>JACEII010000024.1:4734909-4815319 GCA_014332785.1 Antheraea mylitta | reverse complement strand
ATAGTTAGCATACTTCACTTACACCCTCGAGGAGGAACGTCTCCTCCGTGTAGTGCTCCGTCGCGTCCCAACTGAGATCTCTTCTGAGGACGTGATTGCCTCCCTTAAGGAGGACAATCTCTCAGTTCGTGAGGTACACCGGATGTACCATCCACGTACTAGAAAGCCATATAATATAGTTCTTGCCATCCTGGACCGCACTCAAGAGGGCAAAGCCATTTTCAACCTGACATCAGTTTGTAAGCTCACTGGCATCATCGTTGAGCCTCCTCGCAAGACTCACACCCCGTCGCAGTGTCATAACTGCCAAAGTTATGGGCACTCGGCGCGAAAGTGTCATCTCCGCCCCAGGTGCGTCAAGTGCCTGGAAGATCACGCCACAAAGGAGTGCGGGCGCACACCCGACACTCCAGAACCTCCTAGTTGCGTACTGTGCGGCAATGCGGGTCATCCCGCGAACTATCGCGGCTGTCCCCGCGCGCCGCGCTCACAACGACCCCGTCAGGCGAGATAAGCGCCCATGGCGCCTGTGGCCGCCGCCCGCCGTCTGCCTCCACCTCTCATGTCCGTGGAGGCCTTTCCGGGCCTGTCGAGCGCCTCTCGCACCCCGGTAGCACCCGCGCCTACACTGTGCACGTCACCCTCTGTACCGCGCGCACCTCAATTCGGGCGGGCACCTATGACCCCCTGGGCTCCACGCTCCCCGCCTCAGGCTCAACCCTCTCAGGCATTGCTGCCACAGGTAGCTGCCGCTTCTCCCTCCGTTATAGACGGGTGCAGATGGCTTAGCCAGCTGTTCCTAGAGCACGACCTTCAGGAAGTCCTCTGTTTCATCCTCGCAGCAGAAAAGGATCTAGGCTTACTCAACACGGTCGCGCGTTATCCAGGTATTGCCGCAACGGTGCAACGCCTTGTCCATGCTTCTCATAACCAGCAGAAATAAAATTCGCAGCTATGAACAAAATAAAACCGCGCGATCTATCACTTTCGTTCTTTGACGCGAGATCTCTTAGGACACAGCGCGATTTAGTAGCTGCCTTCTTACGCGATAGACAGATAGACGTTTTCCTCGTTCAGGAAACGCTTTTAAAACCTAACATGCGAAATCTTAGAATCGCGAACTATAACATAATCAGAAACGACCATGTCACCCGCGGGGGTGGCACCTTAATCTATTATAGGCGTTCGTTATATTGCATGCCGGTAGATCCACCCGCGCTAACCCATATGGTGGCGTCAGTGTGTCAGCTCGGGATGACAGGTCACTCAAATATTATTTTAGTCTCCGCGTATTTGCCACCGAATAAAGAATTGCTCAGATCCGATTTGCACGCGCTACTTAATTTAGGTGATTCAGTTATTATAGCGGGGGATCTCAATAGCGGGAACGTTATCTGGAATAATCCGTGTACCTCTCGTAACGGGAGGATACTCTACGAACTAGGTAGGGTTCTCGCGTTTGACATCATAGCCCCTCTGGAACCCACGCATTATCAAGATCATTGCCGTCCGACCATCTTAGATATAGCTCTCTTAAAAAATATCACGCTTCCTGTGCGACTTATACAAGTCGTAGACGAACTAGATTCAGACCATCGTCCGGTTATTTTGCAGTTAGGTCAGAATTCAGACTTCAACCCGTCGTCGGTAAGGGTGGCTGATTACGCGAAACTCGTTAAGTATTTTAAAGATAATCCGTCGTCTAGTAGTTTAGATAGGATTTCGGATGTGTTGGCGTCTAAAGCTGACGCGGATTCGGCCATCGATTCCCTGGTTAATTATCTCCAGACCGCCGTCAGAGAGACTTTGAGAGAGGTACAAGCGGCGAACGATTGTCGTTTTATACTCCCTGATGACGTGAGAGCATTGATCACGGAAAAGAACGCCGCGGCTCGAGCTTACGACGCTTACCCATCTGGAGAGAACCGCGATCAATTACGTTCGTTACGAAAAATATTCAAGTCTCGTATCTCTGAGATCCGGGGCGACAGGTGGGATAGACTTCTGGAGGGTCTCCAGCCGTCTCACCTGTCGTACTGGGCTCTCACGCGTACTATAAAATCAGATTTAGTTACTCCAATGCCTCCTCTCGACAGAGGCCCTGTGTTGCCTCCCGCGTTCGATAACATAGATAAAGCAAACTGTCTTGCTGCGAGTTTGGAAAAACAGTGTTCGCCTAACATTGACAACACTGACCCCTTTCATATTGGTTTAATCGAATCAGCCGCGGAACATACAATCGCGACCCCTCAGGTGGATACCCTAACCTTGATGACTTTTGACGAAGTTTCAGCCGCCATCAAGCGTCTTAAGCCTAGGAAGTCCCCAGGTCCCGATGGAAACAGGAACGAGGTTCTGAAACTCCTTCCTGATCGCATCATAGCTCTATTGGTCTGTATCTTCAATGCGGCCATGTCCCAGGGTCACTTTCCAGCCGTCTGGAAAAAGGCCGTAGTGATAGGTATTCACAAGCCCGGCAAGAAAGCTACGCTTCCCGATAGCTATCGCCCCATTAGTTTGCTAGATACTTTAGGTAAACTCTACGAGCGACTCCTTCTGAACCGACTCCAGGTCACGATTTCAGATCTTAATTTAATACCGCCTGAGCAGTTTGGATTTCGTGCCAAACACTCGTGTACAGATCAAGTGCTCCGCCTCACGGAGTACGTTTTCTCTAAATTTAACGCCGATCCGAAACGTAAACCGAAACGCACAATTGCAGTCTTCTTCGATATCGCCAAGGCCTTTGATAAGGTCTGGCACGGAGGGCTCATCCATAAATTAGGTAAATCTCGGGTACCCGATAGGTTAATTCATATTATCCGCGATTATCTCACTGATAGGACATTCCGCTTCAGAGTAGATGGTGAACTATCGCCGCCCCACCCGATACGCTCAGGTGTACCACAGGGCTCCATACTCGCGCCCACGCTCTTCAATCTATTCATCAGTGACCTACCTCGGCTCAGGGGGTCGAGGTAGGTTGTTACGCTGACGATACCGTTATTTACACTTTCGGCTGGCGGTCGGACTTTCTTAGGAAGCGCATCGAAAAAGCCGTTCATACTCTCTGTGAATGGTTTCGTCGATGGCGCATAGAAGTTAATCCCGATAAGAGTACCGCAATACTCTTCGATCCCACGAAACGCGTTTATAAATTTGAGCCCATCAGGCTATACGGAATCGATATCCCTTGGGTCGAAGAGGTCAAATATCTCGGTGTCACATTAGATAGACATTTAAAATTCAATTCACATATAGACAGATTGCGAAACAAGGCCGCTATGGTCTTGGGTCGCCTCCATCCGTTGCTTTGTCATAAGAGTAAGATGTCCCTCAGACACAAGCTCACTTTGTATAAGACGTGTATCCGTCCCGTGATGACATATAGCTGCCCCGTTTTTGCGCATATGTCCAAAGATAACTTTCATAAGCTGCAGGTTCTCCAAAATCGTGTTTTACGTAAAGTGACCGGTGCCCCATGGTACATCCGGAGAATCGATCTCCATAGAGACCTAGAGGTCCCTTCTATCTGGGCATACGTAAAATCACTTACGATTAGTTATTTTGAAAAAGCTGCGAATCAGTCCGTTAGTGGTATGCGCCGCACAATACGAACCCGTACCAAACGCTGCGCGTCATAGAAGACGGCCGCGACATATTTTAATCGACTCTCCTGATGAAATAACGGCAATGAACGATCAGTACCAGCCTGTCTCTCGAAACAGAGCTTGTTCACGCCCACGCCCGCGTAACCACAGATCACGCCGCCGTGGTCTGGGGGTAGATTTCGCTCCCGCACACCATATTAGGCCTCCCTCGGTAGCGGCTCAAGTCTAGGTTCGATCCCTCGGCAGTTTTCTTGTGTGCGTGTGTTTTGAGTGCGTTGCTTGCGCGATACAGTGACACAAAAATTTACATCACTGCTACAACACAACACGATCACCCCCACACACGTGCATGCCTACACGCTTACACATGGAAGTGGAAGGGTTTTATTTTTTCCCCTGATCGAACTGAAAATACTCTAATTTTCCGATAATATATATATGGAGAGGTTGTTGAGGCGTGTATGTTTGGTACACATATGTGTCTCAACAACTCAAACATATATGAATAGTTAGCTAAGATAGGTCGCGAGTTTGCATGTAACAGGCAATAGCCAAGCCGAGGTGTGCCGTGCACCCTTGAGCTAGTTGCCCAAATAAAATCGGCTGAGTGCCTTAGGCGCTCGCCTTAGTAGTTCGGTGAAGCTGTTAAAACCTTTCTAGGTCAATAGCGTAGTCAGATTCGAGGAAAAAAAAACTACAATTTCAACTACTACAACTTTATGTCCGTATTAAGATATGGCAGGGGTTTTTGGCGGGATTTCAGTCTGTCATGTAGTGGATTTTATATTTTATTCATAATCTTGTGTTATTTGACTCTATATTGTGTAAATTTGGTGGTTTTTTACGTAATATAGTTAGTTTTGTTGTGTATAAGTGAAGTGAATGGAAAATAATACGACGCAGCATGAAATTCTGAGATGCCACAAAAACTCCCTGGAAGGTTCTAGCAAGGGATCCACCATCTTGTTAGAATATTGATTTACACGATGCTTAATATTGAAATGATCGAACGACGCTTGTGATATTATTAACTACGTGACAATGGCAGTAATAATCGGAAAGATTGATTGCCAAAAATAAAGTTAAAAAAAAAGATATGGCAATATAAATTGTAACTTAATTACACTGACATTACATTACTGATACGTGTTTTTTTTCTTCAACCTGACTACGCTATTAACCCAGCAGAGCCTTAACAGCTTCACCGGACTACTAAGAGAAGCGCATAAGGCACTCTGCCGGATTTTATTTGACAACTAGCTCCAGGGTACACGGTACACCTCGACTTGGGCTGTTGCCTGATATGTGCAATGCGCGACCTATAAATTAACTATTCATATATATATGAGTTGTTGAAACATATATACCAAGCATACATACCTCAATAACACTTACATATATTTCGTATCGGCTAATTTGAAATAAGTGATAAATTATGGCTGATAAGTGGTAAAACTATGACATAGCTATGTTATATGAGTATTTTGTAATTCTAGAAATAAATAGTTTTATCTATACAATCTAGGTTATTAGTCAATGCGCCCAACTTAGTTGTAGGTGGTAGAGCCACACTGAAGCTACTAATGGTTTCAGCATGAATATGACGGCTTGCCCCCGGTATTACCATCCGAAACACAGAAACACTCACATGAAGTAACAGTGCTTGCATTATCACGTTTCGTTCAGTCAGTGAGAGCGCCGAAGGCCAATATCCCTTCTCCCACCCCCCAAATACAAGTTGGCAACATACTTGCGACTCTTCTTGTGTTGCTAATGTCTATGGACGGCCGTGATCGCTTAACATCAGGTGACCTGCCTGTTGGTTTGCTACCTATAATATAAAAAAGGCCGATCATCAATTCACAAACATAATACAGCTAATATTCTCTTTGACATTTTCAGCAACTGTCAAATTACCCAATCTCTTGAGGTAGAACACTACACTAAGCTCTACAATAAGCTGCTACGATTTTTATTCAAACGTAATGAATAATTAAATTAATTAATAATAGCTATAAAAAAGGCATTTTAATAATCCAAACAGAATTATTAACAGCTAGTCGCCATGATACCTTAGTTCGTGACATAATCACATAAAATATTTCTAATACTAATGGCGGTTCGAGTTACGTACATACGAAGGACGAATAGGTAAGTAAAAAAATCTATGTCAGTCTCATCTAAAAGGATAAATATACTAAGAGGTCTGCTGTTGAGCACATATCACTCCAAAATACCTAAGACTAGAGATTGTTTTTATTTTTGATTATTTTGGAGATTTTTTTTTTCAATTAATAAACTAAGACTTTTATAAGCACTACTCATTCGGTGATGTATATTTTCTTTCCATGGAGAAATGGGGGGCGAAAGTTGTGATGCGATGCAGGACAGCGGGACAGTGGGAGCAAATTCAATACAGGTTTTCATTGGTAATACGAAACGTAACCCTCTCACTTTCTATCTTCACTAACTGATATGTCCCCCTCAACTTCCGTTCGCCACGCCCGATCACACGTTTTCGTAACACTCTCGTAATGCATTCTCTAGCTTACTCCGTAAGTCAAGGGTGCGTAAAGAAATTTAATTTCAACAATGTTAAATAAGGTGACTGACATGGCGGTAGTGCCCGTTGCGAAGGCTGGTCTGAGGAGTATGCAGGCAGCAGCAGCGCCAGCAGTGAGCTCGCGGCGAGGGAGCAGCTCAGCTCAGCAGCTTCCGCCTCGCCCTCACTCAGGGCACCCTCTGTACTGAACTCCTCAGTTGAAGAGTGCACTGCCCACATCACCACGCACGCCATCTACCACATTCGATTAAGAAAACGTACGTATTTAATAATAATTAGTGTTTTGTACCGCAACGCGTCACCTGGATTTTTTTACTTTATTCTTGGCAATCAAACTTGCAGATTTTTACTGCCATTGTCACATAGTCAATAATATTACAAGCGTCGTGCGATCACTTCTATATTGCGTCATGTGAGTCAATATTCTAACAAGATGGTGGATCCCTTGTTGGAACCTTCCTAGGAGTTTTTGTGACATCTCAGAATTTCATGCTTCACTTATACATAATAAACTAACTACATTACGTAAAACACCACCAATTTTACAAAATATAGAGTCAAATGACACAAGATTATGAATAAAATATAAAATCCACTACATGATAAACTTAGATCCCGCCAAAAACTCTCGCGTAGATTTGCTTAATAAAGCTAAGGCTTAATAGTGTAGCTTACAAATCTTTTAGTAAATGATCTATGATTACTTTATAATTAATGGCTGCACACATTTTGGCGGTTTATATAATTTTAGTCTATCTGTCGATTCGTTTCTACGCGTGTCACGAGGCAGAGACAAAAGATATTGTTTTTAAACCAATGCTAAGTAAATCATCAATAACGTTGTATACTGAAAATGTTTTTTTTTTTTTTATACCTGTGGGAAACGGAATGCAACAATGAGTGAGTGAATCGAATGTACAATGGAGACCGATAGATATGAGACGATTGATCAGAAGACCTGTTTTTTTTTTCAAGAATAAACAATTAATACTGAAATAGCTGTCTTATTTACATTGGATCTTATTTGTACTAAACAGATAATAATTAGAAACACATTACAAATATTAATTTAAGAGATGTTTTCTTATATGTGCCAGTTTTTTTTCCTCGAACTGACTACGCTAGCAAGGTATTAACAACTTCACCGGACTACGTATATGCCGGTGAATATATTCGTGGTTTACAATATGTTTGAAGGTGGATGGATATAGCAGTAGAGAAAGACGACAGAAGATGTGGATATATTCAAAAAAGATATCAGACAGGAGAGAGTAGACAAGAAAAACATGTAGTGTCGACCCTACTTAGGTGGGATAATGGTAAAAAGAAAAAAAGTACAATGAAGTATTATTAAATTTCTCACTTTGATTAACGTAGACGATTCAAAGCTGTCGGTGGCGATTAGTGCTGTTAGAGAGGAATTTAGTGACGTCACCAATGTGGCCGCTGTTTCCAGTCTGAAATAATATTAAGGCAAACTTATTATGCGACTGAACAGGAGCTTTATGTGCAGGAAAGCATCGTGATGAAGCTATAGCATGGTCCCAGTGACAAGCTATCACCATCACATTGAAGATATGTCGCCATTCATCTGTAAGTGTGTTCCGACAACTGCAATTGAACGCCAGCCCCTTCTAAATTTACCTTAGACTCATTTAACACCAGATGAGATTATGGTCACACACTAAAACCTATACGGTGTTATTACAAAAAAGTTAAATACTTGGTTTAAAAAAGGTTTCGTACGAAATGCACCACGCTCGTCCGAAGCAAGATCGCGTTATCCTTTTTTCGCAAGTGTAACCTAATCTAACCAAAACGAGGCAAAAGAGCAAGACGGCGAACATTCACCGAGAGATCTTTTTAAAGCATGCGTTCAAAACGTGTTTAACTTCTTTGTAATAACACCGTTAAAGAACAAAAATGCTTTTACGGCCATACTAGTTTCGTCCACGTGGAATAGTTACTTTTGGCTAACAATAACACACAGCAAAAGCAGTCAAAAGATAAAAAAAAAACAATTCTGAAATATTCTTCTTTGGTGCTCTGTTCCTATTGACCTTAGCGTGATGATAATATATAACCTATATCGATAAATGAGGGCTCTAACACCGAAAGAATTTTTCAAATATAACTAGTAGTTTCTGAGATTATCCCCTAAAACCTCACAAACTTAACCTCTTTATAATATTAGTATAGACATAGCACTTATTACCTATATCATTACGTTTCCTCAGAGGAGGTAAGTGGTTAAAGCATAAAATTTGACAGTGGTAATTAAAAATCAGGAAAAGGATTATAGAGGTTAAGTACAAAATTATTTTAATCAAAAAATGTTGGGTTCCCTACAGGAATATCAAATGGTAGGCAAGAGAGCTGGGAGCGTTTACTTTGTTTTTTATATTTATTTTTGGCAACAAATCTTTCACATTATTACTACCAATGTCGTGTAGTTAATAATATTACAAGCGTCGTGTGATTATTTCAATATTCTAACAAGATGGTGGCTCCCTTGTTAGACCTTCCAGGGAGTTTTTGTGCCTCTCAGAATTTCATGCTCCATGGTATTATTTTCCATTCACTTCACTTATGCACAATAAATTAACTATATTACGTAAAACACCACCAAATTTGCAAAATATAAAGTCAAATAGCACAACATTATGAATAAAATATAAAATCCACTACATGACAGACTAAAATCCCGCAAAAACACGACCCAACTACTTATTTATTGCAATATAACTTTCTTATATCTAACATCCTAAGCATGTGTGCGTATTCCCACAAAATAAATAAAAGACAGTCCATAATTAATTCAGATAAAACAGTACTTCTCATGAAACAAATAATAACTCACAAGAACGAAATCGCGTACACCAGTAAGTGCTTAAAAACTAAATTGTTTTCTTCACAATCTAAGTAAATAAAATTACTGGGAAATGTACTGAATAGAGATACTGAGTATATATAACTATATTTTTACTTAAAATAGAGTTATTCAAGTTTTATGAAGGGACGAATTATATAACATTATCTCGCTAGCGGTGTCATGCGCATTGGTAGGGGAGGTTAAGTGAATAGATAACATTATTGACGAAAAAATTTTATACGAAAAGTATATTTCTGATGGTCATTTTTTTATTTCTTTACCTCTATATATAAAACATTGTTAAAATAATGAACAACACCAAAGAAGACGCGGGTATCAGCTACTTCTAAACATGAAGATATTAAAGTTTTTTAAGTCAAACTTTTTACGCACGCTTGACTCGGAGAGTAAGCTGGTAAATGCGTCACAAAAGCGTTACGGTAACGTGTGATCGGGCGATGCGAACGGAAATTCAGAGGAAAAATAAGCTAGTGAAGATAGAAAGAGTTACGTTTCGTATTGTCAATGAAAACCCATAATAAGTTTCTAGCAAATTAATATATGTATATGTACATATATATACATAGTTGCATATAGTTTTATTTCAGTAGTGTGGTCTTAAGCAAACTCGTGTTTTTTCTTCATATGATTTTTTTAAAGCTACTGTTGTTTCAGTTTACTTTAGGATTTTCATGCGTTTTAATGTTTCTTAATTAACTTCAGACTGAGTCAACTTTTTCTAGAAACATTTCGAGGGCCACTAAAATTACTTGTGACATACATAATATCTAGTTTGAATTATGGACTAAATATACGATAAAAGAAGGAAATATGATAAAACTTACTCTTCAACAGTATGTATGAGGTGCAATGCGCGTATCAGGTCGGTGATATATGAATGTGCATCCAGACGACAAGGAGTTGACAGCGGTTTTAGCTCTGGCGTTGTTGAAATTATGCCGGGCAACACCGGCAAGTCTCTAGATGTCTGACTGCGAATATTAAAATTACATAAAGGTTCAATCCCCTTACACAAGATAAAATTATTCAATAATAATAGTATAACGTAATCATTGAATGGGGATGGGGGTCACTGATTTGTTTATTTATTACTACGGAACTTTGGCGAGGAAATCGGTTAATGATTTCCAAAATGTGGAGTAGAGTATTTTAAAGTCGAGTCGTGTACCTAGCAGCAGCACGGAGAGTACGACTGAGATTGGCAGGCGCAGGCGGGAATGGAGCCCGCACTAGGAGCGCCCGCACGTGCCAGTACAGCGCTGGCAACCTATGAGCACGGCGACTAGCCACCAGCGCCAGCTGGTTGTAAGGTTGCCCCGAGTGAGCCCACACCGACACCGCTTGCCTGCATCGAGTACAAACCTAATCATTATTTCACTAATACATATTTTATTGATGAAAGCGTTAATTACTTTGCTGAAATCCATTTAAGTACTTGATTGGATTGGATTAAGTGTTACCAAATAGAAGTGCAAAGTAACAAGTATCTCAAGCAAATTAAGTATTTCACAAAAAAAAAAAAAAACGTAAAGAAGAAAGAGGTGTCACTGGATAATAAAACTACTGCAAATATAGTGTATACTGTTTGAATTAAATGAGCCGTTGGTAAACTCATAAATTTCATAAATTAATAATACTAGGAGCATCTAACGTCATATCGCCGTTTGCAAACATCCGATAAACAAATATGACAAAGAAAAAAACGAAATGAAAGACATACAATCATGACAAACATTTTACTGAAATTGCGGTACACAATCTATGACTATGAATTGTCTTGAAATAAGTTTGTACTGTCGCCTATGTTCATTCAGTTCAGGTTTGGTACTCTTATTTTTGTGTGGTCTGTGATTGTTATGTATATTCATAAGCTGAACTAACTATCTATATATGTACTGCCCTTGATGAAAACTTTGAAAGCCAACTGCAGAAATAAGTGGTGTCTTCATGCTATACACCAGAAAAAGAATAGACAAATGCTTTGGCTGAGCCACTATGGGTAATCGTATGTTCCAGAAGAATGGTAAGTGGATATATATTATTGACTGCTCTTTTGGAAACTTGGCGCATATGAACACTCATATTAGGAGGTGTAATCTTCTACAGTTTTGGTCGTAAATAAAGGCTCATAGACTACCAATTATCAACATATATTTAAAATATAATTAGGATATGTTGAAAACTGTTCTTAATTACTGCAGATGTGCGTTAATTCACCTGTAAAAGGAGTGAGCTACGCGAAGCTGCTGTTTATAGCGTGCTAGATCACCCAGATGGACCAGACAATGCTGGCAAATGTACCGCGCAGCTCCAGCGGCCGGTAGTCGGGCTCCGGCCGCGCGCTCCCCGGCGCCCCAACCCTCCACCCAACCCAATAACGATGCACGCCGTCTGTCAATACCAGGCAATGATGATTTACAGCAATAAAGACTAGATGGTAGTAGAGGCTATTCGGATATTATAACGTACTTGTGTACATTACTGTGAACAAAGTACAACGATATATAGGTACTGGCTTTTGCCCACGACTTCTTTCGCGAGGAATAGTTACTTTGAGGTAATTGTAACTTGCAATTTTGTTTACATAGATAGTGAAATTATTTTTAAATTTAATATGTATGTTAACCTAGTTTTTGAAACATTTTTCATTGGTGCTTAGCTCCAATTGGTTTAGCGTGATGAAATAAAACCTTACAGCCTTCCACTATAAATGGGGTATTTAACATGAGGTATCTCTCAGTATCTAACAATGAAAGAATTTCAAATTGGACCAGTAGTCCCTGAGATTAGCGAATTCAGGCAAATGTATTAATAATGAACAAAGGTTTTGCTGCGTCATTTTGTAGTTATAAATACTTGTCAATTATTCTGCCCTCGAGTAATAGACTGTTTTGTATAGTATTGTAATTTGTAAAAGTGAGTAGATCATGAAACAGACATTTGTTTTCCATGACATTACTTTGAGTTTAGGTACAGTCAAGTGCTTTCTGTTTCTTTGTTTGTTTCTTGAATAACATGCTCATTATTAATAATAATAACGAATAAGGGGTAATTAACTAGAATATTTATATCTTGTTATTCACTGCAAAGAAATCATACACTACTTGGTCTAAAAGTGTATCACCCCTCACTATAACTTGGTTGTGAAATCCTTTGCTACTTGTATAAACTGTAATTTTAAAAAATGCAAACTTATAAAACATGGTCAAACGTATTTTTGTCCCTAAGCATTCTATCAACCAACCAGTGCTATGTTTTAAGAGACTTTAATATTGCAAAAGTTTTCTGTGTTAATAAAGCTTATTTACTTTGTGATTACTTTGAGAAGAATAACAAATTTCAACAATTATTTAAACTGAAACAGAATAAAAACATATTTACAATTTTCTAAATAAAAGTAAAAGCACTAAAAATATATTTGCTTTCATACCTGAAGGGTAAATCTAATTTGAATGTTGTACATAGTTGATGAAGTAGACATAAATAGAATCCGGCTGCTGCCTGCAATACCCATGACAGCATCGCCTGACCCTCGCTGCGAAGTGGGCTCTAGGAGAATAAGCTTCATTTTAGAACATACTCTTTATAAACCAATTATATATATTTTTTTTCATTTTGACAAAACAAATGGCAGGATAACGCACACATACATACATACATAAAGTAATATTGTAATGCCACATTGTATTAAATAAAATGTGAAAGATGGCATATTCTCAATACGGATGGTGAAAAAGAAATAGTCATATGTTCCTTAGATACGGGTGGATTGACAGGGGCAATCGTCAAAAATAAGCTAGTTAACCAAGTTTTTGCAAGGTGCTGTTGAAGAGTGGATGACATATCTACAGCTATTTAGTTATAATATCATTGTTATAAGCATCTATTACAGAGCACACACACTTTGTTATCTTATGTGATTCTATCTTTACTTCTCAATATAAACATTCTAAATACATAGAGTCTAATACTAACTACTTACCTTCCTGTCTTTCGATATGGCCTGAAGAGCTTCAATTTGCTGTTTGAAACCAATATTCCACAGATCCTGTTCAACTTTCTTGTCCAGTGCATAGTCAAGATCTAATACTAATAATTTTTGATAAACCTAAAAGTTTAAATTTCGTTTTTAAATAGCTGTATACATTAATGTAAAATTTTGATATCTATTCACAACCCAGCTGACAACAGTTGAATACATTAACCACTGTCCAAAACCATAGGTGTTTAAGCTTCATACAAACATCTTTATTATGATACAGTTTATCAACAGACTGTTGGCAGTATGTATTTAAACAAAAACCATATTTATTACAAAATTTGCAACACGAGCAATAAAAAAATGTTGAATGCAAAACTACAATTACAAAAAGAAACAAGGATATATAAAAACACAATCTCCTTATTCAAGGTCTGGTAAAAATTCAGCTGAGGGGATGTTAATTGAAATCCAATAAAACAAAGTGGTTTTTAGTTTGTGTGTATGCTCATGGAGTTTCTGAGCTTTACAACAGATGTTGATATAGTTTTTATGGTGATTTCAAGAATGTATAATACATATGTATATTTTTTTATACAATGTACAGATAAATCAAGGTATGTAAATATATCATAAATATATTTCACAGGGGCTAACTAAAACTAATGAGATAAATATGGTAATATAAAATTGTGTATCTTTTATTTTATATCATAAAGGAGGCAATCGAACAGGCGGATCACCTGTTGTTAAGCGATCACCGCCGTCCATAGACACTAGCAACCACAGTGGAGTCGCACGTACATTGCCAGCCTGTGTTTGGGGGAGTGGAGAGAAAGAGAGAGAGGTTAGAGGAGAGCGGAAGGAAGAGGAGAGGGGAGGGAGATGGGTCTCCGGCGCTCTCACTGACCGAACGAAACGTAACAATGCAAGCACTGTTACTTTACGTCTGTTTTCTGTGAGAGGGTGGTACTACCGTGGACGAGCCAACCCATTCATGCTGAAACCAATAATAGCTTCAGCGTGGCTCTACCAACAATATAAAAACCTTAAAAAGAAGTCCCTATTTATATCCTAAGGACCACTCACAGTTAACATTTTTATATTTTATTTATTATCAAAGAAATGAATTTACTGTGACCATATTTTGACCAATAAAAAATGATTGGATAATACATGTGTCCAGGTATAAAAAACAGAACACAAATAAGTTCAATACACCCCTGCAAAGCCAGGGTCGGTGTTTGTGATACAGGTGTAGAATTAAGGTGCCTTACTATGCATATCAAAACTCACCTACAATACACATACATCTCTCTGTCTTATTAAATTTTAGTAGTCCGGTGAAGCTGTTAAGACCTAGCTGGGTCAATAGCGTACTCATTTCGAAAAAAAAAAAAAAAACAAATTTGGTATGAACCTTCTTAGGCTGCTTTACATAATCTCCCCAGAAAAGCTTATAATGAGTCTCAAGAGGCCTAGATTTCTTAGTAGTTTATATAGGAATTTTGCTTGTATACCCTACACTGATATTTTTATTGATTATAAAAGGGCCATAAACATTTCGATCGGCGTTATTACAAAAAAGTTAAACACGTTTTCAACGCTTGCTTTAAAAAGATCTCTCGGTGAATGTTCGCCGACGTGCTCTTTTGTCTCGCTTTGGTTAGATTAGGTTACACTTGCGAAAAAAGGATAACGTGATCTTGCTTCGGGCGTGCGCGGTGCATTTCGTACGAAACCTTTTTTAAACCAAGTATTTAACTTTTTTGTAATAACACCGTTCTAGTTTATAGTACACACAACATAAAAATATTGTTTGTGACTATTTTTCTGTAGTGTAGGGTATATGTAGGAGTGCAGAGCAAGTACTTGCCTTACATATTTTCAAAGTACCCATTTGAGGGAATAAAGTTGTTCGTGAGGTCTTAATTATTTTATTCAATGTGTTACACTAGTATTCTTGTGCAACTTAACTGAGTGCTTGAATGTGACTGACTACCCAAATATTTTATAAATCTAATTTTAATTCGGTTGCAGCATATAAAAAGTAGGACACATGCAATATACATAACCATACAGTATAATACCTTTTGTAGTTGTTGCTGTGTAGTCCAGATACTGAGTTCCTGAAGCATGGAAGTGCCACTTTTAAATTTAATTATCTTCTCTTTCAACTCATCTGCCTCTCTAAAAAGAATAACATGTTTTTTTTATAAAGGTGAGTTACTTAATTAGTTCCTTTTATAACTTCTCATATCTATCACTGCAAAGACTCTATCAGCAACAATAATATAAGAAGAATTATAACTATTGATAAACAAGGTTGCATTGGAGGTCAACACTGTCATTCTTCCATCATACCTCTTAATATTGAAAAGGATGTATTGACTGATTGACCTGCCATTGCACAGCCATAGTTACAGGGACTAGGTCCATGAAAGTCAACAATAAGATTCTTTTCACACTGTGGATAGGCACTAAAGAGACATTTTTGGAAATTGAAACCCATGGGTAATGAATAAGGGTATAAAAGTTTGTATTAAAATCTTTCATTTATGAACTCATATCTATGTAAAACGGGTATTTAGCAATTCAGGAGGTAAAAAAATTGTTTTATAAACAAACTAGCCTCTGCCTGTGACTTTGTCCATGTAATAGGTACTTTGGACCGACACTAACAATTACGATTTTGAAACATTTTTCATTGGGCTCCGCTTCTATTGGTGTTAGCGTGATTATATATAACCTTCCTTAATAAGTTAGCTATGTCTACGATGTCACAAAAGTATAGATTAAATAAGCATTTTATGTAGACTTTATAGAGATACAAATACAGATGAAGTCACTGGTATTATATATATTATAAGATAAGAAGTAAAAGGGTTTTAGGATAGAGGTGACATTTAGTTAATCCTATGGCTTGGCTTTAGAAATTCGCATCTTGAATTTGGGCTTATTAAGGGTTGCTTTTTATAAGGGTTGGTACCCCCTTTCAAAAGACATCCCCCTCCCCCCACAGAGACACATAGTTTTTTTAAAAATTTGTTTTTAAGTTATGTGCAATGGAACGTAATTTTTCTTTAAAAGGTGCATTTTTAAGGTTTTCCATAGTATATTTTTTTTTTATACATATTTATTGTATTTTTATAATTATAAATTATTTGTATGACAAACAGTATCTTTTCCACGATCTTGTTCTTTTTTTTTCGCAAGCGAGCAATTAACTAGTCCAAGCTAATCTGACTTGGATAATTTAGGTTAATAGAGGAATAGGGCTGGAGGCCCTAGTCCTCGATATAGGTTAGTATTGCGAATACATCAAATTCCTTGTTGTTTTAGATTGAATATTTTTTAACCATTATGAGCTTAAATGTGAATTATTTAATGAAAAATAATAAAAAAATTGGAACACAATTTTATAGTCATTTTTTTTTTCAATATTTATGCTTTCCATAAATCATTTATTCCTTATCTAATTAATTGAAAACAGCTTTTTTTATGCACAATTGCTTTAACTTTTTAGTTCTGTTACAAGATTTTAAATATTTATTTTTTCCACAAAATGTACACTTTTTCAGCAATTATTTCTTGGTATACCAGTATATAGACATAGTATAGTACAAACTGTTTTGTTTTAACTTAAAAGTCACCAAATTTTTAATATAAAAGCTATCAATGATTGTTCGGAAGTGGCACAACCTCAAAACTTTGATCATGAATATCTCAGTAACTATTACTTCCCACGGCGGGGGAGTGGTATAGAGGGGTAGTCAGCCCTCTCCCCCTCCTCAACCCAAATTTCAGGATGCGAATTACTAATGCAGCGCAAATTTTACTTTTTAACTGATGCTCTCAAATGAAACTACATTTAGCATGCATAAATATGAACTTTTATTAATCTTTTGTGTTGATATAAAATATATAACTAAATATTTTAAATAGCTTTCCGAAATTCCTTAAAAAATAAATACAAACGTTACGTCAAAGAAAATGACAAAGTTAAAAGAACAATGACTCAATAGATAGTAAATATGGATAAATATGGATGTTAATGCTTACACATTTTAATTATAAGTAATTAATTAATTTATAAGATAGAAAACTCATTACAAAAAAATACAAACATCTATGTACCTTAATAATAGTAATAATTAGTAATATTTAGCAAAATAATATGTGGAATAGGTTATCGAAATAACAGGGATTTCTTATTATTGTTTACCTCAACATCTGTACAGCTGCATTTAAAACCATTTTGATAGAGGCTTAAAGCCTCAGCAATTGTCATACCATTAGGGAATAATGCAAATAATAAAATAGCTGAACAAATAGAAAATATAGGTGATACTAAAAACAATTGAAATCCATGCAATCTGCCACTTTGACAGCTCACCAGTAGGGATGTTAATAAATAATCGATTTTTATTTAAATCGATTATTATTTAATTATAATCAATTTTTTATTATCGATATTTATATTAATATTAATCGATTTTTTAAAAACCGATTATATAAATTACGCATTTAAGTCGATTTTCATAAACATCTATGCCACGGATGAAAAAAAACTTAAAATAAGTTCATTATTATTTACAATTGAAGAGCAAGCATAGTGAGATAATATAGTTGTAAACAATTAAAATATTTTCTAGCCGCAAAACACCTAAAAGCGGTTGGCGAAAGTGTTTTAAAACGAAAAAGAATAATACCACAGTAATATGCATGTTCTGTTCGATAGAATGAAAAAAATTGTAGTGAAACTACAAATTTAAAAAGAACAGAATGAAAACATCGCACTGCTTTACAAGTAACATGAGTTACTATATCTTATAATGATTGTTGTGGTTCTTATGACAGCCAAATACCGCTCTCTGTAAAATGAAAAATTTCAATAAAACTAAAAAGGTCTATCATGCGAGTACAACGTGCTTCAACATGTTCACTAAAAATGTCTTATGGTAAACTCGACAGCGATAAGTTTACAAAACTATAAATTATTTTGAAATTATTCAATAAACAAATTCTTTAATTTTAATTTTGTCAATCACACTATAATTAATATGAAAATTTAAAAGAGAACTTCATTGTTTTGAATTTTAAAATTAGAATTAATATTGTTGTCATTTTGTTAGGATGTTTATCATTTCATTTTTATTACGATATAATGTTTAATAGTACTGAAAATTTCTATGGTATTTAGTTTCTATATTCTTTACCTTGAAATTTTAAAGGAACGTTGACTTTTATTTTATTTTGAAATGGTTATTCTTGATACGTATCATTTTATTGATTGTTAATCTCATAAATCGTTATTCTAAATCTTTAGGTTTTTTTATAGGAATATGGAAAGCATGTCTATTTTTAAATATTATAAAAATCGATTATTCGTAAAAATCGTTATTTATTTTCAACAAAATTGATTATTGACAAATCGATTATTATTAAAAACGAAAATCAATTCCTATTTAAACGATTTTTTTCCATTAATCTCACATCCCTACTCACCAGTGTTGCCGTTTAAGAAATAAATAAATTTCCAGACATTATTTAAAAAGTCGCTAGATTTTGAAAAATCTATATATTAATACGTGAAGCAAAATCTTTGTACTCCTTTTAAACAGGTTTCCCGTGAACGGGTGTATTCGAAATTTAGCATAGTTAAAGTTTATATGGCGGAGAAGTGCAGAAAGATGTTTATTTTATATAAAATGCATTAGAAGTACATTAAATTAATTAAAATATCTCACTACTCACGCTACTGCTTGAATTTTACACAACATATACACACATGTAAATAAAAAAGAGATTTTGACAGCCGTCAATAACGAACATCAAAAAAGGTTGCGAAGGAGGTTGCTATGCTTGACTATATGTATTTTTTTACTCTTACGTTCCAATTACCATTTTCCATCCTACATTTAACAATGATATTATAACATATAACTGTTGTTGTAATGTTTATTATTTTTAAAGGTGAATTCATTTCAAATGATGATTTAATAAAAAATGAGACAAATAATACTTTGTATAATCAAAATAAGAATTTCGTTCATAAAAGTAATCCATGACTTAGACCTCCGCGGTTGCAATGTTGCAATTCAACCTCATGTAGCAACAAAAAAGAATTTATTTTCAAAAGTGTATCAAAAACATCTTTGTCTTGGATTCTTCATTTGATTGTATTCTGCATCCATTACTTCTCCAAACGATGATACTGGGAATATCACTATTTCTCATAATGAACAGACTACATTTAATTTAATATCACCCAGAAATACCACCCACCCATTGTGTCATGTAATATTAATCGATATAATGTGTCATGGGTTGCGATAAATTTCTTTATATTCGTAAAGTTATGTTTGTTTAAAATTTGAGAGCTTTACTACCTGGTTTTTGTTTCAAATTTATAATTAACTTCAATTTTCATTTACACGTAGATTTTTTATTAGGTTTATATAATTATAGATCATGGCAAATCGCAAACAACTGAATAGTCATTATGAAAACCTTTGATTATAGAAGTATACCCTTTGAGAAAAGAACCCTATTAGGGTTCAAACTTTAAAAAATCAATTAACTATGTTCGAATGTCGACCACTGTTTGCCCACTAGTACATAATTAAAAAATCCGCCAGAAGTCGCTTAACGTTTCATAATAGTTCATGATAAAATATGGTGAAAACACTATTTTGCGAATATTTCACTGTGATGAAACGAACAAAAGGCTTTAGTTGGATTAGTTGTAACAACTGTTAGTCACGTTATAGATCTTCTTGCTGTTTACATTCTGGTCGACCCCGAGATCGAACGTAATTCTGGTAGGGAAATTCCAAAAACAACATCAGCAATTCATGTTGTTACCAGTAAGTAATACAATTAAATTAGTTCCAAAATACTTAAATATTTTCAAAATTCAATTCGTCGCTAGAAGTCACTATATTTTTCAGTCGCTAGATTGAAAAAAAATCTTTAAACATGTCCAAAATCAGCTAGATCTAGCGACAAAGTAGCTAAAACGGCAACAGTGCAGCTCACACATCTGTTGCGAATAAATAAATTTAATTCTGTGTTATTTTTCATCACGCCACATAATTGACGTTCGCGTCAGTTTTGACTAGATCTCTTGTAACAATTTTATGAAATGTATGGAAATTTTACTCAAACAATAAAATATATATATGTATAATGTTATATGTATAAGAAGATTTCATTTCTAAATTGGTATCTTCATATCATTTATCTACACATTCAATTTCAAAATGTTTTTCTTAATCATCATTTATTCAGAATGACTCCTATAAAATTTAATAGATTGGGTTATCTTTTGGTATGTAAGTATTAGTAAAAAAAATTGCTAAAATATCCCTAACAATACAAAGACCCAAAAAAAGTCTCATTCGCCTTAATTACTTCTTTAACTTAGGAAGAAAACCCTATGTTGGAAACCTTTAGCTAGCTTTATCAGTTATAGCGATGAACATCGTTCATAAAAAACATCGTGGTTCAAACAATCTAGTGAAGTATGTAAACGATACATCGATTATTATTTAATGTTATAGAAAAAAAAAACTGATATGACGAAATTATCAATTAAAACTTTTTTTAAATGTTTTACAGGCATGATCTTGGCTACAATCTCACCTGATGGTAAGTGACGATAGTGACGAAGTCAACGATGGATCGCGCTTACCTGCTAAATGCCTGTTCACTATACTCTTGAATACTCCCAAGTTATATGATGACGGGAAGACATACGCCAGGAGAGAATTCCACACCTTAGCCGTAAATGTAACAAACGTAGAAGCAAATCGCTTTGTACGAATCTCGGGAATATCAACCACATAAGGCTGGAAACCCACACGGCGTCTAGTCGTCCTCTGACGCAATGGGGACGGTGGAATTATAGCATGTACTTCCTGTGCACTCTCCAAAGTGTAATCTATAAAACACTGAGAAACAAGCTACTTGCCATCGATGCTCCACATTGTGCATTTTTGTCTCCCACAGCGTTTCATCACTGGCAAGCCGACGAGCACGACGCTCAATGGAGTCAAGAGCGGCAAGATGATATTTGGCTAATTCATCCCATAGATGACAACAGTATACCACACATGTGCGTACCTGTGCTTGGTACAGGCTGAGAAGCTGTTCCGGTGTGAAATATCGCTTCACCCTAAGGAGGATCCCAAGTTTCTTCGCAGCTGTTCTTGCTTTTTGCTCAATTGAACGTCCAAAGTTGAGATCAGATGTTAGTTGGATTCCGAGAAGCTCGAGGTTGTTCATAACTTGTAAGGAAACCCCTTGGCAAGTAGGAGTTAAGTTGAACGTACTCCGTTTTGTGGAGAAAAGACATGCCTGTGTCGGCGTTAAACTTTACCGGGCTTGAAACACTCCAATCAGCAACAAACCTAAGATTCTTATTCAACCGTTCGATCATGGCTTCTCTCTCATTAAGGATTTCCGGTAAGCTGGCCCGAGGACTGGACAAATACGTCTCAGATACAACGCTGTCATCCGCGTACCCAAATATACCGGGTATAAGCAGATCGTTGATGTGAAGCAGAAATAAGGTTGCTGTAAGTACAGATCCTTGAGGAACTCTGGCATTTATAACCTTGGGATCAGACGAGCAGCCATCAACAACCACTCGTATGTTCCGTTCACTAAGGAAATCACAGATCCAAGTCGTTAGGCGTTAAGGTATTCCATATGCTTCGAGCTTACTTAAAAGGCTAGCATGCCAAACCTTGTCAAATGCCTTCAAGACAACGAGAGAAACAGTAACCGCCTCTCCGCGTTTTTCGATAGCCTCGCCCCAGTAATAGGTGGCATACACTAAGAGGTCACCAGTAGATCGCTTATCTCGGAATCCGTATTGATGACTTCCGAGAATATCATTATGCTCTAGGTATGCCAGCAATGGCTTATTTATTATTCTCTCTATAACTTTACAAAAAAGTGAGGTTATAGCAATTGGCCGATAGTTACATGGGTCGGCATGATTCCCCTTTTTTTGGTACTGGTTGAATGTTTGCTGATTTACAAGATTTTGGGACAATACCAGATTCCAGAGAAAGTCGAAATAGGTGTAACAAAATAGGATCCAGCTCAGGTGCACAGATCTTAAGTACCCTAAAGGGAATACCATCAGGGCCACTAGCTTTATTTACGTATAAATTGCGAAGCGCATTTCGAACGTCCTTGGTGCGTGTCACAACATCTTGCATTGTGGTATCACAAGAGGGTAGTAACGGTGTAGTTTTATCGGGAGGATCTAGACGCGAATTATTCGCAAACAGGTTTGCAAAAAATATTCGCGTTTTCTGCCGCTGAATGAGCTAATGAATCATCTGATTTCATCATGGGTGGAAGCGAGGAGTTGAGAAAGTTTGCTTCGACTGACTTGGCAAGAGACTAGAAAGCTTACTTTATCGGAGGCCAATTTAGCTCCAATGCGGCCTATATCGTCAAAGCGAGCTCTACGCAAGATTTTGTTAGAATATTTGGTTGCTTTGTTGTAGGCTTTCTTTTTGTCTTTTAGATCCGGAGATTTACTACAAGCTTGAAAACTGGATTCCTTGTTTCGTTCAGCTTCAGTGCATTTAGCATTGTACCATGGGCGAGCTTCACCTCCAAGCGGTACATCGGTATATGGAATATACCATATTCCATATACCGACTCACTACATTGGTAATGACGACGAATCATTTGGCGGTATGATTGAGTTCGGAGAGTAGTAACAAGCCACGGCCAAAGCCTGAAGAGCTGCTCGTTTAGCACCACCCGGGGCTTACGTGTATGGTCTCGAGGGTAAAGCCTACGGACGTGAGCAGCAGTCAACCCCTAACATATACAAATACGAATATTTTTGTCTTAGAACAAAATTTAAAAATAATAATTTTGTCAATATCGTGCCCACTAAGCGCACTTTCATTAAAAGCAGAGATGACTTTCTTTTTTTTATTCATTCATTCATTCATTTTTGTTCATACATAAGCGTCGTGCTGTAAGGGTACATGCACAAATATTATATTATACTTATGCTAACACTTCAGGAGGCCACTAAACGCTTTGATAAATTAGAACTAGGGATGCGAGATCGTTCATATAAAACATCTATGTTACAGCATAGATATATTCCTGTTAAAAACATTGTTGTTTATGAACAACTATCTGAATCGTGCCCACTTCGTTGGGCGATCAACATTTTCATGTGATTCGGTTAGTACTGAGTGCTATGTATTTTGATAAGAATTCATAATTGTTGTTGGTAATATGACCAATATACATCACTTAACGATTTTTTAATCATAAAGAACTATTTTTTGTGACTTCAATATAAAAGTTAGACATGTACCATCACTGATTTTTTTGTATGCATTACCAAGCTCTACAACTTTTCTCAAAAACTCAATCATATATCTCTTATCGTTCAACCAGCGTTTGTAAAAAACATTTTTGTTCGGCCGTTTTTTTTACTGACTTATTTTGTAAATCCAACTACCACAAAAAGTTTTTTCATTTTTCGGGTTAATATGTGGCCTATGATACTCACAAATAACGTGGCTTTCTATTGATAAAAGAATTTTCAAAATCGGCTCAGTACTATAGATTCAGATATTACCCCCTACAACCTTACAAACTCACAATCTTTACCTCTTATAATATTAGTATACATCGATCTTTTTTTATGTTTTTGCAAAAATGAAACAAAGGTAAATATAATAAAATGTAATACAATTTATTTCACAAAATTGAATTCTGAAACAATACTTTTATGAACCTTTTGCCTAGTAAGCGGTTCATTTTTTGGGTAGCTTGTAATTAATCCTATTCTATTTCTAAAATCAACCGCAATTATTACAATAGATGGTGTTACACATAGCAATAATCATTTATAAACAGCGATTTATATTGTTAATGTCAGGGGTTTCAACATTATGATCGATAGATCGGTGTTTTAAAACCATGATGTATCATAGATATTCTCCCGTTTGATAAAGGATGAGAATAAGTATGGAATCCAATAAATGGCGCTATACCTCAAAAAGACATCGTTCTTAAAACAAACGTCGTTTATTCACAACGATATATCGACGGTATTAGAAGTTCAACGTCGATGTTTATGTACAATGATGTTTTAAAATATGGATGTATGATTTGCATCCCTACCATCATATACTGTAATTAATCTAGATTTCTGTTGTCGTATGTCACAAAGACTTGAATTACGTAGTAACCTCTTAGTAGTTTGTGACTTAAATTAAATATTTTATGGGTAAACTTCATGAAAATTTACAATATCATTTAAACTCGATAATCATCTTAACAAATATCACTTATGCCTTTGATATACCTTGGTTTGGAATGTTGTCTGATTAATCTATAAATTGGGGCCTCGCGAATCATTAAAGAATACGTTTCAGGAATTTGGTATTTTAACTCTGACCTCCCAATATATTCTTGAGAATTTAATATACGTCCACAAAAACTTAAATAATCTGGATTTAGTCAAAGACTGACATGTTGTAAATACTAGAAACACTAACAAACTGGTCACTTCATGTTTTAGGCTAACTAAGAACAGTAACAGTCATTTAGGTAATGATGTTAGATTTTATTACAAAGTTCCAAAACACAATACAGATTTGCCTGATAATAAATTCAAGTGTTATGTCAAGTGGATCTTAATTCATAAAGGCTATTACAGGGTGGATCAATATGTGAATGATAGCGACGTTTGGAAGTGAGGCCTCTGTGCATCCGCCAAAAACGAATGTAACCTTATATGTCTATTATGTTTTAATTATAAAAAAAAGTATTATGAAAAGATAAACCAGATCTAGTTTCTTGCCGGTTCTTCTCGATGACTGGGAGTAGGTTGTATTCCGAATTGAATTCCGTGATAGTTTTGACGTTCATAAGTGGTTTTATAGGGCTTAAATTGAATAAAAAGTATTTTGATTTTGAATCTATGATTTGATTAATCTGTGATTGTAGTACACACTACACAGGCACTAAACTTGTTTTTTTCACTTCATTTTTGGCAATCAATCTTTCAGATTATTACTGCCATTGTCGAGTTTTCGATAATATTACAAGCGTCGTTCGATCACTTCAATTTTAAGCGTCGTGTGAGTCAATATTCTAACAAGATGGTGGATCCCTTGTTAGAACCTTCCTGGGAGTTTTTGTGGCATCACAGAATTTCATGCTCCGTGGTATTATTTTCCATTCACTTCACTTATGCACAATAAACTAACTATATTACCTAAAACACCGCCAAATTTACAAAATATAGAATCCAATAACACAAGATTATGAATAAAATATAAAATCCACTACATGACAGACTGAAATCCCGCCAAAAACTCAGGCACTAAACTTTTTTTTTTTAACTTTATTTTGGCAATCAATCTTTCAGATTATTACTGCCATTGTCGAGTAATCAATAATATTACAAGCGTCGCACGATCATTACAATCTCAAGCGTCGTGTCAATCAATATTCTAACAAGATGGTGGATCTCTTGTTAGAACCCTCCAGGGAGTTTTTGTGGCACCTCAGAATTTCATGCTCCGTGATATTATTTCCCATTCACTTCACTTATGCACGTTAAACTAACCATATTACATAAAACACCACCAACTTTACACAATATAGAGTCAAGTAACACAAGATTATGAATACAATATAAAATCCACTACATGACAGACTGAAATCCCGCCAAAAACTCCTGGCACTAAACTTAATTGACTAAATTGTACGTAGGGATGATCGACATTAGAAAATATTCATCGATAAAACTACAAAACACTGAAAACGTTAGCAAATAAAATTGGTAGTCCGGTGAACCTGTAAAGACCTTGCTAGATCAATAGCGTAGTCAGTTCGAGAAAAAAAAAAACAAATAAAATTGTCTATTCTACTTATTAAATGTGTTTATGGTTATTGTAGTTAAAATACAAGTAAAATTTTCACATTGCCAGATTTTTGTACTATGTGTTTTCTCTTTAGTTTATTCCATTTCTGATACAAGAGTTGATCAGATTTGGAAAAAAGCCTGTCTGAAGTTGTTTCTTTCCCTTTTGTCCTTAGGAAATGCAAAGAAATAATTATTCGAACGACTTACTTCGATTACGTTAATGATACTGATTATGATACACTAGATGTAGTGTAAAATAATTTAAATTGATAGTTATCTTGTCCCTGGCTAGTACATACAATGATAAAGAATATATTGACATTTCGATTATCAATTCTCGTAAAATCAATGTGTTGATGTTATCGATATCAAATTATTGATATTTTGTTAATAAACATCGATGTTTATTCACACCATGAATATCAATCATCTCTAATTGTGCATTGTTCTTGCTAATTTGAAGTTACGGTTTACGCTTTTTTATTTTGATTGCGTAGGTATGTTATCATTTTGGCTGAACAGTGGTTGAGTCATACATTTAGGAAGAGATAGACAACCTCTTTGGTTGTAATCAAAAACTTATTAAAACTAGCTTGTAGTTACTGCTTCACCTAGAATTCTCGTGAAAGTTTATTTAGACGTTACGATAATTTTGTGTTAGGAAATATGGAAACCGCACAATCTTCAAATTCTCGCAAGAATCTGAATTTGGTAAGAGCTTTCACACCACTGTCCATTAGCTGTAAAAATAATACCCACTCTAGGCACTATATTTAGATGAAAAGTAAAAGATCCAATCTCTTACTGGTAATAGTTATATACACGTTTGGTAAAATTATCGCACTTCAGCTAATTGCCAACACAAATACACTTGAAGAGTAGCCATCATTTTAATTATGGTTGACCTATGGGCGGTACTATCAAAAATACCAATAGGTGAATAAATATAAAATTCTAGTTATAAGGAATGACTCACTGGAGTCATTTATTCAAATAGTTTTCTTTTTTCAAACTACACTATTGACATAGTAAGGCCGCTTACAGCTTCACCAGACTACTAATTCCAATAGTTAATTCATTATTTGTATTGGTAACTGTGATCCAGATTGATGTATAAATTTAGTTATCTGGCTCCCTGTACTTTCTTTTTTATGGTTAATAACACCAACTATGAAGCATAATATATAATTATCATTTAACTTAGCCTTATCTATTTTCTTTCAGGATAATCCTGATGTTGTGTATGGTAAAAAAATTTGCTATTCAAATGCAGCAAAGTGGCTGGGTATGTTGAATATATATGAAAAATTCCACCGACCCAATCATTATGACATAGGTGGTACATATATCGAAACCATACCAGATTATTGGATTTCTTGTAAAACAGAAAGAGAAGGTGATATTTTCCTTCTCCATATTTTCATTTACAGGAGAGATGAATCATCCTTTCATGTTGCAATGAGTTTTGGGAATGAAATGAGTTTTGATAAAAAAACAAACAGTGTTCATTTACCACTGATTCTGAAAGATTATGTTATAAAAAAGTGTAACAGTGTTAGTAAGCAAAACTCCTTTGCATATATAACCACATATAGCTTCACAGATCTTGATGTAGAGATGTTAAAAGATAAAAACTTTTTCATACCAGTTTCCTTTCCAAAATCTGAAAGTTTAGATATCAATATGTTGGAAGACATGAGAGTCAATCACAATTATGGGGCATTGTTAGTTGATCCAATCGAGTCAGATTTCACAATAGAATCATGTGATGGTGAGAAATTTAAAGTACACAAAACTATACTTTCAATGCACAGTGAAGTGTTCAAAGCAATGTTTAAAGATGAGACAACAGAGAGTAAGAACAGTTATGTCAAACTCACTGATGTGAATAGTGAAGACTTGAAACATTTCCTGGAGTTCATCTATACAGGTTCTATTAAAGAATTGGAAAATGTTGATTTTGTAAAATTATTGATCCTTGCAGATCTGTATAATTTGAAAGGTTTGTGGAGACTGTCTCAGAATGCACTAGCTCTACAATTGACAGTATCGAATGCACTGTACACTCTAGCTATTGCACATATGTATGATTCTGAAGAGTTGAAGAATGCAACATTTAAATTTATCAAAAGGAATGTAGATGCTCTTAAGACGGGTAATTTTAAGGAAATCACTGATGTTGATCTTATGAGGCAGTTGTGTGAATATTTGGCCTTTACGAATTAAGTGTGTCATCTTACATAAACCTATTACATTACATTAGACCCCACATGGAAACAAGTTTTAAAAAGCTTATAATGGAAGGTTTCTTGCTCTTTATTTCATACTGTTGTCAATGTGTGTGAAAAATTGCTAGTATTTACAAGGAGGCTGAATCAAGTGCCATCAATAAAAATGTTGCCGAATGTTATAGTACTCATAATATACATTTAGCAAGGAACTATATAGTTGCATTCGACTTCTAAGTAGCTGGATTTTACTACAGTATTTGTAGGCATGATGTTGAACATTGTCGGATAATCTTCAACTGATGTATCTGCATTCTATACAGTGTGGATAATTGTTGGCTTTATGAATATTAGCAAACAGGTGTTAACTTCATTTAAAAATCATTTATTTAAGAGAATGTGAAACTTTAATGTTTGATAGTTTTCAAGTATAATTTTAAATATATTTTAATGTATGTTCTACTTGAAAATGTTATCTATGTCCAATAAAAACTTTGGAATACAAACTCATTTCAATGTTTTAAAAACATAATATATGTTATCTGTAATGCTTGAAACCTATATATGTGCACATTACCCAATAATATGCCCACTTAAGTATGTTCAATCATGAGCTTAGTGTGTTAGCTTGTTACTTGTGTCTAATTTTATCACAGGTTCAATCTACTCTAAGCTAGAATATTCTAGTGGGTCACAATATTAATGGTAGGATATAATGCTTATTGGTCTTTGCAGGTATATCATAGACATGAGAATTAAAACATTTTCAACCTCATTAATCTACACATTACATAGATAATCAGTAGATAAACTGATTTCTTAACTTTAAAAGTAATATATACATTTATAGCATTATTACATTAATATTACTAAGTTTTGAAACTTGCTGTGAATATACTTAGATGTTTTAGCATTGTATAAGTGTTACCAAGATTATTAATTTAGATTTAATATGATTTACTGTAATTATTTTGTATTTTATATCATTTGTAAGGAAGTAAAATACAATAGCAAAGAGCAAAATGTTCAACTGAATATCTATTTTTTGACTGATTTTATTTAGTTGTATTTATAATGTTGTTATTAGTGTAACAGTTCAAAATAACCAGTTTTGTTAAACTTAACATATAAACTAGTGGGTAACTAGCATATTTTGTATGTTTTTCTAAGGTATGTTTATTGGTGTCTACATATATGTTGATTGATGCTCAGACCCATACTGAAATTGGGTATTCACAGATAATTGCTTAACAATCATTAATCAACATCAGCAAGAATGAAAGTTCTTTGTGATGTGATAGTGTCATTCAAAAATACTTATTTAGTAATAAAAACAATTGTATACTTGTTTAAAAAAATCTTCTTTTTTGACAGAATTAAAAACAGTAACTCCTTTATTAAATACGTTTTTTTTATTTTGTTTTATATTCTGAGACACTTCAACTCCCTGGTTTTAACTGAAGTAAAACTTTTATATTACGTAATGATTAAACAAAAGTATGCCACCTTTATTAAGAAACTATATTAGACAATGCTTGCTACTTTGTTTTAATCACAATATAACAATTAGAATAGAATATTTTTTCATTTATACCTTCAAAGCTGTTTACTTTGGTCTAAACTTGGTTGATTTGAACAGAACGATTAAAGTTTTAACCCTAAATATCAGTCATAGATATTGAATCATCTATTATTATGTTAAACTTTACAAATGCTGTTTTGTTCTATCAAACTTTTATTTTATAAGTAACAGCCTTCATATTGCTAGGTTTATAAGACAAATTAGTCTCGGTGATTATTACATATAGATAATAAGATACGTTATACAATTAATTTTTGTAACATATTTTTCTATTTCAATTTTGCATTAATTATATGTTTTTTTAAAGAGGTAAAAATCTCCATTTTGTTTAACTATTTTTTTAACAATAAAAAGTATTTTTCATATGAGCAATATGCTTCCGTGTCCATGTCGACTTAAAAGTTTTGGTTGAGTGTATTTGATAAGAAAAGAACTTGTATAATAAGTCGGAAGTAGTATTTTCTTGTTAATGATTGTTATTGACGTTTCTTAGATTATTATTATGTGCGTTTGTTAACTTGCTTTATGTTAAAATGTTAACAATAAATAAGATATATTTTGTTTATTATAATTGTTTTTAATTTCCATTAAGTACCAGTGTATAATAATTATCGTTATATTTACAAAACAAACAAAAATAAATAATTAAATAAAGAAAAACTATAAATAGAGAAAACGTAAAAATAAACTTTTATTTTTATTTGTAACATAACTCCGTATAATTTGTTAAGCAATTAAAAGTATTATTTTTAATAAATATGATAATTAAAATATATCTGTAGGTGGTCGGGTAATGTTTATATAGGAGGCGCGCGCCGCTCGTCACTTGCGGTGTCCGCTGCGCGCACGTCCGCTATACAATCATTTTGGAATATTACTTGCAGTCTTCGTTTCTGGCGGCAAACAAACATTTCCCTCCATTAACATGTTAGTCTTGCTTTAATTTTTATTATTTATCAAATGAAGGTCGTGTTCGAAAAGCGTAGATATTCAACTTTTTAAAACCGATTCACAAAAGCCGTTTGCGCATAACACACAAAAGACTCATTCTAAGCATTTCATTTATCTCTTTCTATAAGCTTATTTCTGTATGAAATGCCGGTATTCGTGCAGTGACCGTTACAAAGGACCCGCCAGTTCATTGTTGATATTCATACTGTTTTTTTTTCATCAGTAGGACATACAAATTAATTATTCTTCTTTTAAAAGCTCAAAGGGAGAGATTGCTAAAGGAATACGTGTTGGACATGCGGGATAAGCGAGTAAAAAGACCAAAGTATTATATTGTCTTAATATTTATTCATAAATGGAATAGATACAAGGATCAAATCAAAAAGGACCAAAAAAGTATCTCGTAAACGAACGCCAAATTCGGATTCGAAATATTCTAAGTACCTAAATGTTGTTTTTAATTAAAAAAAATAAAACTTACTAAAACCCTTAAATTTAATTCCATACGTGGACTAACGACTACAATAACAACTCATCTAATTTATAATGAATGAATTATCGATTAATATACAGAAAAGGGTTGTTTACTTTCGAATTTTCTTACAAAAATCTGAAATCAAAAAGCATTCGAGTATTTCGTTGACAGCTAATCATGTCGCGGGTTCTTTCTATTTTTCTGAAAGTATTCTAAGAGCTTTTTCTTTAAAAAAACAATGTTTTGTAGATAAATCACAATGATCTTAAATTGAATTTCCTATTTCCTTCCCTGTTAAGAAAGTGATTGCTGTTTTTCATTTATTTTTAATCATGAAGACATATATATCTACATGACAATAAAACTTTTTACCCTTAATAATTAACATTTTCATCAAACTCAAAAACTTCTTTATACCTTTATATTCGTATAAGACTATCAGTAAAATTGTAAAGAACAATACGGCTACTATTAATTCTGCACGGTAACCCTTAACCTTAAATTTCATCTGTCATATATGGATCTACCTTTTCTTATGCAATCTAATTCCAAATATGTTTATGAATTTTTTTCAGAAGTGAGGTTACTTTTATGTAAAGATGTTTACTAAATTAATTACTGTTTGTAAAAATATATATAAAATTTTATTGAATTTTTGGTGGTTGTGCGTTAAACACAAAGTATTATACTATGATGAAATATTTTAATCTATCGCATAACCTAAAAATACGAGTAAAATTCTATCGAATTTTATAAAAAAATAAGAACCCTTTATAAAACGAAACCAGTGTTTGCTTTTCTTTCATTTTCGTTTTCCAAATGATTTATGTTAAAAATAAACAGATCTTGAAGGCTATACTTAAAACATACAATGCAGCAAGAGAGAAAATTATTATACCGAAATTAAATATATCTTCCGCTTCGATAAATCTGAATTATTTATTGTTTCGGTATATTGCGAAAAGGCGTATTAAATATTCGTTACATACACTATATATAACATATTTAAGTATCTGTCAGTTTATTAATCTGTAGAACATTAAAACGTTTCGTAAGAAAATATGGGAAAAAATACTCTTATTCAATTTCCATATGTACTTGATACAGATCCCGCGGACTCCATTTATAGTAGTGCTGTGTAGGGTTGCCACCCGAATTTTCACTTTGTGGTATGTTACTTTGGTCAAATATAACCTACGATTTACCTTTCACGAATAATTAAAAGTTAAAAATATTTTGTCCTAGACACTGATTAAAATAACAAGGTAATCTGTATTTTGATTCTGTGATAAAATTTAATGATTCGTTAATTTTGTCCATAAAAGCATAATCAGATTAAGACAGATTTTTTTTTATAATAAAGTGGACCTTAATAAAATGGGTATTTCCATTATTATGTTTAACGAATGAAAATATAAACAAGACAAAATCTTTACTTAGCGTAAAAGAAGTTTCCGGTGTTATTCTATTTTAATTAATTTTATTCTGAATTTAATCATTATAATCAATACCAGTGGTAACATTACAATCGAAATTCGTTGAAAATTTAAATTTCAAAATATTTTCAAATGTCTGTTCAGCCAAGGCAGCTTGAAGTGTACAAGTACGCAATTATGCCTTAATTGATTATTTATGAAATTTATATAGAATTTTAGTGATTATTTTAGACAGACTGTTTGACCAAATACTAATATAGGTTTAACTTTTGTCTTTGACAATATGAACATATAAAATTAATGTTTTATTTCGTGTAATGTAGCATAATTATTCCACACATTATTCTTTAATTTTATATATCTGTATTCCTTTTAAATATGCAATATGAAATAAGTGCATGCCTTTCGGCATATGTGTGTACCGCAGTAATAGTGTACAAAGTTTTTTCTTCACATTCTACTATACATATGGTGTATTTGTTGAAATAGGAAGGTGGCAACCCTAGCGGTAAATGATATATTGTAGTCGCGGCGATGAGACTTGGTAACGTTGAAAATAAAATAAGTAACATAAATAGATCATTATGCGAGATTATTTTTATTGTACAGAGATGCTAAAGTTATTTTTGTTTATGGCTTTGGGCGCCATTTATTTATGCAATAATTTTTGGTACTAAATTGATAATCACATCCAAGCCAAGAAGAAAAAAAAGTGACAAGAAGAAGTAAAAAATTCGTCAGAATTTGTATTACCGAAAAATATTACTTTTTGTTTACGTTTATTAATGGCAACACAGTTTTTATTTCTATGGATTTCTGTAATTATTTTTTTTTGTTTAGAGTACTATAAAAGCAAATATATAACAGGGCTGTGAGGACTCTAGGAGGGCTGCAAAGCACGGATCTTACAGGTAACATTAGGTGTATTTTATTTACCAGTCTCTACCTATAAGAGTAAATGGAGAAAAAAGTGATTTGTCTCTGGAAAAGAAAAGGGTAAATTTGGAGTGTTTTTAAAAATAAAGGTATAACAGCTCATGCTTGTCGATCGGTTTATAACCAACATTCAAACAAAAACACAACAACTACTCAATATTCGATCTCGCAATATGAATCTAGGTGAAAACGGAACGTTTTGGATGATATGAAAACTTTAGATAAAATTGAAAACATTTTTTGTTAGAGCAATTTTTTAATCTTCAGTTCTTCAGTACAAAATATATTATTACACTATTTTAACATTGTTATGTATGTGCAACTTGTAACTACAGGCAAATATAAGAAAAATTAGACGACTATGTATGTAAAAATATATACCACAATTTATAAAATGAACGAAATATAATAATGTGAATGCCAGAGAGCTAGTAATGGCTTAAGTTTTAATTTTTTTTTGTTTTTTGTTTTGAATAGAATGGTATCATATATATCTTCTGTAAAATTATAGTAAACACTACATTTTAGTCACATTTTCATGTTCTTCAAAGGGAGTACATAATCGCGGATAACACTAGGTTTTCATAGAATGGAGTTGCAGTTAATTTCGTGTCCAAAATGTTCCGTGAATGATGTTATGTACATTTGTGGGTGAACGCATGGTAGGGAGCTGTATCAAAGTGGTCGGACGTCGCGCCCCTAGCGTTTACCGTTGTTGTACGAGAGACTCCGAAGCGGTGCTTTGAAGTTAGCCGCTGCCTGCTGCTGTATCTGGTAAGCGAGCGGATGTATCTTGAACCCATATAATCTGAAATGGAAAATTTTGTCAAGGCATGTCCACAGTGTTTAGGCCTTTTCATCTCTAATAGATAGCTAAAGTAGGATTCTGATAGGACTTTCGTAGCTGTCAAGGCAGATCTGGGTAAAGGCTTCATCGGCCACATATCTCGCAAATATACGGCAAGCCATGTAGATATGAATAGTTGGGTTTATTTAATCAAATACTTTCAATTCTGGTTCCCTTTTTTTAATATCAGGAAATACTCATGGAAACTCCACCCTTCCAGGGGAGAGATTGCATAGTGTGAGACTCCTACTCACTAAAATTCCACAATGTACCGACGCCGCTTTCGTAAATGCGACATGCTACCATGTATTGCTATCACCATCCCATTCAATTTATGCTCTGCTGGCGATTATGAACATTTAACTGCTGCCAAATAGGTTTGATGTTTATTATTTTTATCTTATAACTTTAGAAAGCATAATTCCTGTTTCTTTTTTCATGTACATATAAATTTATTTCGCGTATCTCGGAAAGTTTCTAATGGTTTTGATCAAATCTTTTGTTTAGATAAAGTTTTGCTTTTTAAATTTATCTATATGTATTACTATAATATGGGATCCTTCAAGGGTAACTTGAAGAGGCATTACGCAGGCCGGCATGACAGCGACGACCAACGAAAGATGACGTATCTCTCGGCAGTAGCCGTTGTATTTGGATTTCACTGTGCTTACCATCAGGCACAGTGCAGTAGCTTGGCCCTACCACTATAAAAAAAAATTCCCTATATGTATTCCCTGAATTTTTTTAAATACTTTATAGGTTTGAGAATTTGACCATGATCTCATCTAACTGACAATATGGTCAAAGATAGTATACACATTAAAGCTAGAGGGGCTTGCTTTCAAGTGCAGCTGCTGAATAATACCAACACGTGCTTAGCGACAGATTTTTAACTTGAAGGTGGTAGCTAGTGCAGCAGCTATTGAACCACTATTTATTCACACACCAATTAAAGAAAAACAGGCAAAAGTAAATACCTAGGAACAAATTGCGAGGCGGGACGCTTAGGTCTGTACTCTGGGTGTACCATGAACACCATGTGCGGGAAACCGGTGCCGAAGTAAGCGCCATCGGTGTGATGGTGGCGAGAGGATTTCGGCGTGTAAACGTCCATGCATCTTGGACAGTACAACTTCACCATTGCTTCACCGGGCACGTCAGACAGACCTGCAAACCAATTATAATTAATATACGATCAAATAGTTATAAGGAGAAAAGTATTTCGGAATCTAATTGTAAATTTAAAAATAAGACAATACAGATAAGTTAAAATGTAAAAACTTTCGATAATCGAGTGATGGAAGTGAGCTCAAACCCTAAAAATAAAAGTAATGCTCATTAACACATAAATATCATGGCAACAAATAATACAATCAATTTAGCAATTTCAAGTTTTTGAAAATTTTAAATCAAATTTATCTTGTTATTGGAAGTATATTGTGTTATATTACTATATTGTACCTTTACATGCTACTCACCAAGTGGGAGCATTGGCTGACATTCACAGTAAACTCGTGGACAGTGGCCAAAATCACCAGCTTGAAATTTTTCTAACATTTGCCCAATTCCTCTGCAATAAACAGACCATAGATTTTGACATATATTTTGATACACTAAGTATAGAAATAACACACTACTAACTTGGATTAAACAATAAATAATCCCTTATATCATTAACAGAATGTATTTACTTTGAGCTTCAGATAAAAAAGAGACAGATGCAGAACCTGTCGAAGGTTACAATGTGAAGGCATTAAGCCCACTACCATTTCTCTCATAAAGTAACATGTATGATGTTAAGATAGATAAGGTACACAACAATTCTTTCTCCTCAGAACAATACACATAAAACACTAAAGATTTACACAAAGCCAGCACAAGCGTGTCTATGTCCAGATGTATATGAAGAAAAAACACAGCAGTAATTTCAAAGGGGGATCATTTTGCTAACTTGTTTCAACTGATGTGATCCGAATTAGATATGTATTACAACTTATTAACTCACCGATTGGTTAAAATGTAACGAGCATGGATAAGTCCATACAAGATCTCTGAGGCTTGCTCAACCAGGTCAGACTGATTTGGATTGTCATCGAGATCATCGTCTGTTAATAAAACATATTTGATAATATATTAGTATGATAATTTGACAAAAAAAAGTAGATTAGATGGTATAAGACAAATGTTACAATATAAATAAAAACAATATGCTAACACAACTGGTAACAAATACTTACATGAATGAATAAAAACAGAATCATACAAATAATAGTTACAGAATGTAATAACAAGAAAGTACAGATATAATAAAGAAAATAAAATAGTTTCATAATTTTTTTTTTCTCAAACTGACTTCTCTATAAACCTAGCCAGGTCTTAACAGCTTCACCAGACTACAATAAATAAACTCTATAACAAAATGTATCAGATTCTTATAGCCAATTTATTAAAATTTTGCTGTTATTCCAGACAGTGAATTTTACTGTGACAAAAGAAAATTAATGCTTTTTAAGATTTTCATTCTACAGATAAGTGGCTAGTCCACCTTATATATCCTTTAATTTAACATCTGATATTACTATACTTGAATTGCCAAGAGAAAGACCCTAGAGTCGAAATATATCCAAATCCAATATCATAATGACCAATGACCCAATTTTCTAGCTCGAGGCAAATTTGAAACCATGACCGTGTCAGTTTAGACACAATTTTGATTATTTTTATTTTAATCCTTGCAATGAACTAAATTATTAAATGACAAATGTGAATGATGAAATCATAAAATGTTGATTGTATTTTTTCTAAGGTCACATGGTTAACAACAACTTTTTTAGTTAAAAATCTGTTACGAAGCTTGCAAGATGCTTTAACAGATGTGTTCTGATAGCTAGAGAAGAAAGTTAGACTTTATCACAATGTAATTTAACATAAGGTATATTTAAAAGAGAAAAACAAAGACATCACAGATGTATAAGATTACATATTGAGGTCATCATGAACAATAATAATATCTTGAGCACAGTATTGTTTGTTACTGGCACAAGATGACATGGTGTGATTTTATTATAGACATTGAATAATATTTGTTCTCACCATGACATTTCCCAACATCAAAATTTACGCATGAAATCAAGACTAAATAAATATTTACTCGGGAACCATACTATTTCATGCACACTATGTTCATATTTGATACCAATGTCTAAAATATGTATATAACTAATCTACCTTTCGGCTATCTAGCATATCATTGTTTAGGACTCACCTGGCTCCAAGTCGAGAATCATGTCTAAAGCTTGTCGGTAATGTGGCACCTGCTCGTTGAGACCAGTCAAATTAAACTTATCATTTATATAGTCTTCGTCCACCTGTCGACCATAAAGTAATCAAAAGGCTGACTTTCACGCGATCAATTTAGATTTAAAGGCAAAAACAATCAAAGGAACGTACCTCGCAAAAAAATTCATTTCCGCGGAGACCGCAGAACCACGAAATCCACGATACCTCCTCCGAACTGCTCATTTTCCTATAATTATTGAATATAGTTAACACTAGCACACACTGTGCCGATATTAAATCCTATAAAAAATGCGATGCTAACAATTGCACACTGTTACGACTAAATTCTAAGCATTCCTATGTTTTCACAGGTTTTTAATTACTTGATATGATTTTTTATTTTATATTTTAGACACTGACAATTATATTTTACTGTTAATATTACCAATATCAATGAAATAAACACCAGAAATGCTGATTATATGATGACAAACCTCACCTTTTCGTGCCTTGATTAGCCACGCTTGACGGGAGGGTATCTACTTGCGAAGAGGGAGAGACAAAATTTCAATTCTTTACGTGTGTGGGTGTCGCAGAATATACTTTATATTGTCTATGATATTAGTTTAAAATTAGTTTGACAGGTCAACAGCTAACTGTCTTTATTACCTGTGCGCCTAATAATGTTCAGATGGTTAATAAGCATATGTTACTTTGTACATAAATAATAATTGTAGCATTAAAATAATACACTTTTCAAACACATTTATTATCTTAAAACTTATTCCTTGAGAAGCACAATACTTGTTTTATTTTTTCATTTACATATCTATTTAATATTATCATTGAAGCTATTATTATATACCCTATTACTGGCTTCAGTATGAATGACTCGGCTCGCCCAGGGTAGTATCACCCTCTCACAGAAAACCGACGTGAAGTAACAGTGCTTGCATAAAAAAAAATCACCTTCCCTCTCTCTCCTCTGCCCTTCATCACTCGTTCATGTTCGTTTGCCTTCTATGATATAACATATATATATATATATATATATATATATATATATATATATATATATACTAGCTGACCCGCGCACCTTCGTCTGCGCCAAATTCGTTAGTAACGGTTCAATTTTATTTTAAGAAGCGAAAAACCTTAAAAAACCTAGACCCCGTCTATAGCGATACCTACCGGGTCCAGTTGTGAATACAAACTATCTTATATATATATTGACAAAAGATGTATTCCCGGTATCCTCTAAGTTGCTCCTCTGGCCCTCACCTACGTCATAATTTTACAGCTTATAGTTTTTATTTTCCATTATCTTTTAACCAACTCCATCAGTTAAAATGCTGTGTAAAGTAAAATTTACCTCGATAAAATTTTCAGTTTGATTTAACTATTTGTTTCAATAAAAATTTGTAAGGTATACATGGAATCAGCAAACTTCAACTACACCGTTTTAATAAGGGAGTTTTATGGATACAAACTATATAACTTAGTTTTTCCCGATTAGGCCATTGAAATACACTAAGACAAACACAACACTTTCAGCTATTATGTCTTTCTTTTCTTAGGTAAAATATCATATAATACATTAAATTGGGGCAATTGAAAAAATCTTCTAGAGTGCCTTCATCCAATCCAAATTTCCGTATTGAATTGTCTGATTCTGAGCTTTGCAAGATGGACTGGAGATCAAACCTCTATAGATAGATCCTTAGCCTACAGATAGTAGGCTAAGTAAGTTTAGACAAACTTACAATAGTCGCGAAATTTATAAAGTCATGGCATACCCGAAGTGTTATCCTGAATGCTAGCAAATTATTTGCCAATGATACTGTCGAATGTCGCGAAGTAAAAAAAGTTAGAAATTAGCGTAAATCGTTTTGACCTCATTTGTACCAAATTTTTTTGTGATAGGTTTTTTATAATCAGGGCTGGACAACATGTGCCAGGCTCGCTAGTAAATAATAAATTGAACATTTTTTGATCATTAAACACATTAAAAGTTGAGAAAATGTCTGCCAAATAGATCAAACAACAGTTTCACTCAATTCACGTACGCGCAGCAGCGGGTAACAACTAATTTCTTGTAATTTAAAATCAGCCGTACAAAATTTTATACGTACTGTGTTATGATACACAGCAAATGCAAAATACACCTAGTTGGTTAAGTAAATTTGTAGTCCGGTGAAGCTGTTAAGATCTTGCTTGGTCAATAGCGTAGTCAAATCGAAAAAAAAAGTAAATGATTTACGTATATATGGAAGAAATTTGGTTAAAACGGACCTAGCGCCATCTATTATGAAGTGACATCAATAAGTTCGTTTTGTTTGAAGTATGAATGACCGTTGAATCATTAGGATATAATTAATTAAAAAAGTACTAAAATCTACTACTGAAAGGGTAAGGTCAGGAAAATGTAAATTTGGGATCATATAAATATTTGATGGCAAATAAGAAAAAAAAACATAATAAGAAATCTGAATAGGGACACCCTAATCACCTAGAGGCATAAAATCTACTTTACGATCTATTCTCATACCTACCAAATACACCTTAAAAATTTTAAAAAATCGGTCTATGCATTTTGGAGGTTTTCGAACACTAACATGGAAGATAAGAATGTGCGTTAAACTTATTTAAATCGATAATTATTAATACTGTATACGTCTAACGCTTTAGAATGTTATGTCACCTTTTTCTACAACATATAATGAGTTTAGTGCGCTATCCTTAAAAATAGATATATGCCCTCACAAACTTTTTTGTAGTTCTATATTGTCTCTGTTGTCATCATTTACACCTGGCTAAAAAGAAAAAGAAAAATGTCATTGTCATTACATTATGTTGTCAATACATTTTGCAATGGACGTCACTTTCTTTTATTTTAATTTATACAGACAAAAGTAAACCTTATTACATTTACCCAACATACATTGTTTTATCTCAAAAGGATTATGCAGTGTTTTCTATGAAAATTCCCAGGCGGTTTGACTTTTTCCGACTTGTCCCACAATTATCGTTATATTTCAACCAATCTATATGAAACCTTGACAAATTTATATACTAAAACGTTCCTCATGAATTGCTTTATCCACTGTTGAAAAGCGTAGGATGATCCGTTTAGTAGTTTTTGAGATTATCGCGAACAGACAGACAGACAGACGCGGCGGGGGACTTTGTTTTATACTATGTAATGATATATATATATATATATATATATATATATATATATATATATATATACATATATGAAGGATATTTTTAGGTCCCTCTCTCGCACAGAAGAATATTACTCCTAGCGGAGCTCTCTAGTGTCTAACCTCGGATTACCAATTTTTTTTTTACTGAAGCACGACAAAGTGACTGCACTTTGCCTGATGTTAAGCATAGTACAATCCAAAAACATCGACAACCACCGATAGACAGATTATTCATCGCCGATCGCCGCTGTCATGCCGGCCATAATGACGAAAGTCACCCTAGTACTGGATATGCACAGGCTGATCCCGAAACGTGACGCCCAGAAGTGAGTCACTATGATGGCTTTTTCGCCATATACATGGCGGTTGCGACCCAGTCGGGCTGTAAAACCCTACCACCCCGCTATCGCCATTGCCTCGTTCGTTGATCAGCAGGGTGCTCCACGTGTAGGTGAGGTTGGCTTGGGTGTCTCAAGTCTTAAGATGTTACTCGACACCCCTTGAATAAAAAGTGACAATCTTACTGTATAATGGTAATCAACAGTTTGCCACTAATAAGTCCAACAACAACACAATCACATGTGACCTAATACTAATATATAAAGCTGAAGAGTTTGTTTGTTTGGTTGAACGCGCTAATCTTAAGAACTACCGGTCCGATTTGAAAAATTCTTTCGTTGTTCGATAGCTCATTGTCGAGAAAGGCGTTAGGCTACATATCATCACGTTAAAACCAATAGGAACGAAGCACCAATGAAGAATGTTTCAAAATGGGGCTACTTTTCAGAGCTTCCGCTGCGTGTTAGCGTTAGCATTATATACGTTGCCATGGTAACGTGGTAACTATCACAAATATTTTCAGTTTATTCTGTGCTCCTATTCAAAAAGTTTATTATACGTTAGTTTTGTTTACAATTTTTGATTATGCGTGGTACGTTTCTGATGCAAACATTTCTAAAGTTTATTTTGTATTGCTATTAAATGTTTAGTAGTGATAATATTCGTCCAATGCAAAGGAATTATCCATACTGCCAATTCTGAAGTCAATATAGTTAGGTAGTTATTGTGTATTCTTTTATGTCCAAGTTAATGAAAAGGTATAAGCGCAAAATTTTCTATATATATTTCGTAAAATTTTATCAGTCCTTAATTCTCTAGATCCCAGAATTTATGTTCTGTGGTATTATTTTTCATTCATTTCACTTATGCAGTATGCACAATAAACGAACCATACTACACAAACACCATTAATTTTGAGTTAAGTAACACAAGATTATTAAATAAAATATAAAATTCACTACATGACAGACTGAAATTTCGCGAAAAACTGCTCAAAAAGTTTATTATACGTTAGTTTTATTCGTATTAACAAATAATACAATTAGTCCAGTATTTAAACAGTATATATTAATGTTTCAGACTTATTTTACATTGTTAATCAATATATCTAAAGCATTAGTTGATGACGCTATACTTGTCTTTATTGCCCATTCCATTCTTACGTTCTATTCCCACATTCCTCTGTTTATATGAACAAGAATAAAACTGAAGTTTATAAACTTTTCTTGCTGAAGATAAAACTACTTTGAGGTAGCATTAAGTTGTAATGAGCTTTTGATAATTAGGTCATCATCAATCGTTTTGGCCTCTTTAAGCATACCAGGTTTGGGCTACAGGAGTGATATTGTCAAAGTATTAAACTTTAACAAAAACAAAGTAAAATATGAATATAGAAATCTACAATTGGCATTTATTTAATCCTATGTTGTCTTCTTATTACACATATATTTTAATGTTTTCATATCCAAATTTGAGTTCTGCTAAACTACATTCAGAACAGTAAATTCGTAAATGAAAATAATATGTAGTATGGCTTCTAAAGTTTGTGTAAAAAGATCACTGAAAAAGAGACTGAAATTAAACAGTATATAATAAAGATAAATATTTAAATATGTATACATATATAGCTATATAACGATTTTTAATATGCATGTAGTAAAAGATTTCCAAAAAAAGTTATATGATTCTTTTTACATATCATTATCTTCACAAATTTGGCTATAACGGAATAGAGATTTAGCTAATTCAACATCATTTAATTTCTTCCAGCCTTCAGTATTCAACACATCGGGGTATGATTTGATAAAATTAAAAACTTGAGCTTGCAATTCCTGTAGATTATACTTCTTAGCTACAAGAGCTACATCCACAGCGTTGTTGACATCAATATTTTTCCCCATTCGATATTTTGTTACATTAAAAAGTGGTGTAAGTTCATACTTATGTGTTATCTCGAGAAGTTTGAAGAGATCACACTTAGAAATATCTTTGACAACACCTGTGTATATATATTCTACAAGTAATTGAACTTCATTATCATTCTGATCAAGGTGTAGAGAGGTATCAGATTCCTTCATCATTTCTCTTAATATGGAGCTATGGGCAGCAACTATAATTTTATGTACAGGATACTTAGTTCCATTAGCTGAAATAAGTGCATAATCTTCTGTTTCAAGGGATGGAATCTTCTTTGTATTATGCTCTAATTTTATAGATTCGATCAGTTCACTGTTGAGTGAAAATATTGGCTGCATTTTGATAGCTATAGGTATATAAAGAAAGGCCTTTTGTAAATGATTCTTCTGTTCACAATCAAAACTAAATGTTTTCACATAATGACTTTGATCTATTTGTGAGCTTTGAAATCTATACCAAGTTAAAGTACCCGGTAATGTTGCATTTATAGAATCATTAAATATTTGGTAAGACAATATATTTGAGTTTGATATACCCAAGGCAAAACTTCCAGTTCTACGGTGGCATACATATAGATTTAACAAGTAAACTTGTTCTGGACACACTGTTGTTGTGTAATAGAACCATAAATCCGGCTCGTTATCTGTGTAGCAACCACCTATGTCATAGTGGCCCTCCATATAGAATTTTGAGAATGAGTCCAAAATGCAGAGCCTCCTTGCATCACTTGTTTTACATCTGTGTATACTTGAAATACTCCTTACAATGATCTAAAAAAAAACAAAAAAAAAAAACAAAAAATTAACACATACATGAGAATGTTACTATGATAGAATAGTATTCAATTTATTTCTGTAATTTTTATAACCACACAGAAAGCGAGATAAACACTCAGATGAAAAAAACTTTTTTTTTTCAATTTTACATCAAAATTTCTATTTACTAGCACCAAATTGTTATACACTCTTAAAAAATTTATCATAAAAGCTAAAGAAAAGATAATTTTGATTGTTATTTTTAGAGGTTTAAAAACAGAAGTTACAGGTTCTCCAGAACCGGGTTCTGCGTAAAATCACCAGTGCCCCAGTTGCTACACAGTACGTCTGCAATGTGGATCTCCACAGGGACCTGGAGATGTCATCCACCTGGGTGTATATAAAATCACTCACAAGTAGCAATTTCGAGAAAGCCGCGAATCATCCCAGCCCCTTAGTGGTATCTGCCGTAAACTATGAACCTGTACCTAACACTGTGCGTTATAGAACACGTCCACAACACATTTTCACCATTCCTCCTGATTTAATGACGTCAGCGAACGATCAGTACCAGCCTGTCGCTCCAAACAGAGCGTGTTCACACCTATGCCCTTGTAACCACAGATTATGCCGCCATATTCTGAGGGTAAATTTCGCTCCCGTACACCAGATTAGGCCTCCCTCAGCAGCGGCTCAAGCCTAGGTTCGATCCCTCTGTAGGAAGCCCTTGAGTGCATTGTTTGTGCGATTCGGTGACACAAAAATATACATCACTGCTATAACACCACACTATCAGTGCACGCTACACGCTTACACATAAAAGTGGAAGGGAAGGGTTTATTTCTTCCCTGAATTGAAAAAACTCAAAAGTTTTCGATAATAAATATATACAGGAGTTGTTGAGGCGTGTATGCTTGGTACACATATACGTTTCAACAACTCATACATATATGAATAGTTAGCTAAGATAGGTCGCGATTTTGCATGCAACAGGCAAGTCGAGAGGTGCCATGCACCCTTGAGCTAGTTGCCAAAATAAAATCGGCTGAGTGCCTTAAGCGCTCGCCTTAGTAGTCCGAGAAGCTGTTAATGTTGCTAGGTCAATAGCGTAGTCAGTTCGAGAAAAAAAAAAAGGTTTAGAATAACAGGTAAACATTGCTTTCTTGCTTACATTGTTACTATCGCAAGGGACTTCTTCCTGTGCAACCATTCCTTCTTCTGCTGAAGAAGATTGTCCATAATTCCAAACTCTTATAGGTACTTCAAGTCCGTCGATTTCGAACACGTTCATGTTTTAAAATATTGAACGATTACTTAATTAAAACCCACAGAATAATATTACTCCTAGCGGATTAACACTTAAAACAAACAACTCAAACTTCTATATCTGGAAAGTGAAAATTACATATAACTAGGAATGTTAAAAAATAACCATTTTTTATTTAAATCGATTTTTATTTTATTATAATAAATTTTTATTATCAATATTCAAATTTAAATTAATCGATTTTTAAAAGATTGATTATGTAAATTACTTAATTAAAACGATTTTTATAAACATCTATGCGAGGGATGAATAAAACTCAAAATAATTTTATTATTATTTACAATTATAGAGTGAGCATAGTGATATAATATAGTTGTAAACAATTAAAAGGTATTCTAACCGTAAAACACCTAAAAGCTGCTGGCGAAAGTATTTTATAACGAAAAAGAATAATACCACAGCAAATAAGCATGTCCCGTACGATAGAATATTTTTTTTATAGTAAAACTAAAAATTTAAAACAAAACATAGAATGAAAACATCCCACTGCCTTACAAGTAACATGAGTTACTATATCAAAAAATGATTATCGTCGTTGTTATGACAGCTAAATACTGCTTTCTGTAAAATTACAAAATTTCAATAAAACTAAAAAGGTCAGTCATGCGAGACATAAAATGTACTTCAACATATTCACTAAAAATATTTTATGGTGAACTCGACATCAATAAGTTTACAAAACTATTGTTAAATTATTATTGAAATTATTCAATAAACAGATTCTGAAATTTTGCCAATCACACTATAATTAATATGAAAATTTAAAAGAGAACACATTAGTTTCATTGTTTTAAATTTCAAAATTAGAATTAATAAGGTTGTCATTTTGTTACGATGCTTATTATTTCATTTCTATTACCATAAAGTGTTTAATAATACTGAAAATTTCTATGAATAATGATATTTAGTTTCTATAGTCTTTAAAGAAACTTGAAAGTTTAAAGGAACATTCACTTTTATTTTGTTTCGTACTGGTTATTTTTTATATGTATCATTTTATTTTATTCTTAACGTGATAAATTGTTAGTTTGAATATTTTATGTTTATTATAGGAATATGGAAAGCATGTCTATTTTTAAATATAAGAAAAAAATCGATTTTTGTCAAAACGATTACTATTAAATAATGACAAATTGATTCCTAATTAATCGATTTTTTTCCATGAATCTCACATCCCTACATATAACTAATTCTATGGTGCAAATGTCTCCTTCTTCTTGTTATGGCTCCGGAGAAGCATTTGCTAGTGTCAATGTTTTGTTTCAATGGACGTTGTAACACAAATTACACAATGTTTTTAAATAACATAAGATTATTAAAATGTACGAAGTTATTTTTATTTACAATTTAAAAAATTAGGATTTGTTAGTTGGATGAGGATTTTAAATATAATATATATATAGACACATATTTTATAAACACATACACAAAATAATTCTTAAATATTTATATAAAATTAATTTTAAATAAGCAAGCTAAAGTTTTATATATATCATAATCATTAGAAACCAATAGTGATACTTTGGATATAGGAAAAGGAACCTGTAATGATTTCAAAGAATTATGGAAATTAGGCAGAGTTATTTAAAGGACAAGAGAAGAAAATATGGTTAAGATCCCCTTCATTAAATTCACAGACACAAGATGCGCTTTCTACAACACGAAGTTTAGCAAGGTGAAAAGGAGTAAACACATGACCCAATCTCATACGATTTAAAATAGTAGTTAAAATGATATTAAATTCATCTTTAAATATCCATGTAGATTTTAGATTAATACTCGGTTGAATACTGAAATAAAATTTTCCTTTGGATCCTGCTCTACTCATCCAGTACTCATTCCAATTTCCAAGCCTTCTTGAGATGAACACTAGATAAAGCAACAAGAACATGATAATATATTTTAAAAGGATAACTGCACTTTATTTGAATGGAAGTTTATTTAATACCTATTGCCCGCCCGTCTCAAAGTGCTTGGTCCTCTCCGCTTCATATGACGGTCAAGAAAGACTTATCTTGGTGTCCTGGCGGTGATTATCGCGCATTAAACGCGCGAACCATACCGGACCGTTATCCTGTCCGACATATGAACGATTTCAGCCACAATCTAGCAGGTTCGAAAATTTTTAGTACCATCGACCTTGTAAAGGCGTACCATCAGATTCCGGTATACCACGAGGATATCCCGAAGACTGCCATTGTTACACCATTTGGCCTCTTCGAATTCCCCTATATGACCTTTGGTTTACGCAACGCTGGACAAACGTTACAAAGATTTATTGATGAGGTCACACAGGGATTGGATCTCGTTTTCCCTTACGTAGACGATATCCTCATATTTTCTGAGACCGAATCTCTGCACAAAGACCATCTCAGAATCTTGTTCAAACGCCTACAATTTATTATTATTTAATTAGATTATGGCGTCATAGTGAACGCATCAAAATGTGTGTTTGGTGCCCAAGAAGTAGTTTTTCTGGGTTACACCATTAACTCAGAAGGAACTCGCCCTCCTCAGGATCGAGTACAAGCTTTACTAAATTCTTCACCGCCTAAAACTATTTAAGGTCTACGACGTTTTCTCGGTATGTTAAGTTTTTATCGCCGCTTCATACCTCATGCTGCACAGTTTCAAGCACCATCGATGCAGTAGTCGCCACCAACAGTAAAGGCGCAAAACCATTTTTATGGACGCGCAAGCTGTTGGAGCATTTTGAAGCCTGTAAAACTAGTCTATCAAAGGCAACTTTACTTCAACATCCAATTAACGATGCACCTCGGTCTGTTCACAGATGCTTCCAGCATTCACGTGGGATCGTGTTTGCAGCAACAAGTCAATGGTCAATGGTATCCTTTAGCTTTTTTCAGTAAAAAGTTGACTTCCAAACAATCACAGTAGCCTGCTTATTACCGAGAGTTATTAGCAATATACGAAAGTGTAAAACATTTTCGTTATATTTTAGAAGTTAGCAATGCAACCATTTTCACTGACCACAAACCTCTGTTATACGCTTTTGTACAAAGACGAGAGAAGCTTCCTCCTGCACAGCTGAACCAACTGTCTTTCATCAGTCAATTCACGACTGACATTCAGTACATTAAAGGTTCTGAGAACCTTATTGCTGATACCATGTCACGAATAGAGGCAATTTAATTAGAGCAAGAATATGAAACCTTTGCACGTTCTCAAGGCACTGATGAAGAACTTCAAAATTTGTTGAAAAACGGTTCAAGCCTTAAACTTACCAAAATTAATATTCCCGGTACTGGCGTTTCTCTATTTTGTGATGTTTCCACAGATAGGCCGCGTTCGTATGTGACTCCAGAACTGCGGCGGGTTGTCTTCAATAAGCTGCATAATTTGAGCCATCCCGGCGCACGAGCTACCACCCGCCTTGTCACCGAGCGGTATGTTTGGCCATCCGTTAATAAAGAATGTCGCGAGTGGTCACGAGCGTGTCCTTCCTGCCAACGCAGTAAAGTCTCCAGGCATAATACCGCTCCCCTCAGTAATTTTAAAACCCCATCTGGTCGATTCCTCCATGTCCATATGGACATCATAGGACCACTTCCAGTTTGCGATGGTTATCGCTATTGCTTAACAGCAATAGACAGGGTAACGAGGTGGCCAGAAGTATGGCCAATGCGTTCTATAACCGCAGAAGAAGTGGTAGAGACTTTTACTAGAGAATGGATCTCTAGATTTGGCATACCACTCTGTATCACGACCGACCAGGGTACTTAATTTGAGTCTGACTTATTCCGCAGACTCCTCATCACTTTTGCCACTACACGACGAAGGACAACCGCATATCACCCCCAGGCAAATGGTATGATAGAGCGCGTACATAGGCAACTTAAGGCCTCTTTAATGTGCCATGAACAGTCCTGGCTGAACACTCTACCATTTGTACTTTTACGCATGCGCTCCGCTTTTAAAGAGGACCTCAAGTGTACAGCTTTCGAGACCTTGTACGGTGAAACATTGTGAGTCCCAGGAGAATTACTTGTTACACCACAGAACACTAGTATCGCTGAAGATCCAGCTGCTTTGGTCGTTAGGATGCGTAAACATATGTCGAACATTCGACCAGTACCGGCATCTCGCTATGGTAACCAAAAGTCTTTCTTATTCAAGGACATATCAACAGCTACGCATGTATACTTGCGTGATGACGCTGTTCGACGACCTCTTCAGCCACCTTATACAGGACCTTATCAGGTTCTTGAACGGTCAAGTGACGACAAAACGCTCACTTTGGACATCAAGGGTAAGAAAGTGGTAGTCAGTATCGATCGCGTTAAACCTGCTTTCTTCTTGGAAGTTACTCCTCAACCCTTATTTCCACCATCTTCACCAGTCACAACCGTCCCTCCTATCCTCAAGCCGCCTATAGACAATCTACCCTCTCCCTACGTTACTCGATCTGGACGTCGTATCAAATTTAAACCGATGCTAGATTTGTAAAGAACCTTTATGTATATAGTTGTATTATTGCCATTGTAACTAATTTAGGTGTATTATAATATTATTAACACTGTTGTAACTTGATTTTTTTATATCAATTCTTTATAACTTTGTCTTTATTTCTGTAAGCTTTATTTTTTTATACTTAACTAGCTGTTGCCCGCGGCTCCGCACGCGTTTTTTTTTTAAATAAATTAAATAAATGTAAAATTTTGATCACATATCTAGTGTAAATTACAATAATACTCTTTCAATAATATTTGTAAGTATCACACGCACATCATCTACTGTAACAGGTAACATGTACTTGTACATTATATATGTGAATAAGAATAGTGAATCGAATGGGAAGAGATTTATCATCAGCCACATAACTGGAACTTTAAACTGCTATATATGACCCTTAGTGCCCACTTACACTGTATAAGAAAGTAATGAAAATATTAAGCTATACATTTTCGAACAATATGTGTTAAATCTTTTATTATATAGATATAATATGTCCATAGTGTCGATATAATTAAGTTATTATCATACCTTGCTATAATTTAAATCACATATAAACATATGACTTTCAATTACAACAGCGATACCCTTGGTGTTACAGTTGTTCATAGGCGACGTTAACCACTTACCATCAGGTGGGCCGTCAGCCTGTTTGCTGCCTTTTGGTATAAAAAAATCTTGGAGTCCAGTACAGCTCGTGTATGTTTACAGTGAACAACATATTTTTGATTAATTTCACATGGACGAAGGCACGGATAACAGCTTATCACTACATAGTGTAAGACAAATTCCTGTTCCACGTCTGTCTATATGTCTGTTCGCGATAAGATCAAAAACTACAGAACGCATCTTCATGCCGTTTTCACCAATATATAAAATGATTATTGGGCAAGGTATAGGTATAGTTTGTCTTATTATCAGGGCGGGCAACGTCTGCTGAACCCGCTAGCTTAAAATAAAACAGCTAATTAGTTACTTATTTGTCCGTAAAATTCCCGTTCAAATGTTACTTGTAGTCCGGTGAAGCTATTAAGACCTTGCTAGATCAATAGCGTAGTCATTTCTAAGAAAAAAAACCGTTCAAATAGGTCCAGCCGTTTCGGAGATTACCCGTAACAAATAAAAAAAAAAAACAGACATATCCACAGAATTAAAAAAAATGTTGATATTTGTAGCATCACGGATATTTTTAATATAAAATACACTTACTTTTATTACACGTAATATATCACAAATCAAAAATTGGGTACAAAACTAACGTAGAATAAAGTTTTTGAGGAGTTTTTGGCGGGATTTTAGTCTGTCATGTAGTGGATTTTATATTTTATTCATAATCTTGTCTTACGTATCTGTATATTGTGTTAAATTGGTAGAGTTTTATGTAATATGGTTCGTTTATTGTGCATAAATGAAATGAAAGATAAATAATACCGCGAAGCATGAATTCTGTTGTCTTGAAAATTAAGAAGATAAAAATTTACGAAATATTACATAGAGGATTTGGCGTTTATACCTTTACATTATCTTGGATATAGAAAAAAACTAACTATATTAACTACTTCAGAATTGGCAGTATGGATTAATTCCTTTGACTATCTTATTGGATGAATATTATTACTACTAAACTTTTTGAATAGCGACACAAAATAAACTTTAGAAATGTTTGCGATATAAACGTACCATGTATAATTAAAAATTGGAAACAAAAATAACGTAGAATTAACTGTTTTAATAGGAAGACAAAATAAACCATGAAAATATTTGCGAGATTGTTATCGCGTTACCATGGCAACGCATATAGTACTGACATTAACACGCATCGAAAGCTTCCAAAATAGCCCGATTTTGAGACATTCTTCATTAGTGCTCAGCTCCTATTGGTTTAAACGTTATGATATGTAGCCTATAGCCATCCTCGATAAATGAACTATCTAACACTAAAAGAAACTTTCAAATCAGATCTGTAGTTCTTGAGATTATCGCGTTCAACCAAACAAACAAACAAACAAACTCTTTAGCTTTATATATTATAGTATAGATGTAAATATGTGTATAACGTTATGCTTTGTAAATGTTTATATACTGGGCTTTCTTTACTCCGTAGGGGGGTGGTGTAGCGTGTTGGCCATAAAAATTGTCTCTGGCCTTTTTAAAAAAACAGCGACATATTCGATGTCAGATATATAAACAAATATTTTCCTCGACAAAAGAAGTGGATATTAAAAGTTTCGGTTGCAAAGTCAGTGTTTGATTTTATCATTATATCACATTGAACACGCCCGAAAAAGTGTCTGAAAAAATAACAGTCTTATTAAATTTCATTAACAAAATGTACTCAATTGCTTTAAGTATACCAAAGCATTCCCCGCTAAAAACGCTCGATTCACAAGGAAGTTTAATTTTTTGAACAATGTTATATTGTAAGTGATATACTCCAACTCCAACAAAACATTATGCAATTATTCGGACGCATCACTATAAATATGGTGGTAATTTTGCCACTTTTCATTTTCTATCATTACTTGAAAATTAATTCTGGATTCGGATGAATCGTCAAATGTATGAGCATTATATACAATATCTGATTGAACAAACAGGGCATCATAATTAGTATTATATAGCAGCAAAACAACAAAACTATAAACAGGTACAGAAAGTGATTTATCTATATATTAATACGTGAAGCCAAAAATTTGTACCCCTTTTTTAACGAACTGCGTAATCAGGTGAAGTTGAAATTTGGCATAGATAAAGTTTATATGGCCGAGACGTGCAGAAAGCTCTTTATTTCATATAAAATGCATTAAAAGTACATTAAATTAATTAAAATATCCATTACTCACACTAATGCTTAAATTTTACACAACATATACTTATATATTAATACGTGGAGCCAAAAATTTGTACCCCTTTTATAACGAACTGCGTAATCGGGTGAACTTGAAATTTGGCATAGATAAAGTTTATATTGCGGAGAAGTGCAGAAAGCTCTTTATCTATACTAATATTATAAAGAGGTAAAGTTTGTGAGGTTGTGACGTTGTAGCGTTGTAGGGGGTAATCTCAGGAACTACTGGTCCGATTTGAATAATTCTTTCAGTGTTATATAGCTCATTCGTAGAGAATGGTTATAGGCTGTATATCATCACGCTAAAGCCAACAGGAGCGGAGCACAGATGAAAAATGTTTCAAAATCGGGATGTTTTATCCTTTTAAGAGCTTCTGCTGCGTGTTAGCGTTAGCCCAAAGTACCTATTTCACGCGAACGAAGTCGCGGGCAGAGGCTAGTTTCATATAAAATGCATTATAAGTACATTAAATTAATTAAAATATAAATTACTCACACTAATGCTTAAATTTTACACAACATATACACACATGTAAGTAAAAAAGACATTTTGACAGGGCTCGTCAATAACGAACTTCAAAAAAGGTTGCGAAGGAGGTTACTATGCTCGATTGTATGTATGTTTTTACTCTTACGTACCAATTACCCTTTTCATCCTACATTCAGCAATGATATCATAACCTATAACTATTATTGTAATATTTATAACACGACTTACGTTCCATATCTACATGCTCTTTGAATTTAATGGTAAAATTGTAATTTAATTTAATAAAAATATAATATGTAAAATAATAAAATATATACACTCATCAAAAAAGTCTAAGCAACATGTACTAATTTAAATTTTAGGATGGTTCTTCACATTATAACGTTGTATTTTATTTTTAAAATAATATCTTAGTAGTCCGGTGATGCTGTTAAGACCTTGCTGGGTCAATAGCGTAGACATTTCGAAAAAAAAAAATATCTTTAGGGTTCTATGATGTAAATATAACAGCTGTTGTCTTTATAAGTTCTTTTAATAACAGAAATGAACCATATTAGAACATACTGTAGAAACTAAGATACATAAGAAACTAAACTTTTTTCTTACAAAATGAAATTTCTAAAGAAAATGTATTTATTGTGAAAGAATAGAACAATTTAATACAAAGTATGGTCTCCTCTGCTATTCTGAACTTGTCAGCAACGTTTATTCATTCAATTAATGAGACTGTTTATGTCATCTTGCGGTATTCGCTCCCAATGGAATTGTAGCAAATCCTTCAGCTGTTGGGTTGTTGTCGCTCCGTCCAAGTCCTTCAAAACACGTCTCTGGAACATGTCCCATGCGTGCTCGATGGGGTTGAGATCTGGCGATTGTGTAGGCCAGGGCAATACCCGGATATTCTCCGTTGCAAAGTATTCACTGGTTCGCCGAGCTGTATGTGAACGCGCATTGTCATGCATTAACCTAAAATTGGAGCCAAAGGTTTGTGCAAATGGGTAGACAGACATAAGGTCTGAGAATATCCTTAATGTAATTTTCAGCATTCATGTTTCCATTTACAAAAACGAGCTCAGTTTGCCTGTTCTTCATAATACCCGCCCATAACATAACTGCTGAGCCGCTGTATGGATGAACTTCCTGAACGCACCTGAGCCTTTCAGTATTTCCGGGCCGACGATACACTCGCACCCTTCTTGTATCAGGCTTAAACCCGAATCGCGACTCATAGGAAAACATAATTTTATCCCATTGTTCGTGGGTCCATGTTATGCGTTCTCTACACCATTCATATCGACGAGCGCGATTCCTGTGACGTATCGGTGGGCACCTGATTGGGCGTCGAGCTCGTAGGCCGTACTCATGCAGTCGATTTCGCACAGTTTGAGGACTTACATCAACACCACTTGAAATTTGTAGCCTCAAACTTATCTCTCGAGCGGTTAACATCGGCTGGCGTCTTGCAGTCAGTTGTATCTACCGGTCTTGCCGAGTGGTTGTACTCCTTTTACGGCCTGGATGCTGTTCAGCGGGTTCTCCTGTATTATTGTAGCGCTGCCAAAGACGACAAATAACACTTCTATGAATGCCAAAATGTCAAGATACTTGATTACTTCCCGCTTGCAACATCCCTACAGCTCTTTGCATTTCATCTGTCATCAAATGACGTCGCTTCATGACGTAAAGAATATCTAACAATTCAATTTTGTCGCTAACTTTATTTAAATGGTTGGTAAAATTATAAAATCAAGATTAAACGTAGCAATTAAAACGCACTTAAATTCAAACAAATTTGCAGTCATTTGAATTTTATGAAAAAACAAAACATAATCAATTTTTTGTTTTTTACAACCAACCAGTATGTCATCAATTAACAAAAAAGTTTACTTACCTACGCACTTTGTTTGAGTAAATACTTAGAAATTAATTAATATAAATGGTAAAATTTGTAATATCACGCATGTTGCTTAGACTTTTTTGATGTGTGTATATACATATATTAATCATTAATTGATAAACAATTTGTCTAATACTAAGTATATTTATGGAGCCACTGAAATAATTGTTAATTAATTCTCCTTAGTTTTATTGGATGTCAAAATTTTTAGGTGACGGGAGGGCTTTTATTTGTGTCATGGTTGATATAAATTTCTTTATTATGTAAAGTTATGTTTACTTAGAATTTGAGAATTTTACCACCTGTTTTTTGTTTCAAAGTTATAATTAATTTTAATTTTCATTTACACATAGATTTTTTGATGTTTATATAATTAAAGATCATATGGCAAATAACTGAATAGACATGATAAAAACCTTTGATTATAGAAGTATACCTACCTAACCCTAATAAAGTTCAAACTTTAAAAAAACAATTAACTATGGTCGAATGTCGACCACTGGGCGCCCACTAGTATTTTAGAAAACTTTGAACGAATGTAGGTAAAGATTTATACTTCCAGAAAGATGATGCGTTAGTATAGTTTAAGAATGATTCTATTTTAGAAATTAGAGGATGGTTGGAAAATTGTAAAATATCAAAGAAATACATATCAGAAAGATATTGACGTCTTAAAAATACCGGCGGATCACCACATTCTACTTGTAGTGTATTTATAGGACTAGATTTCATTGCACCCGACAAAATTATTAAAGCTTTTGACTGTATGCATGACAATTTTCTGAATGCGGTTATATTATCCGGTTCTAATGAAAACGAACTGTAATCAGGTAAGCTTCTAATCAATGCGTTATAAATAAGCGTAAGTGATAATGGGTGTACACCCCACCACATACCAGATAAACATCTTAACATATTTATAAGGCGTACACCCTTATTCGCTATATATTGGCAGTGTTGGAAACCAGCTACCTTACTATTTCATATTACACCCAGAAACTTCACTCCACCTTTTAATGAGATAGAAGAACCATCATATATAACTTGTACTGAATAAGCTACACGTTTTCCTGAGAATATAATAACTGAACTTTTTGAAGGAGATAATTATAATCAATTATTGTACAACCATAATTTTAAATATGTTCATGAGTTACTTAGAAGATTTGATGCATTCTCACCAGATTTATCATAACAATAAATAAGAAGGTCATCAGCACACTGAAGGACATTTACATTCGGAACAAGGGAAGTTTCTAAATCATAAGTATAAATATTATATAAAAGAGCTGTATGACGTGATAAAATCACGTTATAGCGTTCAGATATGTCATCTCCATACATTTTTCCGTTTTCTATTTGCGTTAGTGATTGTCGATGTGCAGCTTGGTTAGGTCCTCTGAAATCATATATGTATTACCTATGCCTGAAATTTTAAAAGAAAGTTCAGGTTTGAGCCATCATAGATAATGAGCCACGTCTCAGAGAGACAGGTTACAATAGGTTAAAATTTGTTTAAAACATGTATTAAGTCTGCTTTTTTATTAATTATGCAGCGACAGTTCCACTGTACTATTTTCGAATGGAAAGGGCGAGCGTGGTTTTAATTGAATAGTTTTTTGTGTGATGTTTTTATATTTGTATAAGACATAGAAAATAATACTGTTGAATATTTTTGAAATTCAGCAGAAGCAAGCCTGCGAGTCTACATATGATTTAGTGACTGGTTTATACATCGTTGCTGCCTTAGAATATGATACACAGTTTTGTGCCATATATAATATAATATCTTGCTGGCGTTTCAGCTCTGGGCACGTTTTGTTTGTAGCATAATGGTACCCAGAATACAAGCAACAGCAAGCATTTCTTTCTACCTGATAGCAAGTCTTACCACTATGACTATTACCACATTTATTACACTGTGGAAGAGATCTACATTGAACTTTGGTGTGACCAAAACGACAACAATTGTAACACTGTATTGTGGGGTAGATATATAAATCTACTGGTAGGGAGTTATAACATACAAATATTCGTTTTGGAAGTATCTGACCATCAAAAGTGAGAACAACTGTCTACGAAGGTTTATAAGTCAATGTACCATCTACTATTAATTTAAAGTTTAATCTTCTAACCTTTATAATATTCCCGCAGCCAATAGGAACTGATATATTATTTTTAATTTCCTCTAATGGCTAATCTGTTGGAACTCCTCTAACTAGACCCATGCGAGTAATGTTAAAAGATTGAATGAATGCTTTTAAATTGTTTTCCTTTAACAATGTATGTGACAAAAACAAATTGGCATCTAAATAATTGGAAAAACTTAAAGCAGTTATATTTCTTCCAATTCGTTTCATACTGCCATTGATGATATTATTAATATTGTATTTTTGTAAAAGATTGCCAAAGGAAAGAGGATGAAATATGGAGCCATCCTTACGGTTCAATTCTTCTCTTTGCACATGAATTAAATAGGGAGACAAATCTGTGGATTGATAGGAAGTTCGACCAATTCTGACAAACGTAGGCTCTATTTTTTCAGTATGTGTCTGTGGAAGTGATATTGATTAATTATTATTAGTATTATTAAGTCCATTAGATACAGATTCACCTAAATTTTCATCACTTTCACATGCACAACCTCCTCTAGAAGTGTTATTAGTCTTTCTAATGATTTTATTGCAATTTTTGCATACCTTATGAATCCGAATTCGTATGCCATTTTTGGACTGATTTTGTGACCCCTCTGTATCCATACCGGATTTAGAGGTTATTGTTACATAGTTACTTGTTGGAGGAACAAAGCCCCAAAGGTCTGGGGGCTCCTCCATTCTCTAATTAACCCTATGTACTACAGGTTTTAAACTATTATACAATCTTTAAAAAAAACTTACCTATAAAGTACAAATATACACTTATTATACACAAGTAATAAACTATAAAATACCTAAAATATACACAAACTAATAAAAACCTTATCCAAATGAAAAAATAAAAATATCAAATAAAAACGAAACCGCCAAATTTTATGCTTCCCGCGCTTCTTTTTCGGTGTAAATCGCTTTGGTAGGAATATTCGCTTAGTATCGATATGTCGAACTTATTCGATTTTTTCTGTACGATATATCGGGTTGATGCAATTTTTTTATTAATATTTATTTTATTCCATATATCGATATATTTCCTTATAGTAACATCGAATATTTTTTTATTTAATTTTTAGTCCAATCTATTAAAAGATAATAATGTTTACACTAGTTGATGATTTTCATTTCAAATAAGATTCATTGCGATAGTGACAAGCTTAATTGCCTAATCTATTGTTTCAGATCGATCCATCATTCTTCACTCTCAATGTAAATAGTCTGTGTTTTTTTTTTTTTTTTTTTTTCTCGAACTGACTACGCTATTGACCTAGCAAGGTCTTAACAGCTTCACCGGACTACAAAATAGTCTGTGGATTTTATAGGTTCAATATATTTAATTGCACTCAATCTCACTCTTCTTGCGTCGTCTCATGCTGTTTGGTTGGCGATAACGCACTTAAATCATTGTTTTGGTTGTTTATCTAAGACAAGTATATGTAAGGCTTTTGCTGGCAATTAATTACTCTAAAATAGCTGAGATCTACTCAACTTAGCATCATTTGATTGTTAGTTCGAAGTGTTTGTGAATTTTTGTTATGCTTATAAACCTCTACCCGTTTGTGACAGTATTTTGATATTGAAGATCTTTTATGTTATAATACATATCACCAATTGCATCAAACTATTATAGTCCGGTGAAGCTGTGAAGGCCTAGTAAGGCCAATAGCGTAGTTAGTTCGAAATAAAATCAAACCATTTCTTTAGTGTATTTTTCATTTAGTTTTTACGTTTGTAAACAAATTAATGCAATAGTGGTGTGGCACTATAGACATTAAATAAAATGATGATGATAAATAAATATTAAGCTTTATGGTAAGTATTCTATAGTGAAAAAGTATCGATGTTTTTTATGCGATTGATAAACATCGATGCTGAGATCCGATATTTTACATCGAATATAAATATTGATATATCTTTTAAGTGGACACCCCTACTCTTTGGTGCAAATATCATGATAGGCAGTTTTCTAGCATAGAATTGCCATCCTTTATTATTTAATACCTTAGGATATTCAATTCATATCGATGTTATAATCATTAGCTTCGGTATATTTCATTAATCAGATACACATCCATTCAATATCGAAATAAAATACAGATGTACTTTTAATTATTTTCGAACATCAAACGTTTAATCGATAACGAAACCCATGACTTACTGTTTTACTTGCAGAAACAAACTAGTTGATCAAACTAGAAGAAATTGTAAACATAGATTACATTTTAGTGTTCGACATTAATTAAATTAGGTTTCTAAAGTGGAACTTCTTATAGAAAATGGCTTTAAAATTCTGATAGGTAACCTTTACTATACGATGAAAAGTGGTGGTCATGGCCACTGTTTGGTAGAGTGTTGAAAACACCAGCTCTCGTCTAATCACCGATGTTAAGCAATACCGGGTGCGGTCAGTAGTCGGATGGGTGATCACCCAGAAACACCTCGTGGCGTTGGCTATTTGTTGTAAATTTTCTAAAAAAGTTTCCACTTTTTTGTTGTGGTTATAAGTACTCACAAACTTTTTATAGAACTTGTAATGGTATAAATACAATTAATGTGAATTATACTTAGAAAAAAATTATAATCTAGCAACTTTTCGATGAATATCTCTTAAGGTGCACAATTTTATATTACATTACTTTTATGTATCTCATAAAGTTTAGCCAGCGTTATCAATATAAACAATCGAAAATACCTTCTTAACGTTTCATTAGAAAATGACATTTTTTACTTTTACTTTTATTCATGTAAATCTTCCGGAATAAAGCTTCTAAACGCAATCATTTAAAGAATGAAAACAGTTACAATGAAAACGTATTATAATTCTCTGTATATATATAAAAAAAAAACTTAGGCAAACATAGACAGACAAGAGAATGATTGTAGATTATGTTTCCTATTTTATAAGTGTACCTATTGTTTTTATATCAAGAACTTTGTTAAATTAAAATTTTATATTTTATGAAAGTATCGTGAAATTTGTGAGTACATTTAGACGTAGACAGAGAAACTACTACTACTTATTCCCTCTACGTATTTTAGAGGTTGAATCTGGTATAAACGGTTTGCTTAATCGTTGGCAACACTATTCCTTGCCGTAGACAAATTTATTTCTATAGATCATGTAACTATTTCGGCATGGAGCTTTTCACATTGAGATTGAGTTTCACATTTAACATCACATGTTAAAATCACTCATCTAGTAATTGTAATCATTTGTCACGCCTGTTACAATAAGAAATATTGTTACTGTGATTTAAATAATTTGTGACTTTGTGTATTTGTATGATAAACAAAATCATGACTACTTCAGCAGTTTGGGAATATTATGAAAAAGTATCAGATAAGAAAAGTGTAGCAAAATGTTTAATTTGTCAAAAGCTATATTCCTATAGGACAACGATTACCAATCTAAAGAAACATTTAATTTATAAACATTTTGACGTTTATCAAAACTATTTGAACGTGAGCAATGAATGCAATTACGAAGATACATCTGAGAATGCTCTGTCAGATTATGAACTGGTGAAGGAAGAACACGATTCTTCACCTGAGCGAGAGATTCACGTATCAGATATTAAAGCTTCAACACCATCTGTTAGCAATCCTAGAGCGAAACGGAGCAAACAAAACCAAAATTTAACAGTTTACATCGCGTGTATGTCAGATCAACAAAAAAAGAAGATTGATGAAAAATTACTCGAAATGGTGATACGAAACTACGAACCGTTTTCGATCGTTGAGAATGAGAGTTTTCAAAGTTTCGTCAAATTACTGAACCCTAATTATGAACTGCCAAATAAAAAACAAGTGTTGGGAACCCTGGTTAATGACCAATTTATTTTATGCAAAACGAAAATTATGGAAATGGTACAGAATGCAAAAAGTGTCTCTATCACAATCGATTGCTGGAATTCTCATATCATGGACTCTTATTTAACTGTTACAGCTCATTTTATTATGGATTTTCAATTGAAAACTGTTATGTTACATTGTGAACAGTTTAACAACACTCATAAGGATGATTTGCCTAATTGTTTGCAAAATATAGTACAAGAATATAACATAGGTGACAAAATAACTCTTGCAGTATCAAATAATGATCAGGAAATCAGATATGCTATAGAAAAAAATCAATGGCCATTCTTTGGCTGTGTCCTGCACAAATTAAATATTATAATTGAAAAAGCTATAAAAGTTATTGATGTTATTTTAGAAAAAGTAAATACAGTTGTAAATCATTTCAAAAGAAATAGTACTGCAGCAGAGGCTTTGTTGAAATACCAAACAGATTTTGAAAAAAGGTTACTACCTTTGAAGCTCATTAGATCTGTCCCAAAAAGATGGAATTCTATTTTTTATATGTTGGAGAGATTTTTAAAGTTACAAAGTGCTCTGGAAAAAGTGATACTGAATCTAAGGCTGGATTCAACTATTATAACAATGGAGATATGGAAAGCAATTAAACAGATTTGTATGATATTGCAACCTTTTGAGGAAGTCACTAGAATCATGAGTGCTGCACAATATCTATCAGGGAGTCTGGTAATAATAATTGTAGATGGCTTGAAAAATACAATAAATGTTATGAAAACCAAGCCCATATACGGTGTGGCTAAATCATTCCTAGAGAAATTGGAAGATGGTTTAAAAACCTATTTCCCAGAAAAGGAGATTAAAGACAATATGCTTCTGGCAGTATGTACATTTGTTGATCCCCGTTTCAAGATCCATGCTTTTCGAGACCACAAAGGTGTAGAGGAGCATGTTTTAGAACTTATAAAAAATAAAATAAAGGATAAAAATGAAACAATAATAGATAGTATTGATATGAGACCTGATGAGCCACAGTCTGTTGAAATATCAGAAGAATCAGAGCCAATTTCAATATGGGGTAAAATTTACGAAAATATAGTGGCAAATGCGCCAGCTGAAGATATATCTATTAAAGCAAAGAAAGAGATGGAAATGTTTTTAAATGATAAACTACTCCATAGAGATTCCTGTCCGTTGTCTTGGTGGAAAGAGCATGCAATGGTGTATCCGAATTTGTCCGAAATTTTTTTTGAGCACTGCCACTTTGTCACAACAGCCATAAAATGTGAGACAGTTTTTACCAAAGCAGGGAATATGTTGATAGAGAAAAGGGCATTGCTCAGCAGAAAACACACACCGGAGCTTGTATTCTTACACAACAATATTGAGATTTGTGAATGGGAGTAACTATTTCTGAGAGACCAACAGTGTAGGTTCATTGTTACAAACCTATTGAGAGATCATCAAAGAAATTATGAGATACATGTAATTACTTTGTTTTGTAATTTTTTTGTTAACAAAAAAAATATTTGTTCAATGTTTACCTTTATTTTAAAGCAGGTAAAGCTGTTTAAAAATTATAAGGGCTTTTTGCACAAATTTAGCATAAAAGAAAATTTTACTTTTAATATTAAGGGTAAAATATTCTCAAAATATATTTCTGATACAAAATATTTAATAGTGTTAGTGACATTAAACTTAAGGAAGATCCCTAATATATCTCACCCATAGTAAGACTATGTTAGTGAGTAGAGATGTGGTTCTGTGCTAAAAGCTATGTTTAAATCAATTCGAATGTGGTCTTTGGAATTGGTACATGAATAAATTTAGGTCTTGAGGATCGATTATTCAAAAATCTGAGCTGTAAATTATCGTATGGTCTAAAAAGAAAATCGAATCACAAGTTCATTGTATCAGAGATTGATTTGAAGTTCAATATCGATTAGGTTAATCGATTTTTTTTTTAAATTAAATTATTTGATTAATCAATCTGAGATCACCACCTCTGGTAGAGAATCTGTTATTTCGATTTACGTGTCAATAATAGTGCATATAAGACAGAGTTGCAATTATATATTTCCGTAACTGAAATCAATAAGGTATATATGGTTTCGAACTAGTTTGTTCTGACCAACGTCTTTGTACTGTTATGGTATCGAATTGTTTTTTTATTCCATCATACATTACTTAGAGTAAACACAATAGTTGAAAATGATTTTTACTTTTTAATTAAATCAATTTAAAGGATATCAGTTTCGTCTCCAAAATTTCTCCACGATCACCGACCAAATACGATATTAGAGATTTGTAATCAAAGTTAGAACTTTTTTTATGTTAAAGGGTACCAAACAGGCAGACAGGCCATCTGATGGTAAACGGTGAAATAAAACACATTTTATCTTAAATGACAACTCGATGTAATATGAAGTAAAATAATATATCCAAATATTTCCTAGTTCTATTTTCAAAATACAAAAAGGTTTTAGGTCATAACAAATGGTTACCGTCGCCTATGAGTATGGACACCTACCTGTAATACCAGGTAGGGATGATCGATGTTGAAGGAATATCGATGTTTTAATTTCGATGACATCGAGACACCGATGTTATAAGAATAAAATGTCGCAATGTTAATATATTCCTTACGATCATGTAATGTTATATGTACTTGCTAAGGACTAGATAACTATCAAATTTAACTATTTTACACTAGATGATACTAATCAACGTTATCGAAGTAAGCCGTACGAATAGTTATTTCTTTACATTTCCTAAGGGAAAAGGAAAAGGGGACAGCTACAGAAATACTTTTTTTCAAACCTGGTCAACTCCTGTGCCAGCGACAGAACAGACAATATGGGAAACACCCGATAAAGTTACATTTTTACAGACAGTTTTATTTGCTAGTAAAAAGATCGATGTTTGTTGTACATCGATACTTTTATACCAATGTTAACATTGATGTTTTTTAATATCGACCATCCCCTAATACCCAGGGTATCGCTGTTGCATTGCCGGCCTTGAAGAGCGTGCTTCAAAGTTCAATCCCTTTTTGAAGAGTACTTTCCTGTGCTGGCTATAGATGATTTTGTGGGGCATTTTTGTATTGTTCAAAATATGTAAGGCAGTAATATTACGTGTTTTCTTAACCAAAAACTAATAATTTCTGATGATGCATCCTAGGTACATTTACTGTCCGTGTATACATAACAATTTCTTTCCTTTTCAGTATGAAGAGATATCTGACTTCGACAATCCTCAAAGAGCTCTAGCTCTTCACCTTCTGAACAAATTTTATTTGAACGAATGTTTCGTAAAGTTATAATAATAAATACTCTGTGACACACTTTCGTAAATATACAAAATTTAACAACAATTTACAATATACGTGGAAACTTAGGTGTCCTTGTCGCTGAGACCGATCTCTTGTAAGAAAACCTCTTACATTTACTTTATTTTTTGCAACTAATCTTTTAGATTATTACTGACGTTGTCGTGTAGTTAATAATATTACAAGCATCGTGTGATTATTCCATATTTCAATATTCTAACAAGAAGGTGGTTTCCTTCAAGCGAGTTTTTATGGAATCTCAGGATTCCATGCTTCGTAGTATTATTTTTCATTCACTTCACTTATGCACAATAAACTAATATGGTACGTAAAACACCACCAAATTTACAAAATATAGATTCAAATAACACTAGATAAAATATAAAATCCACTACATGACAGACTAAAATCCCACCAAAAACTCAATATTGTATTATTAGGTATATATATCATAGAGCGCCAATAAATTAAAATTAAATAAAAAAATTTTTTTATTTCATTTGGTCAATTTAATAATTTAGTTAGGTATATTTCGCTTTTTAGTGCATTATTGGTTTTACATATCGAAGTCGGTTTATTATTTTTTATTTTTTTTTCCATTTTAAATACCCATAAATTCTTCTCGTTTTCTATTGGCTATAATAAAAGTATTGAATTCGGTGCCAAGTTGACGAAAATACGTAGAAACGAAATGGGTGAAAATCAAATAAACGTTATTTCACCCCATTATGGGTTGAATATTTTCTTCAAATTTATATGAAACCACCAATGAGTATAACTCAACTCAACTCAAAATAGGTTCACAATTGACGAAAATATCGATTCACATACATAAGGAAAATACACACAACCGAACATGGTAACATCCTCTTTTCTCGACAGTTAAAAATAGGGTGCGTGGTAAAGACGCACGGTCTAAGTAAAACTCTTGGATTACATCTTAATTTAAAAAATACAGTAAAAGACTTAGAGTGGCAAAAATGTGCGAAACTTTTTCTGCGCCTTTTCAGAATTCGTTTTAAGGTTAGGTTTTAGCGCGGCAAGTGGCCAAAGCTTTGTCACGCAGAAGCGGGAGTAGCATGATACACATATATTTTCATTTATACTTTCCGTCGCGTAACCGATAAACATAATAACACTAGACTTCATCTGCGCTAAATTGGTTACTACGGGCACAGAGTACCTCATATAAAACTGCGGGTTCCAATTGTATTATGAAACGCGAAAAGTCTTAAAAAAAGAATGTGGTGTCGTGGGACACCAGGTAGGAACCAAGTTCCTTCGGCTAATGTAAAAAAAAAAGAATGTGGTGTCGTGGGACACCAGGTAGGAACGAAGTTCCTTCGGCTAATGTAGAATCGACACAATTTGCAAAAAAAAATCGTGCTCAATTTTATGTAATCGTAATTCAAATTGTCAATGAAAAAACAAAATATGTCTCTTTATTTTTGTTTGACAACATAAAATTACATAAAAATAGAAATAATTACAAAAAAGAATGTGGTGTCGTGGGACACCAGGTAGGAACGAAGTTCCTTCGGCTAATGTAAAAAAGAAAATAAAAAAAAATCGTGCTCAATTTTATGTAATCGTTATTCAAATTACCAATTAAAATAACAAAATGTGTCTCTTTATTTTTGTTTGACAACATAAAATTACATAGAAATAGAAATAATTACAAAAAAGGAGAAAGAGAAAGGTATTATACACTACTCGCTTGTGGATACGACTGTCGCGCCTGCGCACGTCTCATTTAACGGTTTTATTCCACGCACTTTTCGTTACGGTTTTACCAAAGAGTGGTTTTACTATCACATTTTTTTCATTTCGGTCGCGCAGCAAAATCCTTATCTCCTCCAAGCCAGCCGTAAGGAACTTCGTTCCAATAAAAAAAAATCGTGCTCAATTGTATGTAATCGTTATTCAAATTACCAATTAAAATAACAAAATGTGTCTCTTTATTTTTGTTTGACAACATAAAATTACATAGAAATAGAAATAATTACAAAAAAGGAGAAAGAGAAAGGTATTTATTATACACTACTCGCTTGTGGATACGACTGTCGCGCCTGCGCACGTCTCATTTAACGGTTTTATTCCACGCACTTTTCATTACGGTTTTGCTATCACATTTTTTCAGTTCGGTCGCGCAGCAAAATCCCTATCTCCTCCAAGCCTGCCGTAAGGAACTTCGTTCCAAAAGACTAAAATCCGATTACAGCAACACCCACCGTTTCCAATTGTGAATACAAACTATCCAGGGACCCATCGACATACGGCGTAAATAAAAATTAATACACACATATGTATGATAAATAATATTATAATAACGAAATATGTCCACATAATAATCGTCACATATTGATGTTTATAAATAATTGAAAAGTAATATTATTAGTCTAATTGTCGTAGATATAGCAATGTAGCTATATTGCTATTTATAATTTTCAGAACCTTTATGTAATATTGTATATACTGGATAACTATTATGCAGTATATATTTTGTAAATGAGAGGCGAGAAAGCGCCTGCGCGACCCGGGACTCTCTCCGGAACCGCCTGGTACCACCCCTTATCATTAGTGATGCTCAGTTGTCGATAGATTCATATTTCTTTAATATTAATTCTGTGATATTTCTTATCTAAATTATTAATGTAAAGAGTCATCCATAAATGCATTCACATTTCGAATCAGCAATTCTCACAGTCATTTTTTTTTATAACGTGGGGAAATCCTTTGTGGATACCCACCCTCCCGGGAGAGAGGGTGGGTTATGTCCGACTCAAAGGGATTAAAACCCCACGGTGTACCGTCAGACCGTGTTGTTGGGGCGGCAACGGATCGTTCTAGCTAATCAGCCTTGTAGAGCCGCCGCATCGGTCCGCCCGACGGAAGATAGTCGCCGGGCTCCTACCTATAAAGAGGCAGACTGGGTACACACCTGCTGCCTCCCCTTGTCCGCCGGACCTGTGCAATGAGGAGATGGGCCCCCTGACCCATCCCCGCAGGTCCGGCTACGGTGACAGGAGCAGTTGGGCAAAGCGCCGTCCCTCCTGCCGGTCCTCCGTTGGCGGAGACTTCCACTTAGTGGGTCCACGACACGGGCCCTCTCCGCCGCCTCCTTCTGCGAGATGACCTTTTCGTAGAAGGAGGCCATTGTTCGCCACGCCTGTTCACTTTCACTACACTCGGCAGCAACAAATTCCCTCCTACCGCTGCTACCAGAGTGCGGCGCTGTCCCTCCCATGCAACACTCTCATACAGCGTGTGCTGCGCGGTGTCTTCCACAGCGCTGCACTCGTAACAGGCGGCGGTCAGCTTTCTGCGAGCGATCAGGTGCAGGTACCACCCGAAACAACCGTGTCCGGTGAGTACCTGCACCAGCCTGAACGTCAGAGAGCCCCAACTTCTCCCCATCCATTCTCGCAGGACTGGATGGACGGCATCAACGGTATACGTCCCGAAACGTGCGTCCGCCAGGTCCTGCATCCACCTATCCAACGCTCCCTCCCTCAACTCCCGCCTTTTGTTCTCTATCCCCCTGGGAGCCGGAGGCTTCCCACTACGTTTCCTCGCCCCCGTGAATTCATATACGGCGGTGAGAACTCCTGCCTCTAGCTCCCAAGGCAAGGAGATGGCGAGCGTAAAGGCTGCCACCGAGGACACCGTACGGTATGCCCGGATCGCCCTCAGAGCCACCTTGCGCTGCGTACTACGCACCGCGAAGTGGCGCTCGAACCGCCAGCGCCCGTCCACCATAATATGGGCCCCAGGTGGTGGCCCTCAAGTGTTGTGCTATTTTAAGTTATTCTAAGTTAGACTGAATATTTGGCAATTAGGTTTAAAACGTATATGGGACATACTTGACATTGAAATTGTTTACACAGGCAGATGCCATAACGGAAAAAAGACGCGGAAAAAGACACGGGCTATAACAAGAGGGACCAGTATTAACATTAAACTTCCCAAAGTACGAAAATTTAAGATGTTCGAATTATTTGTTGATAGTGTACATTATCCATAAACATTTAATATAATAAATTACATTAATAATATTATTATGTATATTTAACAAAGTTTTTAAAAACTACGATTTTTTATGAACACTTCGTTCAGCGATGTTTGTATTTTTGCCGCAAAGAAGTGGCATAAATGGAGTGGTGCGTATACTCAGGAGAGGAAGACTAAACGGAACAGAAGTAAAAGTTAGAAAGTAGGGTGGGTATACACCGTACTTTCTTTTACTTCCGTTCCGTACTATTGCTTTTAATAATCGTAATGTTTTTTCCTCTGTATTTAAAATATGTTAGTTATTCGGTTCGGTATCTTAACGTCTTATTTTTTAAAGGGTTGTGTTGCATTGTGACTTTGAGAAACTTACACTCCCGATTACTTTCGATAATTACATTCATCGATAATATATGATAAGAGATGAATATATCTCAGCACTATATTGCAGCTTTTTCAAGGACAGATCTCAGTCGGCTGCAAGCGGTTCGTCTTGTCGCACGATGCGGCTCGAGCAATGAGCACACAACGCGAACGGCGAGCGGATAACCTCGAGTTATTGCCTCTTAAATCGGCTTTAGTCAATAACAATAATTACAAAGATGACGAAGCGTATTACGCCTCGCCTCAGCTTACCAAAAACACTTCAAATGCAAATCTCTACGATTACACTTTGTTATCCAAGCGGACGCCGGCTTCAAAAAGGTAAGTATTTTCTGTAAAAAAGTCTCATACTCTTTTATTAGATTTTGACATTTCTCTATGCTTTTTTTAAATATATAATTTGGTGTAATAAATCAAAGGTGAATGATATGCAGATCATTGTGTGAAATGATTATGAGAAATTTTAGAATAGTATGAATAAAGAAATAAAATATGTTTAGGAGTTTTATTGAATTTAATCAGTATATAACATAGAACTTTATAATCAGTAATAGCATACATACAGTGACTTAAGTCCTGTAAGTAGCCAGCTACGTTCTCATTTCAGTTGTACACAAAGACTCATCACGCTGGTGTTGTTGCATTTGCTAAAATTATAAACACTTTCAAAAACAATGTAAATACTCGTATTCCTTAAATTTGCTTCATTCTTAGTCTGAAAAAACCTATTTATTCGTAATGTTAAAATTTATCTTTTTATTCTCGATCTGACTACGCTATTGAGCTAGCAAGGTTTTAACAGCTTCACCGGAGTACAATTTATCTTATTGCTGAAATAGACTGTACTGTCTTAATTTTTTTTTAAATTATGTAATACTAACTTCTCGCGGTTTTGTTTCGGGTAATGTTGTTTTGATCTATCCTTTAGTAACTGTTTTTTTTGTGGATTAAACATACGGATGAATATTTTTAAATTTCTTAAAGAACTCGGTTCGTATTGAATTACAATTTCCTTACCATCGAATAAAGCGTAGTAACTGCCTATGTAATAGAAACTTGGGTTACAGTACTAAAGTCACAGATTGACTGTCGACTTTTTTGATGAAGTTTATAATCCTCGTCAATTGAAATCGTCGAGAAGACTGCAACAGTCTGTTAAGTTCGATTGCATAGCGTTATTTTTGTCTATCGCAGTATTTGCGCTGTGCGATAGAAAGTACGCTTTACAAATCCGAATTACCATTACCCAGTATTACACACTGTATATAATACTAGCTTCTGTTCGCGACTTCGTCTGCGTGGATTAGTTACTTTGGGCTAATGCTAACTTTAACTCACGACGTCGTTTACATAGAAGGTAAAAATATTTTCAAATAATACGTACGGTAACCCCGATTTTAAAACATTCTTTATTTCCTCTCCGCTCCTATAGATCTTAACACGATGATATAGCGTAGCCTTCCTTGATGAATGAGTTATATAACACTGAAAGAATTTTCAAATCGGACCATTGGTTTCGGAGATTAGCGCAGTCAAGCAAACAAACTATTTAGCTTTATAATATTGCTATATATTCACTACTATTTTGGGTAAACAAAATGTAATTTTATTCTTCCTAGACTGCTGTCATCTCGGACTGCGCAGCCGGCGCCAACGCCGCTGGTGACGTTATGTGGAGCACCGCCACCGTCTAGGAAAAGAGAGGAGCTAACGGCTCTCGCCAACTTGCGTAAAAAGGTGGCACCAGCGTTACTGCATCCTGACAAGTATGTCCACTGGATAGAGCTCATTTTAATACCAAATTGGCACGAAAATAAAAAGAAAAAACCTTAAAATTAGCTCCAATTTTTATAAACATTAAACCTCAAAATTCGCATTTTTTTACATAACTTACGTAACATTTACATAAAGCTAACCTTTCTGTGAAGCAATCTTGATGAAATCATGTTAGGGTAGGAAGGGCAAATTGCAGTAGCTAACAGTCAGAAGTTGAAAGTATGTCGGTAAGTACATATAGTTCCCAAGGTTTCTATGGAGTGTTAATTCCTCTTTAGTTTAAGCGTATTGCCATCAATAGCCGCGTCCTCTTTAACATCATGTAAGGATATGGTGACTGTTAAAAACATATATAATAATAATAAAATAAACTGTTATATAGACACACGACAGAAATTAAACTTTTGAACTACAGGGAAACATTTTAATTAAAAAAAATACTATGAAAAGCCAACGTCATGGCGTGTCCCGGACCCATCCCAGTATCCAGTGCCAAATGGTTCAACACTCTCCCCGGCACAGTGTTTACTCTTACCACTATAGTCACACAAAAAGGTTGCCGATTAGAATTTTAAAGCTCTCCCATAAGAAGTTTTACTTTAATAAAATAATAAAATCCTTATTTACTAAAATTTTCTCAATCAAAAAAATATAAAACCAGATAATTGTCAACTCTAGCTGAATTTTGCCTGCATCAGAAACTTCTATTGTCTTAAAGTCTATATATAATACATATTCATCGAATAACAATATCCATAAATCCAAAAAATCGAGTATTTGATATTTTTGCATTTAATCCCTGCATTGCCCAAAACCATAAAGGTTTAAGCTCCGTAGTAACGAATGTAGACCTCATGAGGCATATTTTTTTCATTACTATTTTTTTTAGTAAACTATGAAATTTACAACTTAAGATGTGAAAAAATTACAATCCGCTATTATTAGTTCTGCAAATAAAAATCAGCCGAGGGGTTAAATGGTTTTAATTTGAGCCTTCCGTAGGGTTAACTCAACTTCCCTACTCACGGCAAGCCCTTGAACTCCAATTGAAAATGCTGTTAGTTGGTTTCCGCGATATTAACACGTGTCACGCGAACCCTGCAAAGTAAATTTGCAATTCTGATAGCGCGCTTAACCTATTACATAAATTTTGAAGTATATAATGGCGACAGCTCTTTTTATGTTGGATAATTTTAAACGTAATTAGAGTCCTCGCCAAACTTTTTCATTGCTCTGAATATTACTTATATTGATGATGCTGAGAATACCAGGTTAACTATAAATACGTACTATATATACTATATGTATAGCTTCGAGATCACTTAAGGTTAACAGAATGTCAATTTTTGATATTATGTAGTATTATAGATTTGTTTTATATTAATTAAACTCTTAATTATATTACGCGCCAGTCCGAATTTACAACTACATTCAGAGCGATCAAAAAGATTGACGACGACTGTACTTACTAATGTTTATATTATATGGAAGAACGCTTAAAATATCAAATCTTTACCAACAAAATGTTTATATGACCGCGTTTGTTTAGGAAACGGCTTGACAGATTTTATGAAGTTTTACGCACGGAAAATTCATATGATTAGGCAATAGGCGAGGTGCTACAGTTGTTGAAATATGTTCAGAAATCTTATGAAAAGGTAAACATATTTACTAATATATCTTCAATGGATTGTGATGACACTTTGTACACAGGAAATATATGCCATTTAAAAACGGACACGGTGTAAATGTAATATGTGCTGGTTTTAGTTTTTGCAAAAAAAAAAAAAAAACTATAAATTAAAAGCCTGTTTAATAATCGATTTCGATAATTTTATACACGCGTAGTATTGAAATGCCAAAAAGGCAATAATAATTATCAATATTATTTTTGGCTATATTACATTTCAAACTATAACTGGAAGATTGGCTCAGAAAGATACGACGCTCTTGTAATGATGTGAAAAACTGCTTGATAAAGGAAAGCCGGTTATCGAATAAAAGCATAGTTGCGTAATAGATGTTGTTGATTGCTGCCGAACTCCATGACCTTGATAAGGTCAAAATAAAATATTAAGAGCTGACTGCCATATACATTTGTTTTTCAGTTACTTCTAGGACTGTTCCTATTCACTTTATCTATTATATACACATATAATAAGAATGTAAATCTAATACTCTATACTTTATACATTTCTGTGAATAATAAAACTGTTGGAATAAGTAATAGAATACATTTCAATCATATTTAGAAATGTCTGTCCGTGAACACGCTTTTTTTTCTTTCTCGAACTGACTAATATATATATATTGTGTGAGCGCTGACGGTGGCTTATTATAAATCCCATCCCATTTGATACACTATTAGTACACTATTAGTATTCACATATATAATGTACATGTTACCTGTTACAGTAGATGATGTGCGTGTCATACTTACAAATATTTTTGAAAGAGTATTATTGTAATTTACACATCTAATAACAGTTTTAAATTTATTTAATATATTCAAAAAACGCGTGCGAAGCCGTGGGTAACAGCTAGTACTTGTATAAAATGTTTTGTTTCAGAAACTCTAAGAATAACAACAACGACACGACAAGCAAAGAAGAGGCCGTCAGTGAACAGCTCGATAACAGACCGAAATTATTGCAAAAGGTAAATATTATTGTTGTAAATATATAAATATGACTAGTTGTCATATTTATATATTTATTAGCTGATTCCCGTGACTTCGTTTGCGTATCTCTATTGTTTTGTTAACAGTGTTTTCGACGAAGGTCTCCAGCCGGCTTGACTTTTTCCGATACTTCTAACAATAATCGTTATATTTCAACCTATTTAGAAAGAATCTTAACAAATTTTATACCTAAACCTTTTTCGTGAATCACACTATATATTAATGAAAACCGCATGAAAATCTCCTCAGTAATTTTTGAGCTTATCGCGAACGGACAGACAGACGCGGTGGAGGACTTTGTTTTATAATATGTAGTAATTTATACAAACTAATAAAATTATATATTTAATTAATAAAATTATATAATTAATAATTATGGTCTCATATACAGTATTATACCAGATTGACGGGAATAGGCCGTCAAAACTTGGTAAAAGCCTTGACTCCTTTCACCTCCGTCAATCATATTTATCATACGGAGAGATGTGGACTGTATTTTTTGTTGATTGCGAGGGCAAGGGGTATTAAATTATATATGCTCAATCGCAGGATCCAAGGGCATTTAATCCATCGAGTTTGGTAATAGTAACATACACACTTACTTAGCATATATAGTGAATCCAATCGCTGGATTCAGCGCTGTGGCGGTGGAGAAACTCTTTGTCCACGGATTTTTCGCGGCACATACACTAAACACTCTGGCGCTTATGCTAATATAGGTGCGTGTATAATAGCCACTCCGGCGCGTCCGTTAATAGAATGGCTTCGACGCATGCGTTAAATAGCGTTGCGGACGATACAAGGCCCTGTAGCGGTATGCTGAGGAGGGGAAAGGTGCGGGGGGGGAATAGGAGTTGCTTCGCAGAAACAACCAAATTAAATAAATAATTACCACAGATTTATTTATTTATTTTATTTATTGCTCATAAACATACATTTTTACATTTAAAAGTATGCGATACAGTACAATACGGTGTTGTTATTATTATTATACAAGTAATACTAGATTATTACAGTAATATACAATATGCTAACATCAATATACAATAAATCATAAAAATTACAAAAAAATATTATGTAACTTATCAAACTAGAATTATGAATCGCAAAAACTATCAAAAGGTAGATAAAAAATTGATGGATTCTACATATGACCGCTGCCACCTAAACTAGGTAATCCTGTATCTCAGGTGGCAGTACACATTATGACACTATTCATGGTCACGTTACACAACCGCAGTGGATAAAATATTTTAAAAAGCTATATACAAAAACAAATGCATGATAAAAACAATCTAAATATACTTAAGAATTAGTGCTAAAATATATTTATGTTAAATTATATAAAAGAGGTCTTATTCTATAAAGTAATCATTCCATCAAATCATTCAAACTGATGATTCCTAATTAATGATACCTGTGTGAAAAAATTAAGTCTTGACAGTTACTACTCTTTATATATCTGCCAGTAATATTTTTTCCGTTTCATCGTAATCTAAGTTTTGAAGCCAAGATTCAATCTTCATTTTACATCTATGCTTGTTTAAATGTGTAATATCTAACAATCTGTCAATCTTGTTAATCAGTCTAGAACTCAGTATATAATATTGTTTTTCAGCGCAAGTTGTTCGGTGCTTTGGGACTAAAGATACAGTTTTATATCGATGATTTAAATTGTTTACAGAGTCTACTGTCAGTGTTGAATGCTTGCGGATGGTAGCTTTAAGTATAAAAAGCTGTCTAACCGATAGGACTTGGCACTCTGAATATAGTTTTTTAGTTGGATAAAGTCTTGGTCTAGATAACATTACTTTTAGAACAGCTCTTTGAGCTCTTTCTAGTGCAATAAATTTAGACTTTGAAGCACCACCCCAAACTGGAATGCAGTATGATAACAGTGACTGGCATAACGAAAAGTAAACAGTCTTGAGAGTTTGGTAATCAGCGGAGTCTCTTAATTTTTTGAATATGTATATTAATTTCCGCGTTCGATTGACCAAAGCAATTATCTGAGGGTTCCATCTTAGGAATTCTTCAACATGAACTCCTAAATATTTTATCACGTTTGTCCTTTCCAATGCTGGACAATTGCATATAGTTCCTAATGAGCACGTGTGACTTTTAATACATAGTGAATTTTCAAGAGGATGGGTTAGGGAACTCAAGCTGAAGGCTACATATTTTGTCTTATTAACATTTAACGTAAGTGAATTTTCTGAAAGCCATGACATTACAAGTTTAAGGACAGACTCCGCATTAGATGACGCTTCGGACCAAGAAGTTCCATAGACTAACAAAGCAGTATCGTCTGCAAACGTGAATATATGACAATTTGGAACATATAACCGGCACAGATCATTAATATAAATTAAAAAAAGTATAGGACCCAGGATGCTACCCTGGGGAACTCCAAACGAGACGTACTCTTCAGAGCTTTTGTATTTATCAATAACAACTCTTTGAGTTCGATCCGCAAGATAGTCCCTGAAAATACTAAGGGTATTTCCACGCACACCTATCTTTTCCATCTTATATATCAGAGTAGGGATATCTACAGAATCAAAAGCCTTTGAAATATCCAAAAATATACCTAGGCATTTATATTTCTCATCTAGTTTTTTAGTCACAATATCTATAAACCCAACCACTGCATCTTCTGTACATTTCGAAGTTCTAAAGCCAAACTGATTATCAGATATAATGTTATATTTCGTAAGAAATTTCACTAAGGCATTACACAAGATTTTTTCAAGGATTTTGGACATAGCAGGTAAAATTGAGATAGGCCTATAATTATTGACTACATCTCTGTCTCCACTTTTATAAACAGGAAGAACAAGTGCCCTCTTAAATACCTTTGGGAAAATACCAGTACTTAAAGACAGGTTACATATGTGAGTAATTAGCGGACACAAGACATCACACGCAGCTTTAAGGATATATGTCGAGATTGAGTCACAACCAACAGCGCAATGGTTGCGGAGTCCAGATATAATCCCGGCAACCTCATAGTCATCAGTTCCCAAAATGACCAACGAGTTGGATACAGAAGAGGAGATAGTTGGTATTCTAGGTACCTTGTTACTAATTGAACCTAATTTATCAAATAAGGTTTTTCCAGTATTGACATAAAATTGATTTACCAGATTAATGGAAATTATGGGATCTTCGCCTTTTTTAAGGAGCTCGAGAGGAGGAGTTCGGTCGTGTGCAGTATTGGTGACCTTTTTTATAACATCCCAGGTAACTTTAGGATTATGTTTGGCCTTGGCAAATTCTGTTCTCTCATATTCAGTCTTTAACTTTCTCAGAACGTGATTACAAAAATTGCGATAACGTAAATAGGATGTTTTTATTATAATATTATTTGGACATTTTCTTGACTCTATGTGCAATCTATCTCGGTTTCTTATACATCGGAGCAGTCCGGGAGTAATCCACGGTTTAATTATTCTTTTTCTGTGCGCAAAATTTTTCGTGCTAGTGTGCATGGATATAATTGAAGACAAATTCGAAACTAGGTAATTAGCAGCTAAGTTTGCATCACTACATGAAAGAATATAAGAGAAATCGAATTTTTTTATGTCACTTAGAATATATGGATAATTAGTAAAAATAAAATTGGAAGAAGGTTTATATTCATTACCACACATATTCAGAGAAAGAAGAACGGGTAGATGGTCCGTAATGTGAGTGTCAATTACAAGCGTAGTAGACTTATTTTTCGATTTTAAGATAACATGGTCTAGACAACTATCCTCCCTAGTAGCAATAAAATGAGCAGAGAGAAGTCCGTAGGAAGCACTTAGATTGAGGTAGTCATTGGTATCCTCATTACTTTTGATAATATCAATATTTATATCTCCCACAATTACTATATTAGAAGCGGTGCTATTTTTAGCGAGTATATCCTCAAGACCGGACCTCAGATGATAGGTTAACTTAAATATTAAGCACCTATTTTTTAATTGATTTAGAACGAGAATTGACTAATGATTATCTTGTAAAAATATTGCTGGTGACTAACCAGTCGCGCTGTATAATGTTAGGTTTTATGTTCGGTTTTGATAACAAAAGATTATATTCGTTTTCAAAAGATAAGTATAATTACATGACCGCTAGTAACTGCTGTAGTTAATAGCTGTATTGCTGCTAATAACCCTCACCGCCGGAAACACTTTAAATACTTAATTGAAACACTGTTCTTGATAAATTATAACAAGGAGACATAAGAAAATAAAATACCTATAGACAATATTAAATAATAGAAGACAAATATATTTCACGATCGTGATAAAATTTAATTAATATCTAATGTTATCATAATAACGATATATTCTATTAGATAACGCTATATTTCGTTACACTTTGAAGTTATGCTACTTTAATCATTCATGATTTTCAAGGAGTTTTGGTGAGATCTTAGACTGTTATGTACATAATAGTTTTATTACTTGCCTGCTCTGCCTTCCCACGGGTGTTATAACAGAGAAAATCAAATCATATCTTCTCTTACCAGTACGACCATCTTGTGAAATAAAATGAAAACTGAGAAAGTTAATATCAATTCTATCAACATTTAAAAAATCCCTTTACTGTGTTTTCTTTCACTCATTCTCTCATATTTTTATATGAAGATTTTTACTCCAAGTTTTTAAACTATCAGCAATGATAGTGGACAATGAGTAGGTACATTTTAGATGTTTGTCATTTCAAATTAGTTAAAATGATATCACATCATTACATCGTATGAAAACAAAGACCTCTGCCATGTCTGTTTTGCAACACCAGCTCAGCCGCAAGTCCGTTGTCAGACTGTGTTGGGGGAAAGGCGGAAGGGAAGAGGAGAAGGTGAAGGTGAGGACAGGTAGGCCTCCGGCACTCTTACTGATCGAACGAAACGCAACAATGCAAGCAATGTTACTTCACGTCGGTTTTCTGTGAGAGAGTGGTACTATCCCAGATGAGTCGACTCATTAATGCTGAAGCCATAAATAACTTCAGCTTGGCTCTACCATCTACATCAGTCTGTCTGTTCGCGATTAACTCAAAAACAACCTGTACGGATTTTATGCGGTTTTCTACAGTAGATAAGGTGATTGATGAGGAAGCTTTAGATAAATAATTAATAAAATAAAATTGTCAGGGCAGGACCAAAGTCCGACGGGTTGGCTAGTAGAGTATAAATATATTAACGAACTAGCTGTGCTCGCGACTCCATCTGCGTAGAACCGAATGTAAAAAAGCAGTGACTAATAAAATCATCTAAATGTATTTACTTAATTTACTTATCTACTATCTCTCGTACTTAAGTTCCGTCGTAATTAAAATTACAACTATCTTTGATAGAGTGAATCGATTTTAATTAAACAAAAGTTGTTCGAGGATATCCTTTATGATTTTCTTGGTGAGGTCTTATTGTGAACGCAGAATTTTAGCAGTGATGCGTGTTGATACAAACCTAGAGCCTGACAGTCATTTCCGACATTGATTGAAATATATCACACTAATCTGTTGCCGCGACTTCGTTCGCTTGGAATAGTTACTTTGGGCTAACACTAACATGCATTGGAAGCTCTCAAGAGGATTTGTAACCCCCGATTTTTAAACATTCTTCTTTGATGCTCCGCTCCTATTGGTCTTAGCGTGATTATATAGCCTATAACCATACCCAATAAATGAGCTATATAACATTGAAAGAAATTTTCAAATCGGACCAGTAGTTCCTGAGATCCCCTACAACGTCACAAAATTAACCTTTTTATAATATTAGTCTAGTTTACTTAATTCTAGACGCCTCCAAAAATTTCTTTCACGAAAATTGAAAAGGTGCAGACACATTAGATTTAGATTATTGTTACCTATATATATATATATATATATATATAGAAGATATTCAATGATACGGTAAACAAATTTGTTCGTCTGCAAGTTACTCGCATACCCTTGACCTGTTTACATTGAAAGTGTTATTGTGGCCTTCAGATTCACGAAGCTTTATTTCGTATTTACTCTATTGGAGTACCGTATATTAAGTGAACATATGTACATAAATCATTCAATTAAGGGTTGTCATGGCGTATCTACACATAAAGATGAGATATAAATTCAATATAGAAGACATGTGATCCTCGAGAATAGCCACTATTTTATTTGCCCGATATTTATTCTATTTCCCACGTCCCAGTGTATGTTACTGATTGAATCAATGAAACAAGATACCTACCATATGTCAGAGCAGACTGTCTGTGAGGAAAACGAGTTTATCTGCACAAAAGTGTATTCGTTTAGATCAGGGGTTCCCAATTTTTTTGGCTCGTAGATGCCTTTCTAATTTTCACTGCATTGGGTAGATCCCTATCTTTTGAAAAACTTTGAATCCAACCACAAAGCGTATTACTTGCTTAATGAAATATAATATGTAATTGTGCATTATCAGTTAATTCAATTTGTACTATGGAATTAATAATTATTCAATGTTTTCATTATAGGTCAATTTCATCAAAAGTGCTTGTAAAATAACTTTTTAAGTTCATCCCATCATCGATCAGTAATTGTCTCTTGATTTACGGATGTATGTAATCATGAAATTGTCTAAATGTAGCTCCTACATCTTCATCAAATTCTGTAAACAGTTAGCTTTTAGTAGTAATTATATATATGTCTACTGTAAAGATTATTTAAGTACAAACGTTTTGTAATCTTTTATTATTCTATTTATAAAAAGTTTAAATTTACGTAACGACTTGCTTATTTAAGCATTAATTAATACACTATTGTCCACTCCCATGTGCAGCTCGTCGACCCCCATATGCAGCTCGTCGACCCCCAGATTTTGCTTTTGTAACCATGGATCCCATCGAGATCCAAATCGAACCGCAAGGGTTATGGACAACTTTGAGAACCTAAGCTTTAGACCATATTTTGAAGAGAAAGTTCTTATGGCGCGGTAGGGGAAAATTTGCTTTACACGTTAAACGTATGTATTGGAGTGCATGTTTAAGTATGTACAAGTGTCTGTCTGGGTCTAGTAGTATACGAAAATCAGTAAATTTATACTAAGGTATAATATATATATGTATAATAAGATATTAATTACATTTTATCACGATCGTGAAATATATTTGTCTTCTATTATTTAATATTGTCTATAGGTATTTATTATAGTTTACAAGCATTCTCATATATAGATAATTTCATATTTGCAAACTAAAGAAGTTTTACTTCCTCCGCATGTTCACACTGATACGTGCACTGTTTTTTATTCTATTAATTCATATTTCGACAACAAAAAACTTAAA
>JACEII010000024.1:4674991-4714909 GCA_014332785.1 Antheraea mylitta | reverse complement strand
GTCATGCACACACTTTTAATAATGAGTCAGCTCGTAAAATGTGTGATTTAATATGACAGTAAATAAGATCGTTATGAATGTTAAAATAAGGCTAGAGGCTCTTTATAAATTTATTAAAAAGAAAAGAAAACAAAATGTATTCAATTTAGTGCTCGTTATGAAATTCAAAATCATACTTTCAACATACATGTGTATTCCTACCTTACAATATTTTAAAAATTTGTATTATAAATTTGATTGCTTTCTTTCGAAATGACTACGCTATTGACTCAGCAAGGTCTTAACAGCTTCACCGGATCACTAAGGCGAGCGCTTAAGGTACTCAGCCGATTTTATTATGGCAATCAGCTCAAGGGAACACGGTACACCTCGGCTTGGCTGTTGCCTGTTGCATGCAAAATCGCGACCTATCTTAGCTAACCTAGCTAACTAGTCATATATGTATGAGTTGTTGAAACGTATATGTGTACCAAGCATACACGCCTCAACAACTCCTCCATATATTTATTATCGAAAAATTGAGAGTTTTTCAGTTCTATAAGGAAAAAAAAAAGTAAACCCTTCCACTTTCATGTGTAAGCGTGTAGGCGTGCACGTGTGTGGGGGTGATCGTGTAGTGGTGTAGCGGTGATGTATATTTGTATCACCGTATCGCGCAAGCAACGCACTCAAGGGCTCCCTACCGAGGGATCGAACCTAGGCTTGAGCCGCTGCCGTGGGAGGCCTAATCGGGTGTGCGGGAGCGAAATTAACCCCCAGACCACGGCGGCGTGATCTGTGGTTACGCGGGCGTGACGGGAACACGCTCTGTTTTGAGGGACAGGCTGGTACTGATCGTTCGCTGATGTGATTGAATCAGGAGAGTCGGTAAAAATGTGCCGCGGACGTCTTTTATAACGCGCAGCGTTAGGTACGGGTTCATAGTTTGCGGCGGTTAGTGGGATGATTCGCGGCTTTTTCAAAATAACTAATCGTATGTGATTTTACGTACGCTCAGATAGAAGGGATCTCTAGGCCTCTATGGAGATCGACTCTCCGGATGTACCACGGGGCACCGGTCACATTACGTAAAACACGATTTTGGAGAACCTGCAGCTTATCAAAGTTATCTTTGGACATATGCGCAAAAACGAGGCAGCTATATGTCATCACGGGACGAGTACACGTCTTATACAAAGTGAGCTTGTGTCGGAGGGGTTTGATTGCTAAACACAGTAAAGTACTAAGTAGCGTATACGCTGAATAAACTTATCAGGTAATTAATAATTATATAAAATTTAACACTACTAGAACCATCATTGTTACGCTATTCGCCGTCCACAATGAATACATTTGTTATTAAAAAAAATATGAAACTTGTCGCTTTAAAAAAAAGCATTCCTATATCTTAATGATAATTAATTGTTATTCACTTAATATAATTATTATACTAATTCTACGCCTAATAGTTATGCTGTTTCTAGTCTTAGATGTGTAATTAAAAATATAATCACGGTTGTCTCGCCGAGCTTGAATTTTATAAACATTTTTAGAACATAGATGCAAAAGTAAAAAAACAAACGCACAGATTATACGTAATAACATTTTAATTTTATTTATAACTGCCAAAAGTTTAACCAGGGTCAGTGAATTGAGGTATAAAGTCAAATGAGAGATATACGACAATAAAATTTTTATATTTTTGTTTTTTTTTTTTTTACTTTATAAAAGTTCGGTATATTAAAATATACAGTTATCGTACAAGCAGTTGCCTGCTGTTACCCGTTAAAACTTAATAAGAATATAAAAAAATAGCTTGTGTCAATTAGGGGTTATGTATAAGAAAGGCTTCTAATAGTTAAAGAATGTCTAGAATGGAATATTAATTTGATTATAAAAATAGATCTTATTATTTCATTGTAAAATTAAAAGTAGATAATTTTAGCTTCTAATTTAAGTACTGGTTATGCTTGTGCCAAAAGTATATATAACCATAAAAATAACTTTGTTGAAGAATTGAAGTTGTTGAATCGAACAAAAGCTGAAGAGCAATCTTTATATTATTTGAATAAGAAATTCAGTATTTTGCATATTTTGTTATAAAAAAAAATGTAATGAAGGCCTCAAAAACTGTATTTATTATGTATAAATAAATCTTTACTCTCAGGTAATTTATTAACATTGTTGTTGTTACTTTGAAATCTTGACTGCATTTTTTATATATCTATAAAAGCTATATCTGTTTACTCAAGTACAATATTAATAGGCGAAATCAAATATTTAGTTTTGTAATATCATTGAGGCGAAATAATTAAAACATATTATTATCATCTTATCCTCTCCTCCATAGTACTAAACAACGTATTTGTATTTTAGCCACGCTTCAATATTAAGCTTGTTTATTCATTTTTCTTTTCCTCTTTTATTTATATTTGCATTTACTGGATGAGAATTCCTCATAACTTGCCTGGATATAAACTAAAAAGTGTCATAAAGTATTAATTCATTAAATTCATAAAAACACGTGAAATAAGTACTCACTTATTTAAATACCAACCTAAGAAAAAAAGTAGTTCTATTAAAGCATAGCGTTTGTGACTATAATTATTGCTATTCCATTGTAACGGAATTCATATTATATATCCAATTTTCTGTTAACTAATAACATATTCAGATATTTATATCCTATAACTATAATTATGAGAGGGTATTAAAAATGTAAAGATCATAAAGTTTCAATATTTGACTTTAAAAAAATTGATCAGTATATATAACAGTGTAAAAAGGAGTTTTTATATTGCCTATGGTCCCCGTCTTCCCAACGGTTGATGATATAAGACGTAATTGTTAAGTTTTAAATACTTTTAGGAATTTTAAATGTTAAGGATAGTTTTAATTTTATTTTCAATTTATTAGCGTCCATGTTGAAAGATTTCTAAATAAAAAAATAATGTAAGATAATGTAGATTGAGGTTATTCATAGCACCAAATTACATTTTTGTTAATGATCATGACAAATGCTACAATTTAAAACACTAATTGCAATTGTTATCTAATTTATTCTTCCTTATACGTAGTTACACAAATCTTGTAAATTACATAAGCGTTTTAAACTTTTCCAAATGTATGCTTTTAGTTATTACAATTTAAAATAGGGTTTGGTAAAGAGAGATGCTTACTGCTTAATATTTATCTAGGGCTAGTAATAGTTTGTAAAAATGTGTATGTTACATGTGCGTGTGTACATGTCTACATATCATTTTTGTAAAGCGAGTGAATAACCTATGGTTACTATTTGTGTATGTGATTGCTTTATAAAAATATTTTAAATATGAATTAATACTTCAACGTCAGAACATGTAACATTAATTTGCATAACCACAAAGAAACCATAACTTCTCAAATATGTCCTCACTGAAAGTAGTATATCCGAATTGTAAAAATTATTATTCGTAGGTGTGATTGGTTATGTAATTTTTTTTACTATAAGGGATTGTTGTGGACACTTTACGTATACAATAATTATTATTACAAAAGAAGTTTCATTGCTTCATCATTCGCAGATAGCAACAAAGCAATAAATGTGTCTATGTAATGACGTTAAAAATTAAGATTATGGATAGAAATCTTCGATTTTTGCTTTATATCTCACAGTTAGGAACTCCGCGTAAAGGCCTACATTATTATGAGATGAGTAGTTGTGACGTTAGAATATGAACGTTAGTTTCTTCAAATTAATTAGCGGAATCTGTCCTATAGGACATATACTGGTCTTTAAACCTATAGTTGCGTTATCTATCTATATATTATGTATCACTGGTGTTACTGTGTATTATGTAATACTTTGGGTAAAATTGTTGTTATTGAGCGAAAGTCAAGCTGCTTAAAGCGGCATCGGACATTAATTCTGGATATCCCGAAAATAGTGGAGATTTATAAGTCATCATTTTGTTGGACCCATTAGTTATAGTTACAAAATAATATAAAAAAAATGGATATACGTATTAAGTTAGTTATATAACGTGGTGTTCTCTAGGAATACAAACGGCCTATGCTTCTCTAGTGTACTATTATTATATGTTGCCAACGCCACCATACATCAAGTAAGATAAGTGTATGCATTCGATAAAAAATACTTGAAAGGCTAACTTTTGCATAATCCGAACATATTCTGTTACGTGTGTTAATTGAAGGTAAATTTAATTTTATATGCATACTTTTGTTTATTAGTTTAAATTATTATTAAAGTATCATTTATTAAAAATATATTACGTACACAGGATATTTAATTAATAAGGTGTTACTTTGCGGAAGTCCATCAATAAATACCATAGTGGACGTTACTTGCATTTCCGGTTCAACCAAACACCAACGTCGGAATGAACCGTCAGCCACGGACGCATTTTAATCACTTTTTATCGTTTCAATTTTCAATATATCGCTGTTTCTCTTTTTATTATTAGTTTTAACTTTGAAGTACACGCCGCCTAATGAAAATAAATATCATAGTAAATAAACATCAAGTTTTTATTGCAGCGAGGCGTGGTAGCAACCAATTCATTACAGCAACATGTGCAACGTCCACTATAGTAGTTTTTTTTTTCGAACTGACTACGCTACTGGCCTAGCAAGACCTTAACAGCTTCACCGAAATCTCTTTATAGCGAGTATTTAATACGTAATTAACTTTTTGTAATAATACCGTAAAAGTTTTAACTCATCTATAATCACAATGTGCCAAATTAAAGCAATAGCATAAACTTTGTTTAAATTGATTATTTCATATATGTACTATTTATAGTGATTAAATTATTAAGACAATATTAATGGTCCGGTCCGGTGAAGCTGTTAAGGTCTTGCTAGGCCAGTAGCGTAGTCAGTTCGAGAAATAAAAACAATTTTATATGCGTAATCGTAACATTGTTTTTCTTTTGCTTAAGTAATATTTACATCATAAGAAATGTTATAGTAATTAAAATTGAAAGGTATCTGTTTAAAATTATTACATGGTCTATTGTTTTCTTAATGTGAAATTTGGCAGGTGAAGAGTTGAAGACGATAATTATTTTTTTTATGCTTAGGAAAAGTTTCGCTCTCTTATGTAGTTACTGGGACACTAATAGGTTTTTTCGGTGGATAATTTTCAAAATAAGTTTCCAAGATAATCAGACAGATATATTTAAAACTTAAATTGAATGTTGATGCTAATTAACTTAACATTTACTACATAGATTTCATAGCATTCACAAAGCTAAGTAAACGATCGTCACATGTAACGTTAGGTTTACAATACTGGTTGCCAACAAAAAACAAACACAATTTAGAGAACATCAAACTAATATGTTCACCTGATATGTTTTTTGATTAATATTACTATTTTAAAGTACATTACTTGGTCTAATTTTTATTACTGAAAAGAAATAACATGAATATATGTGCAAATGTATCATACTGCATATTTAAATAAATGAACATGGTATCAGTGGCAATATTGAATAGTCATTGCATTCATACAGTTAGCTGATTATTATCAATTATTATATAGCATTCAGAATACTTAGATCCAACTCCTTTTATCTAGTTAATTTTATTTTTATTATTGAAAAAAAAGTAACATATAATAATATGTGCAAATGTACTATGCTGCATATTTAAATGAACATGGTATTTGAGGCAGTAGTGGGCAGTTATTGCATTCATTCAGTTGGCTGATTTGTTTCAATTATCATGTAGTATTTAGGATACTCAGAATCAAAGAAAAAAACGCTTTTATACAATTAATTTTTCTTTTAATTTCTATTATAATTAAAATATGTAGAATTTTGTAATGTATAAATAAAATTTGAAATGTAATGAAATACATTTGAATTGGGTTGTGTAGACGTTAATTACATAATGATTGATTGATGGCTGTGAATTGTTACTGTTGTTAGAGCAGATAATACGGCTTTGCAATAACATATTTTGTTTTAATATATTTTACTTAAAATTACACTGAGTTTTATTACGATTAATGTACATATTATACCCAATAAGATAATATATATTTGAAGTTCATTTTACTAACAAATCAAGTATTGTTTTTTTTTTATTTATACATTTCTTCATAAAGTTTTGTCATCTAAATACATTGTCTCCAAATCTCACTTAATGACTCCTTTATATTACAAAAATTTTTCAGAGTTAAACAATTAATTAAAATTTGATTACTTTAAGACGGTCTGTATGTACTATAAACAAAATAGAATATTATAGTAATTTTGAAAATGAGACAAATATTTTTCTGATATGTAGTACTTTGTTAAAATACCCTATATTACAAAAATTATAGCTTTATTACTTTCAATCTGTATTTCTACCTTGTTCTGGTTTATCAAAGTTTTGTAATATGTATGCTTCATGTAATGTTTATGACAATAACAAGTTTCTTTTAAACAAATCAATTTTTGGAAATGTTAGAAATTTGTTTATTTGGCTCCTAATGAATACAGTCTGCAAGAACTATATCTCTCATTCCCCTCAGTATGTGATCTTAAAGAGTAATAATTTTTTAGCTGTTGGACTGTTTCACATAAATTGAACCTCACAATAATAAATAATGTAATAAATCATCAATAATAAAAGATGGGTCCTCTTTTTGGCTTTATGAATAAATTAAAAGTGGACCATGTCTAGATAGTGAACCTACAACTTAAGAAGGATAATAAACATTTATATTAACTTAACACATAGTTTATTACAATAATTACAACAATCCATTCTTGTTCAGTCCTAATATACATTTTAAGAGAATAATTATAAATAGCTTAGACCAATAGCTAATGACATGATATTAATAGACCCAACTGTTAAAGGCCAATAAAGGGTTATTTACTATAAAAGTAGATGAAGAAAAACAAGAGATGTCGATAAAACGCTTTAATATTTTTTACAATCAACAATATAATATTGCATAAGTTTTTCTATGAAGAAATATATCAGTAGAAGTTTTATAACCTCTCATTTACTTCCAAAGGTTTTCCATTGTATGTACATTGCATTTTATATCTTTTACATGAGTTTAATTATACACAAGTGAAGCAAAGTTGAGCTGTAAGTTGTTTCTGTTTTCAAAAAAAGTTTAAAAAAACTGTTACCCACTTTCTACAAAGTAGCATGACCATAACAAATGTATTTGAGACCATGAATATTGTTATATCTAGGGAAATAAAACAGTACCACTGTCAAATACTTCTGAGAAGTGTATCGAACAAGAACAACTTTCAAAATAGATTTTCACTCAGTCCACCTGTGTTTACAACTAGTGCACACGTAGTACAGTCTCATCTCTTCCTCAGCTCTTCTTGTCTGTCCTTGAAAGAATACCGCCTCGCGGTGGTTACATTTTGGACACATATGATCCTTAGTTCGAGGTAGTGTAGGGTCGCTAACTACATCCGGGTTTATATGAGTGAGTTCATCTACTTCGTGCATAATTTTGTTCACATACACACAGTTGGAGTCTGCTCTCTGTTTGTAGTCACAATTTCTGCAAGCGTAAAGGAGAACTTTGTTGTTTTTATCTTCACGCGGGTAAAGCATGTTATTGCACTCTTGGCAGAACAGAATGCCAACATAGCCTGGTCCACCATCTTTTCTGGCAGCATTTAGGCTCATGGTTCTTGTATTATATGATGCTCGATTTATAAATTGGTTTTCCTTTGTCTACTTGAGAACAACCACAAAGAAAACAACTACAACACTTGCTACAAACAGTTGTAGTAAAAAAAATGACTTTGACAACTTTGTTTGACAATTGACAGATTACCATTTTTTTTTTAAATTATAGATAATATTATTTTTAAAACATTTATTTCAATAAGCAATTGACTCAAGCACCTTTTGCTATTTTATTTTTCGCAACCAGTCTTCTAGTAAACTGCTTACTGTCTAATTGTAAGTAACAGTATTACAAGTTTCTTGATATAATTTCAATGAATCAACAAGATGGTAGCTGTCTTGTTAGAACTTTCTTGGGAGTTTTTGTGGCAAGTCAGAATCCATGCTCCGTGGTATTATTTCCGATCCACTTTATTTGTGTACAATAACCAAACATAAGACATATGTAGAGTGAGACATTATATAAAGTACCACCAACATTACTCAAAGTAGAGCCAAGTAACATAAGATTATGGATAAAATATAAAGAAAACTACATAGCATTCCAAGATCCCGCTAAAAACTCCGTCAAGCACCTTATAACATACTTTGGCAAGATAATTTATGTCTTGTAGTATATCTATTAGATATAGAAATGGACGTTATAAACTTTTTTTATACTTTATGGGATTAGCGTTTGACCACAGCCTCACCTGATGTTAATTGACAACGCAATCTAAACAACATGGTCTAGATTGGTATACACGTCAAGCCTAGAGGGGATTGGCTCAAAAGTGCAGCTGAAAAACATAGATGCTCGACGACAGGTTTTCAACTTGAGGATGATAACTAGCCAAGCGGACTTAGGAAAGATCGCATCACCATTATATGGTTTGTTCGCAATGTTTTCCTTCACCGGAAGCTCCGGTTTAGTTATAAGGATTCGAATATATGTCATCGATATTCTGAATATGCTATCAACTAACCCATTATCGCTCATCACAATAACTCATACGATAATTATGAGTGTACACGATGATTGAGTTATTGGTGTTATGTAAGATACTGGTTATCTCAATTAAGTTAAAGGTACACTAATTTAGCAATACTCTAAGTAGGTGCAACTCTAAGCAATGCCCAACACAGAGTTATTATAGATTACATATAAATTAACGATATGTAAAAAGCATAGACAATAATGTAATAATCTTTGCTTGTTTCATTTTGTCCTTTTCTAAACGAGAAAAATTTAACGACTAATAAAATAATTAAAACTAAAGAAATAATAGTTACATTCCATAATTGCATATTCTACTTAAAAGAAACCATTGAACAATTTAAGTTTCAGTAAAAATACAGAAACATTCAGTGTTATATTATTTATAAGGTAAAGAAGTCTAAATGATAAAAACAATTGGTTTTAGTTTCATGTCATTATATTCTTGAATGTACGATATTTTTAATGTAAAATATGACAATTTTAGTAAATGGCAACACTCGTATAAATGTAGTTTGATTTTTTCAGTTGGCAATTGTGTCAGTTCAAAGCCCGTGGTTGGCTAGTCGTTTTGATAATTTCTTTTCCCATCTGTAGCCGATCGCGTTCGCGCTATCGTAATGGGTAAGAAATAGTTTTGTGTCGATTGTTTTATCTTTTTTGTTGAATATAATTCAAAATGATGCGCATAAGTGTAATAAACACGTGTGCAAGGCCAGAGTGATATCTGATGGATAGTTTTTTGTAAAATCAAAATTTATATGTGACCGCTTAGGTGTCGGCCATGGCGCAGACATGTTATTCTCGTGGTGTAAAATAAATCTGTTTCCATCGCGTTATCGCGGCGGCGTTTTGAGGTGCTCTGAAAGTTTTTCCATTCAAGAAATTCTATCTGAAGAATGAAGTGTTGATTTTGGTGTTCGAGAAAAAAAACCAGTGATAACCGGCGACCTCGACATTGCAGGTAAACCTCGGGGTATTCGTACGGCGCGCAAGCACGTGAATCACCGTCGCGAGCAGCGATGGGCCGACAAGGAATTCAAAAAGGCCCACATGGGTACGAGATGGAAGGCCAATCCTTTCGGTGGTGCATCTCACGCTAAGGGCATCGTCCTCGAAAAAGTGTAAGTAGGTACACCCTTATAATTTCAGTTGTTTGTTGTGTAACATCGCTTAACGGTTTCTTTAAATTTTTGTAGATTTTTTTTTACTTTTCGTGGATAGTTATGGAAGTGATGAAGAATTAATTAAAAGGCGTCGTGACCACGCGCGGTATTCCTTCTGTGAATGTGTTTCCACTACAATCACAGGATAATACTGCGAGTGGCGACGTCGCAACAACAGTGTCGCCGTACAAGCTATAAACAGTATAAAGAAGATAAGTCTAGAAAACTGTAGCAATAAAACCCACCACATACTCTTCGTAATTTAAAACGTATAAATTGTAGGTCAACGAACTTCAGTAGAGGTTATGAATATGCAGTGTTTACTCTAGTTTTATACTCTGCTTAGATAAATGTACGTGATTGAACGGAATATGTGTAATTTACTGTTCATTTGCCAACATAATTATAGTTTTTGTTATGCTGTGCATTCGCATGTTTGTTCTTAATGCATGGGTAATGATCCACTTTCAATAAATTTTGCATTGGAATCTATTTAAATTGACTGTAGTGCATCTGTTTAAGGTAAAGATGGTCATTAAAAAGTGTTAATCATATATAAATATGGTTACAGTAATGAAATTTATGCTATGATATTGAATCTTTGTTTGTGTCTTAGTGTGTTTATAACTTAAAATCCACTGATATTACTTACAAGGTTCTTTTTAAACCATAGGTTTAAAGAAAATGACAAGAACATTTTGTTGCAATATTGTACCTAAAATGATAAAAAACAAAGTAATATAATGCAGTAGACAATTGTATAGAACTGGTTTAAAAACTTGTTAAAAACATTTTCACAATAATTCCATACTTTATAGATATACTAAACTTGTAATTATACAAGTACAGAATTCATTCTGTACTTCAACCACTTGTGGTTTTCGAAGGTAGTAAATGAAATTGAACCCCTATGTATATGAACATGAACAGATTGTATAGAATTAGTAGAGTATTAGTAGTATCATAAAAAAGACAGAGACAATTTTTCCAGGCATATTTTAGAAGAAATAATGTTTTTTTTTTGTATAGACTATTTGAAAAATTGAATAAAATTCCAAAGAGGTCTATTTTATTGTATTATAAATTTGTAATCAATCAATAATAATGAGTAGTATTATGGATGAAATAAAGTATGAGTTCAAGAGATCTTAAATTCATGATACAGTTGAGTTGAATTAATGTAAAGTAGCAGAAGCATTACCTTAGACTTGACTGTAATTTGGTTTAAATACTGTATCAGTCTTTTGGTAATAAGAGTACTTTGAGGTACTTTTGTCAATGTGTTAAAGTTTATTTCTATAACTATTCTCTTTATTGAATGCTGAAATTCTTTAGGCTGTATATTGTATGCACTTTTCAGGCTATTATCCTTTTAGCAAAATTTATCTTAATTCTAGAATTTGTTTTATTTTTATGTATCAATTGAAAACTAGAAATAATTTGGTTTTTAATGCCTCTATGTTAAACAATTAAACTTAAATGTCTATTTCCTTTTTTAATTTTGGAAACTTTAGTGGTGTTGAAGCTAAGCAGCCTAACTCTGCCATCCGCAAGTGTGTCCGTGTGCAGCTCATCAAAAACGGCAAGAAAGTGACTGCATTCGTACCTCGTGATGGTTGTCTAAACCACATTGAGGAGAATGATGAAGTGTTGGTGGCAGGTTTCGGTCGTAAAGGTCATGCTGTTGGTGACATTCCTGGAGTCAGATTTAAGGCAAGTCTACTTTTTGGCCTTAATTATATACTGTTATAAGTTTCAGTATCAAGTTTGCATTGAAAATGTACTCGAAATTTAGGATTTGTTATGCAGCCCATTGAGTTATTTAAATTACTTGCCATATTCCATCTTTAATCATTTTAAAAGTAATCCACACATGTTTTGATGTCAAAAGTTACAATGATACAGGATTTTTTGATGGACTTGAATTTGTCTTAATAATTTTTTTTAACAAGGCCTAATATCTAAAATTTACTTTTTGATTATGGCTGTAAATAGGAATATGGTTGAGAAATAATATTTCAACTATCTGCATAGAGAAACTGATTCCAATGAAAAATGACTACTTTAATTTGATTTTTATATATTAAATTTAAAATTTCTTTGAATGTGGAGTACTTTTAGAATGTATAAATCTCTGCAAAATGTATTAATAATAATTATTGATATTTTAATCAATTTTCACTTTCGAGCAACATTAAAAATCAGACACTAATAATATTTGTATCCATTTCTCAAGTATGCAATTATCACCAAATACCTCTCAAATTCTAGCTTTATATTGAATATTATTTACATTATAGGCTTGTTAGGAGTGTACTTCTCATATCACATACATACGTTGAATAAATTTTTACATATATCATTGGCATAAGTTCTGTTAATGGTCACCATCAACATGTTACTGTTATATATATATACCTTTTTATTTATGTGCCATCCTATTATCCACTTAAATTTAAAGTAATTCATCTCTTTTCCAACACATCCTTTAACTTCATAGCAATCTAGTAGCTACTTTTCTGTGTGAATAAAGACTAAATAATGTCTGTTGGGTGTTGTAAGACATATTCTTAAATACCAAAGTTGACAATAACATTAGAAAATAGCAGTGTTGGCATCTGTATATATTGTGATGAGCTCTACTATTATGGCAATAGATCCACAGAAATTCCCAAATAGGGCGTCTGTAGTTCATCTCTGAATGGCTGTCTGCCAATCACTCGAATCTGTATAATGCTCGCCTATACTGCTCAGGTCTAATTTTCAAAGTCTTTCAAAACTTTATGCCATGCTAGATCGGTGCCTGCAGCTTTTGTTGCAAAATAAAAATGGTCTCTTGATGATTTCTCATAATGCTCCACAGAACAAGTATACTTTCAAAAATAATATTTTTATTGTTTTGAATAAAAAGTTATACAAAAAAAAAATATATAAACTCAATCCAGTTTCTTCACTCTTTTTCCGAATCTTCTCTGGGCGTGAATTGGATAAAGGATTTCTCATTTTGATCACAAATGTTTTGTTAATAAACCTGCTAATTTTAGTTGTTAACTGTTCAACGTGACAATAACTGTCTGTAATAGTATGTTATCTCTCTTTTTAGGTGGTGAAGGTAGCAAACGTGTCACTTCTAGCCCTGTACAAAGAAAAAAAGGAGAGGCCAAGATCATAGGCTTACATTGTGATAAGGTACACATATTTTCTACAAAAATAAATTTGTTGATATTTATGCAAAATTACTTGTTGATATCTATAAATTTTATTCCCTTGTGATAATTCCTGATAAGAGAAAAATACGTTTTCTCATAAAAAATAAATAAACACAATATTGAATACAATTGTAATTGTTGATAAAGTTTTGGCTTTGTTTTTTTAATTTTTGTATTCGAGTAGACTATTGTATAATTGAATAATGTAAGATAAAACATAAACATATGCAGATGTTTGTCCCATCTTGCGATAGGCAAATAACTATGTTAAATTTGGATAACTTTTCTGATAAATGATGTTATAATTATATTTGCTACTACTGAATGCCATGACGTTACTACTATTTCTGATACATTTCAAGCAATCTTAAATTTTCTGGAAATAATGATAGTGGCTAATTGTTTTTTTTTTCTTATTACAGTGACCGGCTGCGAGGAGGAGTGTTGTTTATAAGTGTACTTTTATAATATGTAAAAATGAGTACATAATAAAAACTAATGTACGGCTATTCTTTCGTTTTCTTTCCAATCTGTAAACATCTTATTTATTTATGAGATACAAGATATTTTTATTTCATAACGAAAGTTATTTTTATTATTAGTTTTTTTATATTATTTATTTTATTCTCATTATTTCTTCAAGAATTGGTAAAGAAGTATTTGTACATACCTGATGAGTGATCGCGCATTGTAACAATTGTGAGTAAAATTGCACTGCGGGTTTAAATCCGGTAGATTGTTTTCGGCGCGAAAAAAAAACGCAATTATTGCAGTAATGCTCGAACTACGCTAAAGGAATGTCACTTCGTGTTTTAGATAACAAAGAGGTTGTGTAAATGTCATTGTCCATATATTTTATCAAAGAGACTGTAATTCTAAAGTAAATGAAATATTTTTGTATATTTACATACTTAAAATAATTTTTGATTAGTTTCTTTATAATATATTGTGGATTTATACTTATAAATATTGTAAACCAAATCGATGCTGTCGTCTGTTTCCTTAATTTTCCTAAACAACGAATCCTTAAAGACTAGTTCAAGGAATTGGGTATCTTAACTCTGCCTACATTCTTGATAATTGAATGTATGTCCGAAAGAAAGTCGATAAACTGGATTTCGTAAAAGGCCGGCATAATCAAATACTAGGAACCGTGAGAAACTGGTTATCCCATGTTTTAGACTTAGTAAAACGAGTAATAGTTTTTTGGGAAACAGTGTATGGTTCTATAACAAAGTTACAAAGGATATTACCGATTTGCCGGATTGTGAATTTAAGCGCCATGTCAAGCGGGTTTTGTTCTCATGAGGCTATTATAGAGTGGATCATGTAATATAGTCTATTTGTTAAAAAGATAAACCAAATCGAGTTTCTTGCCAGTTCTTCTCGATGACTGTGTTGTTTCCGAACCGGTGGTAGTTTTTGACGTTCATAAGTGCCTTATTAGGGCCTAAACTGAATAAAGTAATTTTGATTTTACATAACAGATTTTGGCAGTTTTCACAACCGTTTAGACAATTTTACACGTATATATAAATAATATACGTACTACGGTATTATGCGTTATAAGAATATCTTCAATAAAAAATGTAATGCCTACCTACAATAAATATTTAATCACTCAGTAATTATAATTTTTTACATTTGCAAAGCGAGGGCGCGTTACTACCTACAAAGTAAATACGAATGGTAAAACTTATAGACCAAAGAACCCTGCATGACGCCAGGTTTTTCTTATTTTATAAAACTTGAGCGGTTTCAGAGCGTGCTTTTGATATGAAACAGGTAAAGAAAATGCGTTGGTGAAAAAAAACGAAAAAACATTAATGATTATTTATTTATTGCTAAATATATTTCCATTGCTCTAATGATTATATAAGGTACATGTTACTTTCTATACTTGTAGCGACTAACAGCGGTTACAATAAAATTACACTATACACACTTTGGAAGCTTAAAATCCTAGGCAAGATTATATTTCATGTTTACACGATTTTATTAGTTATTTTCAATTACAATCATTACACGATGTGTGCTTTTTAAATTTTCATGCTCAACTCTTCGTAAAAAAATAAACTCAAGCACAATTGTTTTTGTTGTACTATACAGTTTGGCTTTTGCAAGTTTCAGCAGTACAATTAGATCTAATATCGACTTTTAAATAAATCTTCTAATTCGCAAATAACCTGAACTACTCCGTTGATTTCAAAATGCGACGAAAAATTGTGCCAACGTAAAATTCCCTATCAATAATATAGAAACTTTCACAGACTCCTTAAAAATGCATTGTACATTTACGAATCTGATGAAACTAAACCCTTATAGTTAAAATTATTTGGATTTTTTTAAAATTACAATTCCTTTATACTAATTTTCTTTGAGAATGTCTTTTTTATAGTGTACTATATAAACCAGTGCTTAATTTCCCTAATCGTATGAGTATAATGGTTAAGCTTACACTAGTTCTAAACAAGAATATAGATAATTAAAGATTACAACTGGCAACACTCGTGCCAAGTGTTGCAAGAGTAATTAAGTGATATCCATACTTGATTAAGTAATATATATGTATATATAATTATATACATATATATATGTGTGTATACATTATTTTAATATTCATCATTCCGATACTTTGTTTGTAATTGCAATGTATAGAAATTGCATCTAATACATAATTTTCGAACTTCAGACTATTCTTTTTGAGTAATATGTTGGTAAAAAAAATAATATGCTTTCCTTCTATATATTGGATAACAATGCAACATAAAAGACGTAGTAATTTAATTAGTATTTGAATATATATGTATGTATTAAATAGTAAAAATGAAAAAACAAATTAATGACTGTAGGTATATATATATATGTATATTTAATGATAGTAAATATATGATAATCTCTAAAATAGTTTCGAAATTCGACTATATTTTTTATCTTTGCCAATATTTAAACATGCTATACAAATCATCAAATCGCTTATAACTAAATTTTACACAAAATACAATACCAAGTAATAAATAATTATTTTTAATTAGACAATCGATTGCCGATACAATTTAAATGTCTCGATTCATCATTCTGTTATTGGACCAAAATAGAAATACATTATTTTAAATTATCCGCTTTTTGCATCACAGTCCTGGTGAATGGGGCTGGTTATAGTAAAAAAAATAATATATAAAAAGATATAATAGACAAGTAGCAAAATATACCGTTACGTATTACAAACAAAAAATAGTTATTATTATTTTTTTTTTCAATTAAGATTTATACATTTTAAGAAGCGATCCATTTTGATTTTATTAATTATAACAAATGTACACATTATAATACATATATAGTTATCTTTCCAATATCGTCTCTTATTTTCAGACAAAGTACCTACTTAAAGCTTTAAAAACAAAAAGAAACCTTCGAGATTCGAGTTTAAATAATTTACTAGAAAATTTAGCGAAGATCATTCACCTAAAGTGTTTACTTATAACATTTTAGAATCGTACATTCTATTGACAAAACGGCAAAAACACCAGTAAATTCCACGACGGACCATCATATTGGGTAATAGGATTCAAAAATAGGTAATATATGATTATGTATGGTTAACACCCAAATATTTTTTAGCGTCTTCAATAATAATGCTGTTGAAATAAAAAAATAGCCTATTTACAAAGTAGAAAAAATATATTAGATTTTACCTTAACACTACTTAGTATAACGTTTAGAGATCAATCCAACTTGGTAAGGTGGTACTTAAAGAGATTCAGAGATATAGAACTAATAGGACCAAAGTTGTCAGTGTACCCTAAATAAGATCCTTAAATTATAAAAAACAAATTCTACCATAAGTATTTTTTTATATTGTCAAACTCTAACGTAAAAAAAAAAAAATTAGATTTATTATCTTTGTATGAAATTATGCAAAAAGATCTGGCAAAAAAAAATGATATATATGTATATATAAAAATTATAAAAAAAATTATACATATTAAAGAACGTCTATAGAATTTCTACACTAATGCGGAGAGGTTTACAAGAATTGATCATGAAAGGGGGATGCATTATCTTGTCCTACACTGTGCTCGTGTCTTTCCTCTCAAATGGTCACCGTTTTTAGAGTATCTATTATGAAGTTCCTTAATCGAACGAATGACTGACAACTAAAACAATTTTTTTTAATGCATATGCATTAAACTTGCACTTTTACACACATGAAAGTACTTCACTAGTAGCGAATATATATTTACTAATTTATATAGTTTTATGCACAATCACTACATAAAAATTATAGATAATATCGCGGGTAGCTCATTTACTCCATGAATGAATTGGATGATCTCTAAACATTAGAATAATTGATATCCTACAAAGTATCCTTCGTGCGTAATTACAAATATGATTAAAATAATTTTCCGAGTAGTTTCAATTATCGATAAATTATGCAGAAAATCGACAGCAGACAGCCCTATGCGTTATCACGTTTCACTAAATAATTCAACCGATCACTACATTAATAAATTTCGTTGTGCATTTCAGTTTGTTCATCATTTTTGACATAATATTTATGCGGTTTGTTGATTAATTTTAGAGAGTGTGTCGACGGCAGCAGACACTCCAATAATAGTTTGATTTTGAATTTTCGAAACGCGCTGCACTCTGTAAAGGAGTACGTAGCTAATAAAATTTTAAATACATTAGATATAGTAAACCGATTTTAATGAAACAAATATGCTTTATGATTTTCTTGGTGAGGTTTTATCGTGAACGTGTACTTTAGCAGTGATGAGTGTTCATACAAACCGACAGACAGACAGATATACAGGAATTTATAAAAATGATTGAAATGTATTGCATTACTTATTCCTAGACATGTGCAACATTTTTTATACAAAAAAGTAAAAAGTATTTCTTTTTTCTACATTTTTAAATATTAGTGGTGTTTCACCTAGTAGGCTTCGGTTAATTTGCACAAGTGAAGTGGATCGGAAATAATACCACGGAGCACATATTCTGAGGTGCTACAAACACTCTCAAAGAAAGTTCTTAAAAGAGCTACGTAACATCTTGTCAGAATATTAAACTGACTACAAGACACTTGTACCTTACCTACTCGACAATGGCAGTGATAATCAACCACTAAATTTAAAACTATACTAATACTATAGAGCTGGGGGGTTTATTTGTATGGCTGAACGCGCTTATTTTTGTAACAGCTAGTCCGATTTGGAAAATTATTTCAGTGTTAGATAGCTCATTTATTAAAGAACGCTGTAGGCTATATATCATCACGTTAAGAGCAATAGGAGCGGAACAGCGATAAGGAATATTTAAAAATCATTATTTTTTCCTTTTGAAAGTTTCCAATGCGTGTTAGCGTTCAAATATTGTAACTATTCTATCGGGTAAAGTTGCGGGTAGAAGCTAGTATAGAATATAATTACCGTGCGCGTAATGTAGGGCTAGGAGGAGTCCGGGGGATAGTCCATGGTCTTGATGTAGGCGACGGCCGCGCAGAACTGCGTCCACCAGTACAGCGCCTCGCCCTGCAGCGCCGGACCGCCCAACGCGTTCACCAGCTCGATGCTCGACAGCAACGAAGGTGGGTTCACCTGTATACACACACACACACACAAAAGAAGTCGGTATCATTATGAACAAACAATAAAAGTGATAAATAAATTCATACGGATACACCGGTTCCGGCTGTTAAGAAATAAATTAGTGTCATTATAACCATATGATAAATATGAAAACTTATAAAAAAATACAAAGCGCATACAGAATTTGTGTATATGTAAATGAATAGCCATATCTAAATACACATAGTATATATAAAAATAAGTAATAAGTACTGATCAATCACATTTATATTACAGTTTATCATAATAGGCAAAAATATCGAAAAAATTAATCAAAATAAAACAAAAGACAACAAAAAAATCACTCTAAATATACATAATGTCTTTGACCATACTAACGTAGACGTCTAATCTTGGATCTGCTATAAATTCACTAATATCTCAATAATTACATTTGATAACTTTTGCTTGTGTAATTCTAATGAAATTAAAATAGGATCCCTTTTGACAATATCTCTAAGAAACATTTTTCTAAATCAGTTTATAAATGACGAAGTTATGAACTAAAAAAAAACATCTGAACTTATAACCCCTTCTTTTATCATAAAAGTATTAAAGAACGAAGCACTTCTTGTCAAGCAGTAAACGTAGTTGATGACGACTGGAGCCAAATTGATTATATTCAGCGTTATCGACTCGAGCATGACGATTAACTTTCCTTCACTGTTAAAGATTCCTAAAGAAATGTTCACTTCAAAATCGACAGCAGATCAGTCGCCTTGAAAAACTGGTGTAAATTTGGGGATATGAGTACAGGAGGCCTAACCAAATTGCTTATCGATAATCACTAACGCAAATAGAAAACGGAAAAATGATTTTATCACGTGATATAGCATTCAGATATGTCATCTCCATACATTTTTCCGTTTTCTATTTGCGTTAGTGATTGTCGATAAGCAACTTGGTTAGGACCCCAGGTTACTGTAATCAAGAGAGGTACATATATGAGGGCACTTGTCGTGTGTAATTAGTGCATTATACACGAATACTGTCAGTGTAGAATAAACGGATGGTATTCCTTCTATTTTATTTTTAGCAACCAGCCTTCTAGTAGACTATTACTGCCATTGTCAAGTGAGTAACGATATTACAAGTTTCTTGATATAATTTCAATGAACTAACAAGATGGTGGCCATCTTGTTATAACTTTCCTGGGAGTTAATGTCGCAATTCGGAATCCATGCTCCGTGGTATTATTTCTGATCTGCTTCACTTGTTAGCAATAACTAAACTATTACGTAAAAGACCACCGAAATTACAAAATAAAGAGCCAAATAACACAAGATTATGGATAAAATCGACTACATGACATTTTAAGAACCCACGCCAAAACTCCCAACGAATTGTGTTAAGTTACCACAAATTGTTTCTCTAAAAATAAACCAGTTTTGATGTGAAACATCTATAGGCGAGAGTAAATCTGACTGTTGGCGTGGTGAGTGTGTGAGACGTGGCGACGCGATGCCACGAGCAAGCGACTGTGCGCAATCTCTCTTGTCGCACTGAGCTCGCATATACACTATAGGTGTATATAGTGTTGTTTACTAAATTACAAATTTCGATGTTTCACATCTGCCAGGCGTCCCGTGAAGGCTCACCATTGTTTTTTTTTTATATCATAGGAGGCTAACGGACAGGTTGGTCACCTGATGTCAAGTGAACACTACCGTCTATAGAGACCAGCAACACCAAAGTAATCGCAAGTGCGTTGGCAGCCTGTGTTGGTGGGTAAGGAACGAAGGGGGAGGTGTGCCCTCAGCGATAATTACCTTTATGATGACGTAGACGAGTACTGGCGTGAGGTCGTCAGCTGATGGTGCGGCTCCTTCAGTAAGCCCCAGCACGGCCATTATCGAAGTCACGCACCGCATTATGCACGATAACTACAATATTAAACATTTATTTCAACATAACGAACTATATATAGATAATTTGTCAATAGCACTGAAAGAATTTTTCAAATCGAACTAGTAGTTCCAGAGATCAGCGCATCCAATCAAAGAAACAAATACTTTAGCTTTGTAATATAAGTACCTCTAGATTTAAACCAAATTGAGTGATGATATCATAGTGTCAGAGCAATACCAACTTAAATAACATTGTAATATTTGAAACGTTCTTAAATGCTATAATAGAGTTTTTTAAAAACAATCCGTAATTCTATGTAATCGGTTTTTTAAGATTTATGTGACCATTTTCTTCTTCTTTTTCTTGTTTTGGCTCCGCAGAAGCACTTGCCAGTGTCAATGTTTTCTTTCAATGGACGTTATAGTAAAATAATATTACAAGCGTCGTGTGATCATTTTAATAGTCTAACAAGATGGTGGATCCCTTGTTAGACCTTCCAGGGAGTTTTTGAGGCATCTTAGAATTTCATGCTCCGGGTATTATTTTCCATTCACTTCACTTATGCTCAATAAACTAACTATATTGCGTAAAACACCACCAAATTTACACAATATAGATTCAAATAACACAAGATTATGAATAAAATATAAAATCTACTATGTGATAGACTAAGATCCCGCCAAAAAATCATGTGATCATGTTTGAAGCGGATTCCGAAATGTGACATTTGTATATAGTGGCATTATAGTGTCGATAGTAAATAGACTGGCGTGATAGTGTCGATAATAAATAGAGTATGCCATGATAGTGATAAAAAGTGTAACGTGATAGTGTCTATGGTAAAATGAAATGGCGTGATAGTTATGGTAATAAATTGAGTGAGGAGTGATAGTGTCGATAATAAATAGAGTATTGCGTGATAGTATCTACAGTAAAATGAAATCACGTGATAGTTATAGTATTAGATCGATATTAAATAGAGAAGGGTGTGATAGTAATAAATAGTGAAACGTGAGTGTCTAATTTATACAGTAAAATGTAATTATGTGATAGTTACGGTAATAAATTAAGTACATTGACAGCGTAGTTAATAAATAGAATATGGTGTGTCGATGATAAATTGTATGTGGCGTGTAATAAATAGAGTATGTCGCGATAGTGTCGATAATAAATAGTGTATGTCTTGATAGTGAAAAATATTGTAACGTGATAGTTTCGACAATAAAGTGAGATGGTGTGATGTGTGTCGTGATTATAATAAATAGAGCTTGGTATGATATCGTCGATGAAACTGTGACGTCATGATCTAGATATTGTTGTCCGTAAAACTTTGAAAAACTGAATTTAGTAAAAGACCGGCATAATGTAAATACTAGAAACTGTAATAAACTGGTCGTCCCACGTTTCAGATTTAGCAAAACCAGTAATAGTTTCTTAGGTAATAATGTTAGGTTTTACAATAAAGCCTCAAAACATGTTACCGATCTGCTGGACTGTAAATTTAAGCGCCACGTCATGCGGGTTTTAGTGTCAAAAGGATATTACAGAGTAGATCAGTATGTGAACGATAGTGATGTCTGGAATTGACTCCTCTCTGTGCATTCACTATAATAAGCTATTGGAAATATATGTAAAAAGAATATACCCGATCGAGTTACTTGCGGGTTCTTCTCGATGGCTGGCTTGTTTTCCGAACTGGTAGTTTTTGACGTTCGTAAGCACCTTATTAGGGTCTAAACTGAATAAAGTGTTTTTGATTTTGATTAAATATCATGGTACCTTATCGGCGGGCGTGCGGCACACGGGCAGGTACCGGAGCTGCATCTGTGCGCGGGGGAAGGGCGCCGCCCACAGGTGTCGGGGGGCGACGCCCGCCCGCGCCGCGCTCGTACAGGCCGAGAGCCGCCTGATATGATCACTCACCACCCTACACCATATAACACTTATTTAATATCTTATCTCTAACAGAGCTTACACTCAACTAAAATATGAGAAAAGATTTAAAACCAATATCTTAATACAGTGAATTTCGGTTATAACGACGACGGAGGTCTTAAATGTCGTCGCTATATCCGGATGTCGTTATGTCCGAAAAATAATAAAAAGTCATGTTCATATGTATCATTTATTTAATTATGGTATACACGGGTGTTAATGTAAAAACGTGTTGTAGTGTACTGTTTAAGTTTAGTTTTTTCTGCACGCTGTAAGGTGTATTCCATTTTCATAATTCCTTCTACATCTAAATTATTTTGACCTTCACCAAATAAACAGTACTTTTTGAGCGTTGTTATAGAACATAATATATCTATAGTTGTTGGAATTTCATTAAGTTGCAATCTTCTTCATCCTCTTTTTCTTGTATTTGAAACACAAACTTAATAATTTTATTTTAAGTCAAATTATCAGTAGTGATGACTTGATCGTCAATATTCACATAAGTTTCCCAATCCGTAACTGTTCACTCACTGGATTGCATTTATACATGGTATTTATATACAATTAGGTCTAACTTCGGAGATACGATATTTATATCTCGCTTAATAGCCTGAATATTTTTTATTACCAAATAAATTATTGTCAATATTGATTATTGTTATTAGTTGTAAGTTTCATCCGTGTCAAACAGATGGCGCTTTAAATTAGTTGACATAAAACTGTAGGAGCGACTATTACAAATTATTCACGTTTTCCTTTTAAATCTTTTATTCAATAACTGAGCCACAGCAACACGTGGCCGAATCAGATAGTATAAATATAAAAAGACACGCAAATGACTTACTGATCTCTTGCTATATCTCCATCTCCATTCGGGAAGAGAACGTGGAGATAGAGTCGCGCAAACGCCGCGCGCTCTACGGTCACCTCCACAGTCTCGAGAATGTTCGCGGATGCGCCTGTGTACAAAAGTACAATCGTTTAATAAAATATAACCTGCTAACTGATACCCACTGCTTCCTATGCGTTGTTTATGTGTCTGTCAATACATTTTGTATGCAGAAGATACAATATAAAAAGAACTGCTAGTTGCTATCGGCATGCGTCTGTACTAGTGACTATATCAGGGAAGTTACTAATGACTTGTTACTATTTACCTCATTCTAGAATACTATTGGTTGTATAGAGGAAACAAAATAAAAAAGATTAGGAATCACTATTGGCCTGCGTTTAGACCATTGACTATATCAGGGAAGTTACTAATGACTTGTTACTATTTACCTCATTCTAGAACACTATTGGTTGTATAGAGGAAACAAAATAAAAAAGATTAGGAATTACTATTGACCTGCGTTTGTACCATTGACTATATCAGGGAAGTTACTTATGATTGGCTACTATTTAAAGTCTTGAAACACCGTTGGTTGTACAGAGGAAACAATATGAAAAGGACTAGGAGTTGCTATTGACCTGTGTCTGTACTATTTACTTTATCGGAGGAATTACTAACACACTGTTTTCACTTCTCAGAATCGGATTTGTATGGAAAATCCTCGCCTATTTTTGGTTATCGGTCCGCTATGTAGATGGCACTTTAAGTATTTTTTTTGGTGGACGACAATTACTTTGACATTTCAAACTGACAACTTTCATTTGTTTTCATTCACTTTACGTTTCTGTTACGTAAAAGTGCTCACTTAAATTTTTTTGCCTCCCACTAACAATTCTTTCTATTTGCGGACCTACTTATAAACATTGACTCCTACGTACACTTGGATTTAGATTTGCCTTTCGATGAATATATTCAATACAAATAAAAATGATCAAAAGCTTGTATATGATTTACATAGTACCGCTTTATGCATACATACATAACTATATATGTATATCTACAACCAACAGATATTCGTTCGGGACTTGTATTATAGAGGCGCTGATTGAAAAGAACGAGTGCGACCTCTATTTATATAAGGTACTCTGTGATTACTAATGACTGGCTACTGTTTACCAAGTTCTGGAACACCATTGGTTGTACAGAGGAAACAATATAAAAAGCACTAGGAGTTACTATTGACCTGTGTCCGTACTACAGTATATATCGGGGGAGTTAATAATGACGCATACTGTTTACCAAGTCCTGGAACACCATTGGTTGTACTGAGGAAACAATATAAAAAGGACTAGGAGTTGCTATCAACCTGCGACCGTAGTATTGACTATATCGGGTCAATAATTACTGGCTACTATTTACCCCGTTCTGAACATTATTGGATAGAGATATCGGCTGTTCATACATTTAGATTATTATTGGCTTGGAATCTTGGCTGAATGCCTTAAAAAAGACAGCCAACATCGAGATAGGTACATGTACGGATAATTCGTCATATATTCAGTGTTGCATTTCTGTATCGGCGACTGTTATATTTGATTGATCTCGGTGGATTGATCGATCTAATCATAACCACGACGTTACTATCAATGACGTCATACTTTAAAATAGACACCATCTTATCTCCGCTCCAACATAAATATAGATTATAATTTAGTTATAAAAAAGCTTAATTATATATAATCTACATAGATAAAAGTGATACCTTCCCAGGACGGATCCGCTTTCACCTCGGCTATTATTGCCTTTATGCTGGCGGTCAGTCTCGTAGCTCTCTCATCCATCAGTTCACCGCCTAGATAACAACGAAAACAAAGATTATGGTGACCAATTTAAACAAATAAATAAAATATAATTGTTTGTTTGTAATTTCGAGCTATTAAGAGCTTTATAGTATATATGCGGCACTTATAACAACCATTTATTCTAGAAGAGAAAATTAGGGTTCCACGTTAATATAAGGGCCGGCAACGCATCTGTGATTCTTCTCGTGTCGCAGTTGTCTATGGGCGGGGGGGATCACTTACCACCAGGTGACCCGCATGTTCGTTTGCCACCAATAGCATAGAAAAAAAAAAATCAAAGAAATAATGTCTAGAACGCTCCTTGTCACTAAACTAAGACTTTATTTTTTTTTAAATCTTTTATTTTAATATTCATTATCTCTTTAGGATTTTATTCATAATATATTTTATATCAAAGTAATGATAAAAAAATAAAATAAGTAACTGTGACACTCAGCTTGTTCAGTGGTTCCATTAATCATCATAATAAGTTATTAAAACAGAATATAGAGGTTTCTAAAATGTATGATCTCGTAGACTACCTGCCATGTTTTTCTGTCGTGTATACATACATATGAACACTACTGCATACTGGTTTAAATTTGTTCTGAAATGGGTGGTTTGGTGGGAATGGTATGGGTGGTCTTATTATATATGTAGATAAGTATGTGTATATATTCATTCATGCATTCGTGGAAAGCAAATAAAATTAAGCCTTGCTTAAATGGGATCCACTCTCAAGGACCTCCAATTTCGTACTCCTTTGCTTGTTTTTGTCGACCTCAGGGAGCGGTATAGACCACTTTAATTGCTTAACTTTTTACTAAGTTGTATCTTAAAGTAGTTACCGTGTGCGTGATGGTGTTGATGCGCTCGATGCAGCGCTGCCAGCCGACGCAGCGCTGCACCGCGCTCTAGCTGCTGCAGGACTCGCGCTGCAGCGGCTGCACGGCTGCACCACGCCCACTCGCACCGTACGCTCTTTATCTGCCTGTACAACCATATACACACTACTACAGCCACTCTGTCACTTCAGATATACAAACCGGGAACCAGTACGATATCAGAGCTGTCTCTTCGATTCGAGCGTACATCAAATCTCTCTTGACTAAATAATTCGATATAGCGGAAATGCTAGCATCCTTGAAAACGTCTTTACAGATTGCCCCTATGAAATAACAGAAGCTAACGAGTCGTACGCTACGGTTCAAGAAACAATGCCTGCTCATGCCTACGCTCGCGTAATCATCAATCTCCTCATTGTGGACAAGCGGTTAATTTCGTCTCCGCACACCCGCCGCGACTCCTCTGGTAGCATTACATACAAAGCAACAGCCTTAGTTGAGATATTTGCACTAAATGTTATTGTAATTGATAAAAATTATGTAATTTTACGCAGCTTCAACGGTTTGAAACAAAACTACAAGACTATTCACTACTTTTTGTTTTACAAAATAGTTCGCGCATACCCAAGTTTAATATTTTAGTCAAAAATATAATTTGTATGTCAAAAGCATGATAGATCTTAAAAATTAGGTTTGGATACAGGTTTCATGTATATAAAAAAAATATTATAAATCAAAGTGCGAATTGACATTAAATGGAGATAAAGTTTACTTTTTATAGCATGTTAGTTGAGGAAGTTGATCAGAATATAATGCGAAATATAAGACGGTGAAATTATTGCGTTTTCCCTGCCGCTGGCCGTACAAGGATAGTAAGCGCGGTGCGAAGGTGAGTGGCACAGGAGCAAGCCAAAAAGTACTGAAAAATATATCTCAACCATATATGTAGGATAGCTTGTATCTTAATTGAATTCGATAAGTGGTGCTGCAATCAAGTTCTAGGTTTTTTAAGATTCTTCGCCTTTGGAGATATAACTGGAGCCGGTAATAATAGACTTTGCGCAGACGAAGTTGCGCGGGTCAGCTTGTAAATCCATACAAGCTATATATTTTAAACTAAAGATCAGAATCTTTTTGAAATGGAAAAACATTCAAACGGTTGTGTAGATTACGCTCGTCAAATGAGCTGTTGCGGTATATACAATATTAATCCTTTGCACTCGAGGTTTTTTTTTTTTTTCATTTGTATTATTACCAGCAACTCGAAGCCGCGATTCTTTGCTGTTATTGAGAGCGTATACCGCGAGTCGCTACCGTCATTTGTCACCAACAATGCAACATTCTATAACTAATTTTTACAATTTGATTTTATTCTTATGTTACAAACTGAAAATAATGTATATTGTCTCTGTAGCGGTGTCCTCGAGCTTGAAGACTAATTTTAAATGGCTCCTCCACGGAGCCCTCGATTGCAAAGTGTTAAAAAAAGACTTTGTTGTACGATACTTTTATTAAACTTTATTTTTGGTAATCAATCTTTCAGATTATTACTGCCATTGTTACGTTGTCAATAATATTACAAGCGTCGTGCGATCATTTCAATATTAAGCGTAATTAATATTCTGGCATCTAATCTTGTGGCATCTCAGAATTTCATGCTCCATGGTATTATTTCCCATTCATTTCACTTATGCAGAATACACTAACTATATTACGTAAAACACCACCAAATTTACAAAATATAGAGTAAAAAAACACAAGATTATGAATAAGATATAAAATCTACTACATTACAGATTAAAATCCCGCCAAAAACTCGCTTTTTTCGCTGTTAGCGAGAGCATGTACCGCGAACCGCAACCGTCATCTGTCACCAACACAACATTTGACACTTGGAGGGGATGGGATAGTGTCACCTGCCGGGGAGAAAACTCATTGCCAGTCGGCAGCTGCTACTCTTCGGAATATAGGTGAGTGAAGGCACCATGGGGTTTTAGTTCGTGCAAGTCGGACATAACCCATCCTCAGCTGCCCGGCTAGGGTGGGTATCCGTATGGATATCCCCATGTAAAAAAAGGGATTGTGTGTGTGTGTGTGTGTGTGTGTGTGTGTGTGTGTGTGTGTGTGTGTGTGCGTGTGTGTGCGTGTGTGTGTGTGTGAGTGCGTGTGCGTGTGTGTGTGTGCGTGTGTGTACGTACTGGTGCAGCGCGTGGTGCGCGTGCGAGAGCGCGGCGCGGCAGGAGGCGAGGTAGGCGGCGTAGGGGCGACGCGCCGCCAGGTCCGCACGCAGCGCCGCCGCCAGACGGGGGGTGAGCGGCCCCGCGGGGGACAGAGCGCGCGCCATCTCCGCCGCCAGAGCAGCACCCGCCTCACTACGCGCCCCCGCCGCTGCACCGCGCATCCACTCCACCAACGAAGCGCTCGTACAACGCTGAAAATATTAATACATTGTTACTTTTGTAGGTAGGTAGAGCCACGCTGAAGCTATTACTGGTTTCGTCTTTGTCTCGCTCAGGGTACTACCAACCGACCGACAGAAACACCGACGTGAAGTAACAGTGTTTGTATTGTTGCATTTCGTTCTCGGTCAGTGACTGCGCCGGAGGACAACCTCCCCTTCTCTCAAATCCCTCCTCCCGCCCCCAATTCTTCCAAACAAAGGCTGGCAACGCACTTGCAACTCAATTGCTGTTGCTAGTGTCCATAGAAGGTGCTGATCACTTAACATCAGATGACCCACTTATTTCTTTGCCTCCTTTGAGAAAAAAAAAACTTTAAATCTAAACGTCTCATTATGATACCACAAGACACTCTAAAAGTATATTCCGTTCATATGTTCAATATAATTGCTGAAACACACATAGGATGTGTATAATTAATGGATTTTTGTCTGATTCATCATCATCATCAGTCTGTAAAGACCAACTGCAAGGCCATATCCCAAAGGAAATAGCATAATCGCTACACCAAGTACGTCCACAACATATTGGAAATTTCAAGTTCTGAGAATTCCATAGTTCTATATTCTTCCATAGTGGTACTACAAGAACATTTCTCAGGTTCAGGTTTCCTCACAATGTTTTCTTTCACCTTCAGTCGATACCAATTTAAATTAGTAAATGTACTCAAATGCCAAAAAACTTGTTGGCCGGGGATCGAAATTGCAGTCATCGGGTTAATATTCCACCCAGCAAACCACTGGGCCACCACGACTCCTTTGCATGTTTATAAATTCAAAATAAAAATGTCTATTGTGTGTTTATCTCCAGGAAAGAAAAAAATTAAAGTTAAGTTAACCACTAAGGTGTAAGATAGAGAACAAAGTTTGCAAATTGCTCCCAATATTTCACATGGGTTAGTGACGCATCGAATATAATTATGAACATTAGTCGTTGCACGCGTTCCATGTTATTTTGACACCATATAGTGTGTTGTGAGGACACTTTCAATGTGGTCGATTTTGCACATTAATTTGTGCTTTTAGAAGTGATTAAGATATCTATATAACTGTTTTATATTAATTGGTTTTGAGGTAAAAGTGAACATTCGTGTATCGTATTACGTAAATTGATGCAACTTGATTAAAATCTGTATGTAGTATGTTTTAAATTGTATAAAACGAGAAATCATATTTATGTACAATTAAAATGTTTAGAAAAGTGAAAATTGGACTATTGTAAAATCGTGTTTTTCGTCTATAACTATGTAGGTATTTTAGTATGTTTTAGAAAAGCATTGCATTATACGCATGTTAGCGTCGTGGAATGACTGGCCTGATATGGTGTTCCCCCAGGGTTATGACATAGGACTATTCAAAAAGAGATTGAAATACGTTCATGGTCAGCAACACAACAGTGATGCCCCTGGTGTTGTAGCTGTCCATAGGCGACGGTAACCATTACATAAGATGGGCCATCTACTTGTTTGCTGCCTTTTTGCATAGATATATATGTTGAGAACTATAACTAAAGTATATATAGTGAACTCACATTCGGTACGTATTCAACGCAGTGGAGATCCGGGTTCGACAATACCATGCGTAGTTTCCGTTTCATGCTGTCAAACACCTCAGGGTCACTCAAGTCCACGACGCCCTCACATCTAGTAACATATAACATATATTAGCTAACATCGACGTTAAAATATATATGCATATATGAGCATATAACAGGTGACTGTTTAAAGGGTGACACCGTTCAATCGTGTCATAGTTCCTGGTCACATTTAACATATAAAATTATAATATCAAAACAAATACTAACAAACAACAAAGAGTACCTTACTTAAAGTTTGTTCTAAGACTTTCAAAAGTATTGATATAAACCTAATAAATCTATGTTCACTGACTGCTAATGAAGCCTGCGCGACCCAGGATTAATAACCTTCGATAATAATACTAGCTATTATCGATCTTTACTTCATATTTTAATGTAATTTATTAAAGAGTTGCAAAAGTTAACCTTTCGAGTTCTGCATCAGGCACGTCGGAGAGACGCCGTTGCCCGCGACGTTTGCTGGACGTCGACTCGGTGGAACTCTTACGTCGGTACTTCGCGAGTATATCCTCCGAGCTCTCTCCATTTCCTTCCAACCGACATACTTCCTCACTTCTAGCTTCTTCCTCCAGGTTTTTGACATCTAGAATACATTTTTAATACTGGGCTAAGTTTATATTTCCTCACGGCACCACTCTTTATTTTTTACGGTGCACTCCTTGAGAACCTCTGTGTCCGTTAGTAAAATCTGCCCTATAATTATATCATTATAAGGCAGATTTTATAATAATAAAAGAAATTGATCTACTCTTTTCATCTATACAAATAAAAAAAATTGTGACCCGTCGCGGAAGACCTGGCAGGTGTGTAACATCGAAATTATTTTCTACAAGAAATATGCATAAAAGGATACCTTAAAACAGAACATAAATATGGAGTAATTAAAAATAGAGTATCAAGATTTTGTTTCAAGAGACAAAAAACAACTGTTTTATATGACAAATGTTAAATTCAAAAAAATCATATATGTCACGTCATGCGTCGCCACGCCAATAGTCGGTGTGGCCTGCCACTATAGTTGTTTCACATCAAAAACTTAAGTATCGTTTATAAGATTCAGCTTTTTACTGAATGAGTATGAAGGTATTTACAGTACTTAATTTAAAAAAAAAAATGTGTCTTATTCCGATTAATACCCGAAAGGGGTGGAAAGATTTTGACGGGAATTTCAGTGATAAGAACAACATAAGATACTTTATTTTAGACAAAAAAAAATAGGTTTCTGCATAAGTATAATCAAGTAACGATACAGTGATCAGTAATGCGCCTCGCATGCACACCTTTACACTAAATATGTTTTTTTTTTTACTAAATTCAACCCCCTGTAATCCATCCTAATAATATAAAGAAGTAAAGTTTGTGTGTTTGTGACGTTGTAGGGGGTAACCTCAGTAACTACTGGTCAGATTTGAATAATTATTACAGTGTTATATAACTCATTTATCGAGAAAGGTTATAGGCTATATATCTTCAAGCTAAGACCAATAGGAGCGGTACACCAATAAAGAATGTTTCAAGATCGTTTTTTTCCTCTTGTGAGTTTCTGCTGCGTGTTAACGTATATAAAACAGCAAGATTTCAAAGGAGATATGCAAGAGTAACTCACCATTATGATGCTGGTGTAGTCGACCTTTCTGTCTGAACATTTTGATCTTGTTAAATAGGTTGCCACCAGACCGCTTTACATTGTTTTTCAGCTCATCAAGATTACAAACGAGACTGTCTTCACCCACGATGCGTCTTCTGACAAATTTAAATTTGGAATAATAGACAATACATTTTTTTAAGTATTTTTGCTCCCTTAATATATTCTTGTTGATGGTGAAAAAGGAATTATTGACAATATTTGAGTCTATCATCACATATTTTTATTGGGGTAGGTAGATAAATTGAATGGTTATTGTTTTATCAGTGCAAATGTTTTTCACTTCCATTAGATTACTTAATTTTTTTTACAGGAATCTTGTTAGTTTGACTCTTATTATTTTTCTATGTACTGTAATATCTATTTCATATTTGGAGTCCAAATTTGAGTAATCTATTTAATAAAATCCTTAAGACTGTTTAACTCGAAGCATGTATATTTGTACAAGAGATTCTTGTAAAATGTAGATGAGCAGTGAAAAGTGATTTTAAAATGAATTATGAGGTACTTAACAGTTTGTTAAAAATAAAATCTCAAAGATGTTTGCGGACAGAAATCTCAACTATAATATACTATTTTGTATAGGTAGCCTTTAATCTCTTCCCTGCTTTTTAATAATCATTTATTTTTATGGTATCAGTAAAAAAAAATTTTACCACGATGGTAGCTAACAAGCCTTTTTTTATCATGGGAAAATAACAGATACCCATCCCGCGGGACAGCTGAGGATGGGTTATGTCCGATTTGCATGGACTAAAACCCCATGGTGCCTTCATACACCTTATTGGCGGGGGAGCAGGAACTGCCGACTGGTACTGCGTCTGCTCCCCCGACAGGTGTGGGCTCTCTAACAGGCCCTGACTGCGGTCTGAGGGGTCAAATAAGGTAGACCCCTCAAAGAGGGAGTGGGTGTTAGATCCTCCTGACGAACTGTGGGAGTCGCATCGGCACAATGCGCCTCCATCACATGGGCCTGTGCAGTTTGCACTGCCAGGGCGAAGACATGCCCGTGTCCATCGCCCCCAGGCCCCATCTACGGCGGCCTGAGGTCTAGCTAACAAGCCTGATGGTAAGCAGTCACCGCCGTCTATGGATGCTTGCGACGCCAGAGGTATCATGCGCATTGCAGACCCTTTAATGTCCTATTTACTTTCTACTAACCTTTGTGACTTCTCAGCGGTAGAATCGAAGCTGATACTCTTCGGTATGGCACCAGTCGAGGAGTTCTTCACAGGCGGTGGACTCACTCGTCTCTCAGTAACGATCTCCGAGTTGACATCCTGACTGGAACTCTTATCCGACACCGAGGTCCCTGCGGAGTTCACCGACAGAGTCGACAGGGACATATTACTTGCCGCTTCTCTCTTCTTCTCCACTCTCGAGGAGGAGATACTGACTATGCTGGTACGTATCTCTGACTTCACTATCCGTGACGTGAGGTTATTGACCAGATTCGAGGTGGATATAGTCGCGGAGGACATTCGGGTCATGAGGTCGGTTATAGTCGACCTGGTAGGTTCGTTCTCGAAACGTCCATATTGAGATGAGGGTAGAGCGTTCAAAGAGTCGCTGGAACGGGATACCTCGTCATCGTAAGGTTTGGAAGTGGAGGGGAGATGGTGGTGGTAGTTGGAAGAGGAGGGGAAGGGCCGGTCGGGGGAGTGGTGGGGGCCGGGGAAACTGTCGTCGACCCACTGGCTGGTCGCGTCGCTGTTCGCATCCAGCGTAGATTCCGTTTGGGCGGAATTACTGTTGGGGAAAAATTTTAATTTATAAAAATCTAGTGTATTATAAAGTTTTATATCACACATTGTGACTAATTAATACAGGCTCATTCGCAGTAAATATATTGATGCATTTATAATATTAGTGGTCATCTAATGGTTGAAATTTCACCATGTTTTTTTTTATTGTATATTTTTTTAATGCTTATTTAAACGTATTTCTGTTGTTTTCTATAACAAATAAATAGGAATAGAATTACAATACTTCATCCCTACCTTTAGAATTTACTTAAAATGCTTCAGTTATTTTTAAGATAAATTTAAGTCACATGTTGTATATGATCAAACTATAAACATATTTTCCTACTTCCTAAATTAAATTTTTAGTTACTTCTTTTTTTTTAGTTGCTATCTTGATTCTTATCTAAAGAAAGATTATCATAATAGATTTATTTAATATAAATTTATCATAGTTTTAAGAAACTAAAATATTAAATACTACGAGTTCAGCGACTTACGGTTTTTATTTACAGTTGCAAATTATGCCAAGCGGTTTCTTGGTTATTATTTTTTTCTTGTACATACTATATGTTAAGATAATAAATAAATGAGACTGAAGAGGTCGCGTGTATTAATTAATTGTAAAATACTTTACCCGTCTCGTGGCACGTAGTCGAATACGTCGTGTTGCGCGGGCGCAGCCGACGACGTGCTCGGACTCTCCGGTGCAGATGTAGCGTAACACGTCATCACCTGTCGCACAATAATGTTTGTTAACACTTCAATTATCAGGGTAACCAACCTACTGCAGACAGATAGATTTACCTTATAGAGACTATTCAAGTACATAATATATGACCTCCAAAAAGAAGATTTTGGGTTGTAAGGGGTGTCGAGTAACATCTTAAGACTTGAGACACCCAAGCCAACCTCACCTGCACGTGGTGCACCCAGCTGAATAACGAACGAGGCAATGGCGAAAGCGGGGTGGTAGGGTTTTTCAGCCCGACTGGGTCGCAACCACCATGCATATAGCGAAAAAGCCCGTCATAGTGACTCGCTTCTGCGCGTCGCGTTTCGGGATCAGCCTGTGCATATCCAGTACCGGGTGACTTTCGTCATTATGGCCGGCATGACAGCGGCGACCGGCGATGGATAATCTGTCTCTCGGTGGTCGCCACTGTTTTTGGATTGTACTATGCTTACAAATGCTTGATGTCAATAATGAATTATTTTATATATGTTGTATAGTTGCATTTACTTACCTACTTTATAGTATTTTTTGATAGAGTAAGCCGATTTTAATGAAACAAGGATTAAATATTACTTGAAGATATGCTTTATGATTTTTACAAGAGTTTTATCATGAGAGGTCTTATCGTGAACGCAGTACTTTACCAGTTATAGGTGTCCAAATAAACAGTTTTGGAATAATTCCTTTCAGAAAAATCTAAAAAGTACAGACACGCTAGATTTACATTGTTATCATATGTAATAGATTCATTTATTTTTCTGTTAAAGTCTCCTATAACCGATTTTGTATAAAATATGTCAATACGTAACAAATTACAATAGTATTATAATTTACTTCAAGAGCCATATACAACAATTTATTATTATCCAACGAGATATGTATATATAATTCAGATAGTATAAGTAGAACTAACCGGATATCCATTGACTAGGATGCTCTTCCTGTTCTCTATGGGGTAGTTGTGTTGCGCGTGCGCCTGTGCAGGTAGGTCGAGTTCGCCCCCGCGAGAGAGTGCCGCCGTCGCGGTTAAGTACCCTCCCCCAGATCTATGAAAAACGATTCATTTCAATATGAGCTATCCAATTTTAGTCGTACATATAACATGTTTTATTTTTTTAACTCTTAAAAATTTTAGTTTTTCTATGTTTTTCATATTTCACATGTACAAACTTTGAAGATCTTGAAAAATAACTTAAAATATTAGGAACCGCTAAAATCGGGTTTAGCTTATTCCGAAATGTAATGGCACATATATTTACCAGTGGTCGATGACTGGTCGAATACAAATGGGTACAAATGTTTATTCAGTATAATTCGTTTTTTTATTATAGCAAGACAAAGCCATGTATGTCTCTTTACATTTTTTATACCTTACTGGTTTTACGACCATAATGTCATCTGATGTGAAATAGCAATGTGGTCTAAAATGATAAGCATGCTAAACCTCATGGAAAGTGGTATTATATATAATTTGGTCCAACTTGAGAGATAGGATAATTTATACTTTGATTAATGACCTCACTATTATTTTTATTACAAATTAAATGATTGCTAATGTTGATTATTTTTATCAATTGTTAATTTCATCAATCTCGAACAGATGGCGCTTTAAATTAGTTTGATGATAGAAACTGTACGACCGACTGTTATAGATATATAATAGATAGGTCACGTTTTAATTTTGCATCATAATTAAAATTCAGCATGTAATAACTAAGTCACAACAACGCGTGGCAGGGTCAGCTAGAAACATCTTTTCTTGGGTGTGACCTCTGTCTATGTAGCCAATTCCATGTTTTGTATTTGTGTTGCTGGAGATATAATTTTGATAAGTTATGGGTGAAGTTCGCGCAGATATAATTATCTTCGCATTTGAAACGAATAGTATAAATCAAATCGGAAAACTTTACCTGTTAGGCAACTGAGGACGTGAAGTATGTCGCGGACTGTTTACATCGGTTCGCCTTGCGCTTCCGTTCTATAATATCAAAACTTCACATTAATAGATTTTCTGCTATGTAAAGTAATTATTTTTTATCAAATTATTAATATTATCATCGTCTAATCTATATTATTTACAACAACCAACTGACCGAAACTCTTGTATTCGTTAAAATACAATATAAAACCTAAAAATATTAAAACACATTTTAGCGCCATCTACTACCATAATATTCAAAGTTTTAATGGAACACATAACATTTACAAAGAAAATCCACAGGTGTTTCAGCTTTCGTGGTCGCCGATCAAACTGTGCTAGGATTTTATTAATTTAAGATATTTACAACAATGTTTTTAACACATAGATAAATAATGGTATGGATTACTTTAGTATATATTATGTTCTCACAGTATCATACGGGGCCATACTAGTATTATGTAAGCATGGTTCGGGGAGGGGGGTCGTTGATTTGCTTATTTTTGATGATTTAGAGGTTGGGGAGGGGTGGAGGAGGTTTGAGTGGTAATTACATTATCAATATTTATTTATTTAAACACAGATTTAAAAATACTCATATAAATTTTTACGTAAGCATGTGAGGGGGTAAGAGCATTGCTTACTTTTGCTAATATCAGTTTGGCCTGAAATTACAAAATTTCCGCTTACGTAATGCAATTGAACGGCCACACAGAAATACACTTATTCATATAATATTTATTCCTGATAAAAACCAGATATACAGATTAAAAACAATATATTAAAAAAAAAAAATCATGACAACTTCTAATACTATTTTTTTTTATAAAGTTCGAACCTGTGTATTTCTAACAGGTGTGGAGTCCTCCTGATGTGAAGGTCTACGCGGCCAGGACGTGTCTGAACGTGCGGCCACAGACACGCAGTCGTCTGTGTCCACCTGCATGTTAACATATATTTAAACATTTTTTTCATCAAAAACACTTAACTTACAGTTAAAGAACACTTATTTAATGTAGCATAAGTATTAAATTTAATCAGCATTAGGTAATAGGAAATTTGCAAATTATATATGTAACATATCACACCGAATATTATATCTGGCTCTTGCATAGGTTACCTGGTTCACAAGATATCGTATTAAAACCCTACAATATACTGTTTAAACATGCTTCTATTCTAACAATAACTTGGAGTAGCGAGAAGTATTATCAAAATAAAATTAAAAATATACGTTTGAAATAACATACATGTCAGTAGGAAATATAGTAGTAACAAGCAAGAATTCTGTTACAACGAAACGAGACTTGTATACCCACATATTAAATAACTTCGAAAAAAAAAACACTAAATAGAATCAAAGGCATATACTAGAAAGAGCTAGATGTACAACAATAAACCATTTGGTATGTTTTGTTACTGTTCTAGGTGTTGCTTTGACCTCTCAACAATATATACAAATTTTACAATTGTTATTAATTTACGATGGCAGTGATTAATGTTTTAATCATAGAAAATTTGAAAATGTAAGGATTTCTTTTTAGTTCCAGTGTACGATTTTGTACAAAACTACTTTTAATATAATAATCGCAATAACTAATGGAAATATCGTGCAAAGTAGACAAAAATTGAGTCAACTTTTGAAATAAATTACATTTTTTTAAACTTATGCTGCCAACAATCTGTAGACCTGTGCCTCATGAGGCCTATATTAATTTGTATGGAGCTTAAACCTTTATGGTTTTAGACAATTCAGAGGTTAATTACTGCAAAGTAGACAAAAATTACATCAACTTTTGAAATAAATTACATTTTTTAAAACGTATGCTGCCAACAATCTGTTGACCTGTGCCTCGTGAGGCCTATATAAATTTGTAAGGAGCTTTAAACCTTTATGGTTTTAGACAATTCAGAGGTTAATTACATGCAAGGTAGAATCGAACCCAAGTTATAAGAATCTGTTTTCAACTGACCTCGGTATTCCGGTCACTGTCAGATGCGAGTACATCCATACTCCACGCGGACTCACTCGCCGTCTCCGATACATCCGGCGCATTTGTGTTGTTCACACCTGCTCCTGCACCGACAATCACACGTTATATACATTTTATATGTAAATTTATTCTGTATATTTGCGAAACGGCTCTAACGATTTGCATCAAATCTTGTATTTAGACACAGATTTGCTTTTTAAGTTTAGCAATGTAGGTGTCTTCCTTGAAGAAACTTAATATAAAACAAGAAATATATACATAATTGTTATTGTTAGCTATGGATGATAAACTACTAGTACCTCAATTTTATTTAATTCAGATATGAATACAAAATAATAACGTTCCATGCAAATTTAGTAAACTATAGAACTAGTAGCCGCCGAAACCGCTCAAGGTTTCATGTGCACGTTTATATTGAAGATTTTTTTTTGCCATATTCCAGCCGGTAACTGCCGTGGGTAACATCTATCTTTATATATATAATTCTTTTGGCAGTATGTATGTGACTGAACTCCTCCTAAACAGCTCGACAGATTTTAATGAAATTTTATGTGTGTGGATTCAAGAATGGTTTACATTCACATTTGACACGGTAAGTGGCTCTGCGGTTTACTTTTAGGTTTTTTTATTATTAAGGCAGGACAACGTCCACCAGGCCTGCTTGTAGTTTATGAATGAATGACAATATTAATTTGATCATATTAAATCTGTATTTATCAAAATCAAAATATACTTTATTCAATTTAGGCTCTGAAGAGGCGCTTATGAAAGTCAAAGCTACTACCGGTTCGGAACACAACCCAGTCATCGAGAAGAACCAGCAAGAAAGTCGATCTGGTTAATCTGTTCATGTTACATATTTTTATAAAGCATAAATAGTTTTAGTGGATGCACAGAGAGGAGCGTCATTTTCAGACATCACAATCATTCACATGTGATTCACTGGTCCACCCTATAATAGCCTTTAGACATTAAAACCCGCTTCATTTTTTTTTTTTTATTGTAGCACGGCAAAGTGACTGCACCATGCCTGATGGTAAGCATAGTACAATCCAAAAATAATAGCGACCACCGATTGACACACTGTCCATCGCCGGTCGCCACTATCATGCCGGCCTATAAAAAGCTGGATATGCACAGGCTGATCCCGAAACGCGACCCTTAGAAGCGAATCACTATTACGGGCTTTTTCGCCATATACATGATGGTTGCGACTCAGTCGGGCTTTAAAACCCTACCACTCCGCTATCGCCATTGCCTCGTTCGTTATTCAGCAGTCTGCACCACGTGCAGATGAGGTTGGCTTGGGTGTCTCAAGTCTTATGATGTTATTCGACACCCCTTACACCCAAAAATGACATGGTTCTTGAACTCACTATCCGTCAAATCCTCAAACCTGTTTAGAAATTTTGTTATAAAACCTAACACTATTACCTAAAAAACTGTTATTGGACTTCGTGAGCCTGAAGCATGGAATGACCAATTTGTTGCAGTTCCTAGGATTTAAATTATGTTGATCTTTTACTTGGTCTAGCATATCTATTATTTAGCAACACGTCAACTTGGCTTGTTCGTGTTCGCTTCTGTATGACAATATTATACAGGTCAGGTCAGAGGTTATAAGATTATAAAAAAATACACACCTTGACTAGCCGGTACTTGCGTCTGGTCGCACGTGTCGCCCATCGTCTCCGAGTCGGAGGCCAGTACGTCCGTGCTCCACGTATCAGACATTATGCTGATCGTTTCATCGCCTTCCAGAAGCTTCTGTTGAAAATTTGGGAAGATGTCTTTTTTATATTCTATGCATACAAATAAAAATGTAAGTTCTTTATCGCTCGAATTGACTACACTATTGACCTAGCAAGGTCTTAACAGCTTCACCAGACTACAAAAATG
>JACEII010000024.1:4662665-4674981 GCA_014332785.1 Antheraea mylitta | reverse complement strand
AAATGAAAGTTGGTGCCTGGAACTGACTACGCTATTGACCTAGCAAGATCTTAACAGCTTTACTGGGCTACAAAAATGAAATTTGGTGGCAAACTTTGTATAGGAGATAATATTATTCAGGTGCAATACAAGTGGCTTATTCTCGCAGTAAGTCTATAACTTCTGAACAGCTTGATAGAATAAATGGTATCCAAAAAGTTCAGTAGTTCTGCCGACACGAAGGTTCACAATTTTGGTAGGATTTCATAGATATAAGTAACTGAAAATCACTATAAACACTGATTCATTGGACCGCAGAAAATCATAAATTCTGAACATACTCCAGTTATTGACTATCTGAAAGGATAAAATCGCTAACCTAGTTAATTAGTATAGATAGTAGAAGATATATTTTAAATACCCTTATCTCGAATTTGCAAAACTTGTCCTCTATGTCGTTCCTTGTTTGTTTTAATAGTTTGGCTTGAGCGCTTCCCGCTTGACTCACAGGTACATTTTGTGGTAACCTGGTAAAATTATATTTCACTATTAATATTCCCTTAGAAACATTTTAAGAATTATCATACACTGATATGTTAAAACGTTATAATGTGAGTTGAAATATTTAATTTAAACTCTTTACTAAAAACATTAAAAATACACAAAATTACATCGCAATTTTCTATACATATAATCAAAATATAAATCTAATGTGTTTTTACTTCTTAGATACTAGTAAAAAAAATGTAGCAGGTGTCTAAGATCAATAATAATAAAATATAATAAATACATTTCAATCATACATACGTAATTAATTTTATTGTATGATTTTGATTATTAATGAATTTTAATATTTTTCATTAATTTTTTTTCATACATTTTCGCTTGATTTGTTTACCTATTAACTAACTATTTATTGAAGAAATCAAAAATACTGAAAAACCGGTTGAACACAAACATGAAGCTATATTGCAGTAACGGATTGTCGTACAGTTACCTCCTGGTCGCGCCTAAAAAGTTTTGCTTCAAAAACAATTGTATATAGTTCACACGCGGTAGAAATGGAACTTCTACATAGGACAATTTTTAAAATTGCGGCAAAAGTCACTACGATCTAACAGAAAATAATGTGCTATCGATTTCAACATTCCTCTCTCTCTCTCTGCCTATTTATATATATTCCTAGTATATTATACTATTTCATTATCTCATAGACTAAAACCTATATATACATTTATAGCTGTCTCTTTTTAGTTAGACATTTTCGTTTTATAAAAATGAAATTACAACATCCCAAAAGAAGTTAGTTATACTTTGAAACGTGGCTAAAAATATCGATAAAATACTTTGAAACATGGCTAAAAATATCGATAAATTTCAACACTATGTTTGATTCATTCAATGGCTTTAAAGTTTTAAAAATCAGTCCATCGAGGTTTTCTTTATTGTTATCTTATTCTGCAGACGCTTGGTCCGCACCTTTTTTACACACCTTTTTCACATGTAGTATTTTGTATACGTAAAAATCGTATCCGTGAGCGTATTTTTTTTTATTAGTAATTTATTAAATATTAACTGTTCAATTATTATTAACTATTTTTAGTTTAATGACGATCTTGTTTTTATAGCGCTTGCATTTCCATTCTTTATGGCCATTTTTACGTTGTAGTCCACAATATCCCGTGCCGGAGCGTCCACCATCCACCCACACATCGAGGGTTAAAAGGATTCCAAATAGTTGATTACCGTCTTGGAGGAGCGTCTCCAGCAACATCCCCATCAGTGACCTGCGATGAGGGAGTCTCTCTGCCAGATATATTCGGGCTCCCGCGGCCGCTCACATTCGCTGACACCTAGAATTTCATCAATTATATAATCCTCAATTATATTTTGGACTATTTTATACTCACATTGTCATCAAAGGGAAACAAATATTGCACGAAATCTATATTTTTATTGTTGCAAAAAAGCTTAATAAACTATATATTGATAGTCTTAAGTCAATACCTATCTATACTATAATAAAACTGTAACAAGTCGAAATCTGTACATTAAATATTTTTTTTAAATTTTAATCAAGGTAGACTATGTTATCGATATAGAAGCCAAAAATATTTTTTTTACAATTTTGGTCTGTCTGTCTGTCCCTATGAACACGCATCACTCTGAAAGTACTGAACCAATCTTGATGAAACTTGACATGGTGATAACTAATATTACGAGGCTACATCGAGGATACTTTTTGTCCAATAAAACGCAAGGGGTTCTCCAGGATAACGAAAAATAAAAATCTGTAGTTAATGTAACTAGACTTTTTTGCGACACCTTAGTACAAGAGAACTTAGTAGTTGGAATAACAAGAATTTTAGAATACCTGGTTCTTTAATATATCAATATATATTTTTTGTATCATAAGAGGCAAACGAACATGATGTTAAATGACCACCACCGTCTATAGCCACTAGCAACACCAGGGGTGTCGCAAGTGGGTTGGCAACCTGTATACGGGGGAGGGGGAGGGTAAGTGAAGGGAAAGGAGGAAAGGAGAAGAGAGGTTGGTCTCCGGCGGTCTCACTAACCGAAGGAAACACTACAATGCTAGCAATGTTATTCCACGTCAGTTTTCTGTGAGAGGGTGGTATTAGCCCGAACGAGACAACCCATTCATGCTGAAACCAGTTACAGCTTCAGCGTGGCACTACCACCAACATAAATTATCAATATATCAAGACACAATTTAGGACACCTGGTAGCTGGTTAACGTTGTATTTCTAATGCGCATTTTGATTTAATATATTTTAATTTATGAATAAGTTAAGGAACATTTTTTTTTCAGTAACTTTTAAACGCATTTAAAAACATGAATTTATCACAGTCAGACACATTTTTTTTATAAACAATCATACGCTCGCTGATATATTTTATAAATAAAAAGAATTCATTTCAAACCAATTATTTTTTTCCATAGCAAAGAACAAATTTCATTTTATTAAACATTATTGATATTAATATTTCACCATATACAATGAACAACGTAAATGTATGACTTAGGACTGACGCCATCTTAAATATATGCGTCGATAACATACGCTGCTCCAATTATCGCTATCTTTATCGTGCAGCCAGTACCGAAATATAGCTATAGTTAAGTTATTTTATACACATATTATTTTTATTGCAATAAATCGGTCTAAATATTGAGTAAATAACTGAAATAGTCTGAAAGATGAAATTTGTACTGAAAATGTCTTTCAATAATAATTCCATTTTAATAACGTTTAAAGTTAGTGAAAAAAAACATCCTAAAATCAATATTTTTGTCTGTATAAGTACGATATGCACAAATAAACGCAATGTTTACCGGCAGCCAGGTAGCTCGGACGTAGTTCGGATGAATATAATATATAAAACTAGCTTCATTGATTCTTTCCGTTATGACCTCTGCCTATGTAGGCAATTTCGCCAATATCAAGTGTGACAAATACAGGTTATGAATTTAATGCCAAATATTCACTGTAACAATGTAGAATAATCTACAATAGAAACATATCAACATAGATAAATTACCAAAAAGTGATAGGCACTATATTGTGAGTGGTAGAGTGGAGATTATTTATAAAAATATATTGGAAATATATTTAAAATTCGTTTTCGCAACAGTTTCTAACTCTTAGACAATAGTTACAAGCAAGTGATAGTTGACGCTTCGACGCGGTGTTCATATATTTTTCTTCAATACAATGGAGTATAAAATGGTTTTAATACAAGTGAAGATAGTTATGATAAAGTAAGTTGTAGAGACATTTATTTAGTTTAATCTAGGTTAGTTTTTTTTTCGAACTAACTACGCTATTGACCCAGCAAGGTCTTAACAGCTTCGTCGGAACACTAAGGCGAGCGCTTGCGGCACTCAGCCGATTCTATTTGGGCAACTAGCTCAAGGGTGGACGGCACACCTCGACTTGGGCTGTTGCCTGATACGTGCAATTCGCGATCTATCTTTTTTTTTTTTTTTTACGTGGGGAAATCCCTTATGGATACCCACCCTCCCGGGGGAAAGGATGGGTTATGTCCGGTTTGCACGGACTAAAACCCCACGGTGTACCGACAGACCGTAGTGTTGGGGCGGCAAGGGATCGTGCTAAGCTATTCCCCTCAGATAGCCGCCCCAACGGTCCGCCCGGCGGAAGGTAGCCGCCGGGCTCCTACCTATAGAGAGGCAGCTGGGTACACACCAGCTGCCTCCCCTCGTCTGCCGGACCTGTGCAATGAGGGGATGAGCCCCCCGACTACATCCCCTCAGGTCCGGCTACGGTGGCAGGAGGAGTTGGGCAAAGCGCCGCCTCCTCCTGCCGGTCCTCCGTCGACGAAGACGGTCACTGAGGGGATCCGCCTCGCGGGCCCTCTCCGCCGCCTCCTTTTGCGAGATGACTTCCTCGCAAAAGGAGGCCACTGCTCGCCACGCCTGCTCGCTGCCGAGCATGGACGAGACCACGCTCGGTAGCGACAGATCCTCTCCTACCACCACCGCCAGAGTGCGGCGCTCCACCTCCCACGCAGCACACTCAGAGAGAGTGTGTTGCGCGGTATCTTCCTCAGCGCCACACTCATGGCAGGGGGCCGTTGGCTCCTTGCGAGCGATCCGGTGCAGGTACCACCCGAAACAACCGTGTCCGGTCAGCACCTGCACCAGTCTGAACGACAGGGAGCCCCATCTCCTCCCAATCCACTCACGCAGGACCGGGCGGACGGCGCTAACGGTGTGCGTTCCGAAGCGCGCGTCCGCCAGGTTCCGTATCCACCTCTCTATCGCCCCCTCCCGCAACACTTTCCTCCTACTCTCTATCTCGCTGGGAGCCGGAGGCTCCCCACTACGTTTCCTCGCCGCCGTAAATTCGTATACGGCAGCGAGAACTCCTGCCTCCAGCTCCCAAGGAAGGGAGCCGGCGAGCGTGAAGGCCGCCGCCGAGGACACCGTCCGGTACGCCCGGATCGCCCTCAGTGCCACCGTGCGCTGCGCATTGCGAAGCGCGCGCACATTGGTGGCCCCGAGGGCGTCCAATTCGCGATCTATCTGAGCTGACCCAGGCTAACTATTCATACATACGAGTTGTTGTAGCATATATGTGTACCAAGCATACATACCTCAACAATTCTTATATATTTTTCGTATGGGATAATTTTCCAAACTATTTCAGTTCGATAAGGGAAAGAAACAAAATCCTTCCACTTTCATGTGTATGCGTGCACGTGCGTGGGGGTGATATGTGTACTGTTGTTGCAGTGAAGAAAGATTTTCACGGTGTCACTATATCGCCTCTATATCAGTATATCGCGCGAGCAGCGCACTCAAGGGCTCCACGCCGAGGGAACGGACCTAGGCTTGAGCCGCTGCCGAGGGGGGCCTAATCTGGTTTTAGTTTTTATCTTAATTGAACCTGGTAGATGATGCTACGAACGGGTTTTAGGTTAATAAAAAAGAAAATCACATATAATCTGGGTATATGTTTGAGTGAGTCCGTGGATAGTTTGGATTCACAATTGGAAACGGTAGATGTGGCTGCAATCGGGTAAAAGTTTTATTAATTTTGTCGCGTTTAAAAATACAATTGAAACCAGTGATAACCAATTTGGTGCAGATGAAGATGCACGGGTCAGCTAGTTATCAATAATTTTAGTGTTTTGTAAGTAAATCAAATATGAAAGTAAAAGTATATAGTAAATATAAAGATGATTATAGAGGGATCAGATTAAAAAAAAAAAAAATACAAATACATTTAATTAAATTGACATGGGCCTTAATGTCGCCTTTTTTATTTACTCACATGTCATCCTTGCTTGTTTTTCATGCAAATTTAACAATTTCTACCAACAAATGAAAAAAAAAAACAAATACATGGATTTTCATAACAAAAGCAAGAAAGAAATCTTTTTTTATGTCCAGCTCAGCATATACTAAAGTATAAAAAAATACTAAGAGCTGAATAATGGGTTAAGTTATAAGGGTTTCAACTAAAATATATCTGTCCATACTATATTGACCATTATTAATGGCTGACTTTTATTGACATATTCTCAAATACTACTGCCTCATAAGCGTAAAACCATAAGCAAGCCTCAATAACAAGCGTCTTGATTATTATTGAATAATTCGTAACTATATTCAGTGTTGCACACCCAATTAGTCTCCGTTGATTAATCGACTAAGTCATAAAAGTGACGTCATACGCGTCGTTATGACGTTACTTCGACATATATAGACTGCGTTCCAGTAGAAGCTCACAACGCTCACGCTCACGACCGCTAGTTTTCCCGTTCCACTAGCTCTCGAGCGTTACAATCGTACACACTAGTGGAACGTATTTATGGGCGTTTTGAGCGTTCAGATAAATAATAGAAATGGCTACCTAAAAAAAATAAAACAAAGGCTTTAAGAAGTTACCTTACAATTTATAAGTTTTAACAGTAAATCTGAATTATTATAAAAAATATCAAAACTTAATTAACATATTTCATCTGTGTATTTAAATACAATATATTATTTATTATTCAATATTATTTACTGTATCAAATAATGATATTTTACGGTCGCCATTTTTATTGAGAAACCCGCCAAATTTATCAACGCTCACGTCGACCCACGTCCAAACATGGGGCGTCGTGAGCTTCACGTGAGCGTATGTTATGACGTCATCAAAGACGTTTTCGGCATGAACGCAACGCTCGCGGTTGTCTAGTGGACGTCTAATGGAACGCGCCCATTATGCATCGAAACAAGCTATTATAAGCTATAAAGATCAGAAAGATCTAATCTCTTTTGTACTAAATCCAGACATCCGAGTATTTAAAAAATTAGAGACTTAATATAGGAGTGTCATATTTTTGACAACAAAATAGTGATAGCTTGAATTCCAGGCCATTGCGGTATCTCTGGAAACGAATCAGTGGATTCTTGCGCAAAAAATGCTATCCAATCAGGTTCCTTGAACAATTTTAGACTGTATACAGAAGATCTACAATCTCTAGCTAAAACTAGATTATTGAAAGCATGGCAAAAGAATTGGAATTTTTCCAGAAAATATAAAGGCAAATCTTACGGTTCTTTTCAAAATGAAGTTCCCCGAAAACCATGGTTTTTTTTTAAATTCCCATATCTAAGTAAAGCCGTTACTTCCATCATCTGTCGTCTTCGTCTAGGTCATACTTGTACACCAGAGCATTTGTTTAAATTAAGGATTAGGGATCATTCTCTGTGCGAATGCGGCCTTGACGAAGGTTCTCCAGATCATATATTCTTTAATTGTTGGAGAGACAAACTCTCCCGTTTTGATGTCCTTCCTCCTTATATTCCCCGCCCTACTAACCTTACGTGTATCTTAGCTTTAGTGAATAACAACCCTTTAATTTTACAAGTATTGTCATTATTTATTAAAATTAACAAAATTAAACTTTAATTAGATTGTCTATTTCTTAATCGAAACATATCTAAGCTTGCCTTTATGTATATCTGTGGGAAACACAATAACTACAAAATTAATTATCTTCGTTTTTGAATTACATTTTTTAACTCGGTTTCCTTAGTTTATGACACTATCTGGCACAGACAGCGCACACTCTGTATCTACATGACATTGGCAGAATTGTGTATTGCTTACACACGGTGCCATAAATTAAAGAAGAAGAAGACAATTCTCACCATGTCTGAAAGGTTGTCATTTTGATCTTCAGTTTCGAGTTCCAAACTGGAGGTAACACTGTGGTTCGAAGCGGCTTCCGAAACCGCCTCCAGATTATCTGATGTGTTACCGAGTGATACTTCATCATGAGATACGGAGAATCTGTTAGAAATGTTCAATGTTAGATATAAGTGTTACCCGTTTTAAACCAAAGACCGTTTGATGATTGATATTTCATAATTTAAGGGGGTTGATGTTACTCGCGTCCGGAGGAAGTATAACTCTCATTTTCCTGCAGGTACTCCCCGGGTATGGTAAAGAGCTACAAGTTTTTGACCGCTGCACAGTTCTACATAAAACTTACAGCGACTAATAGAGTAATCAATCAATCGACGATAATAAAACAGGGATACTCTATTCAGTCATATGATTAAATTAAATAAAAAATAATAACTTTCAGTTGCAAATAGCTGATGTTATAAGTAGTCATTTAGCCTAATTTAATTTTAAACAAAATTATGGGAATGAATCCAAATAGGTAATGACTCTACAAATTTCTACAATATGACAAAGTGACGACACTGTGCCTGGAGGTGAACATAATAAAATCCAATAATAATAGTGAACACCACCAATAGATTGGTTGTCCATTACCAGCCGACGCTGTCATAGTTGTCCATTGACAGCCGACGCAATCATGGTCATCCATTATCAGCCGATTAAGTTATGGTTGTCCATTGACAGCCAACGCAATTTAGGTCATCCATTACCAGTCGACGCTGTTATAGTCGTCCACTGACAGCCGACGCTGTCATGGTTGCTTGTAACCTTCTTAATGTTAGGCATGTAAAGGCTTACAAAGAAATGCAACAGAGTCACTGTGCTTAGTCACTTTGCATGATAGTCACAACTCAATCGGTTATGGACTCACTACTACCAAAACATTTCATGTGTTAAAGACCTGGTTCTCTTCTGTACAGCCGGTCCAGGACCTGTGACTGCGAGAGCTGCAGCTGCCTCTTCAGCGTCTCCATCTGAACTTCCGTAGTAACATTCCAGAACTTTCCCCTCGGGGACGAGACCTAGAAGATGAGACTTTATATGTGTGGCAATCTTAATATTTAAAAATCCGGTGTCACGATGTCTGTACAAGGTGAACTCGGAAACTACTCATTCGATCTTCATGAAAGTTGGCATTTATGTATAATTTGGTCCAACTTGTGAGATACAATAATTTATATTTCGATTAATGACCTCGATATACTTTAAATTACAAATTACATTATTGTCAATGTTGATCATTGTTATTAGTTGTAAGTTTCATCAGTCTTGAACAGATGAGGCTTTAAATTAGTTAGATGATAGAAAACTGTAGTACTGTCTGCTATATGTATCTCATAGATGGCCAGATGTTTTAATTTTGAATTTCTTTTTTCATTCAAAACGTAATAACAAAGCCACAACAACGAGTTGCCGGGCCATATTGTAACACATATGTTTTCTGTTCATAATTAACTGTAGTCAATATTTTGCTGTAGATATTAATGTGCTATATTGTAAAATATTACAATATGTAATAATGAAATTATAGTCGAATGAATATTTGTTAATTATGTGATTTTGTGTTGGAACAATGTAGTTTTTTTTTACACCTATTGGTTACTGTGTACAACTTGCTGCAATAACACAAGCCTACCATTGTCAATAGCGGACAATAGACTAATGAGAATAGTGAGTACGTTTAGTTTAGTTTGTTCCTAGCTGTATGGCTTTATATTATTTTGTAATATATAACCAATGTTGTGTCCAAGGTGTTGATGCATGAACACACTTCCTGTGATAGTCAGATATTGTCAGATGTGTTAATAAATGTGTTGTAGGTTGGACACCATCTATCATTCTATCACCATCATCACACAGCTAGGTACCCATTAGTGGATACTGTGGGAATAGTACCAAAGCTCACATCAGGTATCATTTTCTCAATAAAATATGACTGTTTTTAATAAACATACCAACATAATCATGTTCTTCGACGTTAGCCAACTTTATGATTAAAACTTCCTGGTGTTCTAGGTTCGAATCGTCTCTCTCGCCTGTGCCGTTAATGGGTTTGTCGTCTGTGAGGAACAAGGAGGAGCTGGCGCTGGTGCTCCGCGGCAGACGAGGTTTCGCCACTTTAGCCAGGATGCCTCTCTTCACGTGTCCGTTCTCGAGGTTGTTCTCTTTCATCTCCGACGTCGGTGATTGTCTGAAGTTTTTTTTTATATCATAGGAGGCAAACAAACGGGCGGGTCACCTGATGTTATGTAATCACTGCCATCCATAGATACTAGCAATACCAGAGGAGTCGCAAGTGCGTTGCCAGCTTGTGTTTGGGAGTATGGAGAGAAAGGAGGGGGAGACCGGGTAGAGGGGAGGTAGGCGTCCGGCGCTCACACTGACCGAACGAAACGCAACAATGCAAGCACTGTTACTTAACGTGGGTGTTGCTGTGGGTCGGGTGGTAGTACCCCGATCGAGCCGACCAATTCATGCTAAAACCGGTTATAACTTCAGCGTGGCTCTACAACTCTTATAATGAAGTGGAAATCGAATACATTTTTCTTTTGTCCTTCTAACAGTTTTTATAAATAAAAAAGAATATGGTGTCGTGGGACACCAGGTAGGAACGAAGTTCCTTCGGCTAATGTAGAATCGACAGAACTTGCAAAAAAAAATCGTGCTCAATTTTATGTAATCCTAATTCAAATTATCAATTAAAATAACAAAATATATCCCGTTATTTTGGTTTGACAACATACAATTACATAGAAATAATTACAAAAAAGGAGAAAGAGAAAGGTATTATACACTACTTGCTTGTGTATACGACTGTCGCGCCTGCGCACGTCTCATTTAACGGTTTTATTCCACGCACTTTTCGTTACGGTTTTACTATCACATTTTTTCAGTTCGGTCGCGCAGCAAAATCGCTATCTCCTCCAAGCCTGCCGTAAGGAACTTCGTTCCAAAACATAAGTGGTGATAATGAAATAATCAGCAAAATATTATTCTCAAAGACTTATTCTGAACACTATAACTATATCCTATGTACTATAAGTGCTCACTAGTTGGAGCTACATTATACTACAATGCTATTAAATTTTATATTATAATTCAATGCATATGAATGAATGAAATCATTTCTTTTAATTGCAACATTTCATAAGTAGATATCAAAATTATGCTTTTATTACTTTATTAGAATAATTATTACTCATTAGAATTAAATTCTTAATAATTGTGTCCTTTCTACATTCATCTTATCTTTAAGTGAATGTTTATCTATTTCTAAAATAAACAAATTTAGTGAATTATAAGACTAGATAACATACTCATCCTTATTAATAAAAATTATTATATGTTTGTACACAACTTATGCTATCTAGAATCTATAAAGCTTAGATATTAATTCTATCAGGTATACCTAGAGACATTGATTTAAAAAAAAATTGAGATCCCTATAGAGAGTGTATTATATAATATACTCTATAGTTATGGGCACCTCCTAGTATATATACTATACATGCCATACCTGTATTTAGTGAAATCAGGCATCTTCTTTAATAGGTCGTGAAGCCGACTCTTGTAGTTTGGATCGATGGTTTGGAGTTGAGCCGCTAAACGAGCGGCACAAATTTCCCCACTTATCGATCCTTCGCTGCTGCTGGATTCACTGGATACGAAAAAATATTTCTACATCCGTAATACTATTACTGGGTAAATTAAATGCCGTTTATTTCGGAATAAAAATGTACTCCTAGAAACAAAAATCAAATAGGCTCACTATCACACAATTATACTACAGTCACACTAAAACCTCATGATGCAGGTAGTCGTAGTCCTCTTGAAGATTTCTCCCTATTGTTACTGTTTGTATTCTCTTTTATATCTAGAATTAGCGCATCGTGAGGCGCACTAGTATGTCGATGGAAAACTCTGGAATGCTGACGTCATTATTCGAATAAATCGACAATGTCTAGACTGCCTTTAAAATTTTGTTTTCTATAGTTAAAGAACAATCGTTATCTAATTGTAACTAAGCATTTACATACAGGCTGTACCAATACTATAAACAACTATTGTAAGGCTGTAGAAACATTTTTTTCATAAAATTGATATAAGTGAGACGAATATTTGTAAAACTATTATGATTAGAAAAGTCTAGTTTGATCATGTACCTGAATCCTGCTGCCTCAGCTATGGCTCCTGAGCTAGGAGAATGTTCTTCAGCAGCAACACTCGGTGTATTGTTGTTCAGTTTGGATGATATCCGCTTCAGAAATGTAATCTATATGAATAGTTTTTGATTAATGCACGCCTCTCTATGTCATATGTCAATAATAACTTAGTATAATTAAGTAGTTAAAGATGAAGATTATTAAGGCATAAATGTCACTATCGGATTAGTTTTATTATATCGTACTGGTAGTATCTTCAATTGGATCGGCTAACTGGCATTTAGTATAATAACCAATGGATTTCGATTTTAATTTATTTAGAATCATTATCGTTAGATAGATAATTATATCAATGCTACCAACTGCTATAATTAACAACTGTGTTGCAACCACTATCATTTCATTGATGGAGTTGAACACTTTCCGGCTGATGAAGGT
>JACEII010000024.1:4626146-4662655 GCA_014332785.1 Antheraea mylitta | reverse complement strand
ACAGGCGCTGCGGGTGAGGCCGGAGCACTCTCCTCCTGCATCACGCTCTCGACTAGCGACCAGACACACGACTTCTCAAATTTTGCGTATAAATCACGCACTTTTGGGTCCACCTGTCCACGAACAGCATCATATAGTAGTTATATAATTAAAAGATTTATACTTAAATGCATATTATAGGTTGGTAAAAAATGTCAACAAATAGTTTTGTATTTTAGGTTATCTTTATATGTATAATTGTTTGGTCCGAGTGTGTGACTGACTTTAAAACGGTTAGACAGATTTTGATGAATTTTTTTGTGAGCACTCGGGTGAATTCAAGAATGTTTTAGATTGAAACAATTGGAACCAGTAAGTGGTGCTGCGATTGATTTTTAGAATTTTCTTATTATCAAGGCAGGACAACAATGAGTGGTGGTCTCAAGGTTACTTCTATCTCGTACTTTGACCCTGTGGAATCAACTCCCAGCGGCGGTCTTTTCGAACCATTACGACTTACAAGAATTAAAACACAAGAGTACACTTCTATAAAAGGTCGGCAACGCACTTACGATTACTCGGTGTTACTAGTGTTTATTTTTTCGAACTTACCACGCTATTTGCCTTACTAGGCCTTCACAGCTTCACCGGACTACTAAGGCGAGCGTTTAAGGCACTCAGCCGATTTTATTCAGGTAACATGCTCAAGGGTGCACAGCACACCTCGGCTTGGGCTGTTACCAAAGAAAAACCCGATTTGGCCTAGCTAAACTATTCTAAGCTAATCGTACATGTATTCATTTTTGAATTATGCAATTAAAAATTGCATGATTCAAAAACACAACATGTAAATCGACATGAAATGAAGTAAACTACTACGATTCAGTTCGAATAAGGGAAAAAAAGTAAACCCTTGTACCAGTTTGTGTAAAGGTGCATGTCTGGAAATCTGTGCGTGTATTATCGGTGTGGTGTGTACTGTATCGCAATAGCAGCATCTTTGTGATCATCTGGATGATCGCGGCCAAAGATACTACCGAGATAGCGCGACGTATGTGCGGGTATGAGACGTGAGGGCCCTGCCTCGTGACGCGCGAGGGAGGGGTACGCGACGTGGCCGGCCACGCGAAATGAAGAGATCGAAGTTACAGATTAATCGAACGGCGCCGGCGCCGGTATCTAAAAATAGAAATAACGACATTGTTTATCGATTTTAGGGAAAGATAGATGTAAGCACGCGAGTTTATCTTATATTGAAGTAAATTATTTTTTCAAGACGGCGGCGTGCACTTGCCCTTGAAGGGTAGCCGCAATGGCGGGGAACTTCGTGATCGCTCTACTTGTATCTTGATTCGGATCATTTGCTTCTGTATCGTACGCGGAGATCTCCGAAATCTCGTGAAAAATTAATAACTGGGCTGATCAGTCCATACCGGATAGTTTGCAGGAGAGGGCGGGGTCGGCCTGTGAAGGCTTCGCCGTCTGAGGGCGAGGAACAGGCTGGGACGTTATCTTGGGGGCCCACGGGGCCTGAGGGGCCCACGGCCGCACGATTGGAACTCGTGTTACTAGTGTCTATAGACGGCGGTGATCACTGACCATTAAGTGACCCACCTGTTCGTTTGACCCTATCATATAAAAGAAGCATCTTCCGGTCCTGCTGGAACACTTATATAGCAGTGTTACTGACCTCCTGGTACTTGGCGAGGCAGAGCATCTGTATGATCTGCGCGATCTGTATAAGGTTGAACCGCGCGATGTAGGAGACGGGCACATCAACGACTCCGTGTGCCTCCGGGTTCACTATGGCGGGACATACTAGCTGGTTCAGCACCAGCTCTGTGCAGATGCCGTGCAGCTCGCGTTCAGACGTCCTGAGATTCAAATAAATACCACTGTAACATATATCTACATATAAAACGGCAGTGAGAAAAGTTAATAACATCTCCATTCTCTTTTCCCCATCCGATTTTGCTTCATTCTTTTTTTTTAGTAGCTAGTTACAATCCAAATTCAACCACTGGACGAGCTGTTCATGTATACGTGACTGAACTCCTCCTAAACGATTGGATAATTTTGGTGAAATTTGTTGTGTTCAGGAGGATTTAAGAATGGTGGCTCCGATATTTAATGTTAGGATGTTTTTATTATCAAAGCATCACGACGACCACCGGGCTTGCTAGTGTATATACACTACAATATACTACACCTCTTGCCCCACTTCTCCATGTCAAAAAATACATATTGCACAACACCTAGTACTTATAAAAATTGTAGTTTCTTAATCACTTTAATAACGTTATATTAAACAAAGATATTAAACCAAATATTTTGGGAAAACTGAGACGGATTGATCGAAATTTAAAAAGTAGTTTTAAATTTATGAACACATAATGACAGGCCTGATGTGACCAGAAGCGATGAAGGATAGTTGATAGCGTGTTCGGACACCACGTCAATGGACATGAGTTCGAAACCTAGCAACTGAATCTATTTTTAAAAGTCCGCCACCCGCCATCACCTATTCTCAAGTTGAAAATCAGTCTACTTGATCACATGTTGTTATGTTCTGGCAGCTGTACTTGTCAACCAGTTCAGGTTTATCGTGTTGACAATTACCATGGTATAAACCATAATGTCATTTAACCTCAGATGAGATTGTGGTCAAACGTTAAAACTTAAAGGGTAATTTTTATGTGAAACATCTATAGGTGGAGGGTAAGCCTGATTGTTGGCGTGGCGACGCAAAGACGAACTTTTCACTATTAACTAAATACTCAAAAACATTAGCAACCCTATTTGTATAAACATAAGATTCAAACTGTTTTGTAGGCCACTCGTTCTATTAGAGTTACCGCGAAACGTGCCGTCAGCTACCCTTTGATAAATGCCGGTAAACACACCGCGTCTGCGCCTAGTTGAATTGTTGTACTTTGTATTTAATAAACCAGAATATCTATGTAATAAAATAAATAAACAGTCATTAATTCATGGCACAAATTTGTAAAGCTTTATCTATTCATTATACCCTAGGCGATTCCTGTCTTAATCTGTAAATCTTAATCTTTTATGATTGTAACTTATACAAAGAATTTCAATGTTTCACATCTGCCAGGCGTCCTGTGACACCTCAATTTTTTTTAAATCGTTGCATACCTGGAATGTTGTTTCAATAAATGCACAATCTGCTGGATGATCCAGGCGATAGTGGCCGGGAAGTTACTCCAGTGTTCCCGGAGCGACGCTATGAACTTGCTCGTCAGATTGTATAGAGATTGTACGGTCCACTTTCGATAGCGGGCAACCTTTGCAGCATACTCTGCACTATTTGGCTGGCCAAACTTTTTCAAGCGATCAGACTGTGAAAATCTGCATGTAGAAAAAAAGTTAGTTTACGTTCGATTATATGAAAAAGTTGTGGTGTGCACATGACCACACGATAGAAGTGAATACTTATGCACATTAAAGTTCATACTGAATTATTCATATTTATATGTAAAAAAAATAATGATAATATTTAAATACGCCCAATACACAAATTTCGAATACACTGAATACATAAAATGTACATAATATTATTTTATTATATATATTACAAAATAAATGTATATAAGCTTTTTAATTTGTTAAAAATGGAACTTAGTATTTTTTTTAAGAGAATAAGATGAATAACGATTTGTGCTTTATGTCAACTAGAGGCCAGTAAACACGATCAAGCATCACTTGCCCCGAGCGTAACGGTTCACTTTCGATCACTATCACAGAAAGAAGTTTGCGCTTCAATAAGAGCTTGAATACATTTACATAAGACTTACAGTTCATACTCTAAATTGAAAGAGAAACAAACCTTTCCATGGCCTTATCCGGATCGATGTCCAAAAAGAATTCGTCTTCATGCAAAACTGCCATGACGGGAGCTTGAAAGGCTGATATCAGGAACTGACGAGCCGGCGTGTGTCCGTCGCGGAACACAGCGTACAGGGAAGCGAGCGCACACTTGCCAGTGCGAAACATTCTATAAAGTTTATCTATGAGTGGCGATATTTAGTTATTTTCAAAAAAATAATCGGAGTAAATAATATTATAAATAAAAATATGTAGATAGGTTACCTACATTATATTTTGACAACACAAATGATATATATATATATATTTTTATGTCATAACAGGCAAACGAACAGATGGGTCACCTGATGTTCAGTGTTCACCGTCGTCCCACACACTTGTAACACCAGGGGAGTCGTAAGTCCGTTACCAGCCTATGTTTGGGGAGGGAGTATAGGGAAGGGGAGGAGGGATGGGTAAATGGAGGGAAGGTGGGCCTCTGGCACTCTCACTGACCGAACGAAACAACAATACAAGCACTGTTACTTCACGTAGCTTTTTTGTGAGAGGGTGGCAGTACCGGGGGCGAGCCGACCCGTTCATGCTGAAACATGTAATAACTAGAGCGTGGGTCTATCACCTTTGTTTATATACGTGGGGAAATCCCTTATGGGTACCCACCCTCGCGGGGGAGAGAGTGGGTTATGTCCGACTCGCACGGACTAAAGCCCCACGGTGTACCGTCCGCCGCATGTTAGGGGCGGCCAGGGACCGATCTGGCTCTCTCCTGAGAATGGGTCTACTACCTACAAATGACACATGCTAACGCACACATACTTAAAGTAATATTGTAACGCCACACGTCTTAGATAAAATGTGGAAGTAAGATGGCATATTCACAATATCGGTGGTAAAAAAGAGATAGTTATATGTTGCTTAGATACGGGCGGATTGACAGGGACGCTGTGAAAAAGCTAGTTAGCCAGATTCGAATAAAGCGCGGTTGAAGCGCTTACGCTATATCTACAGCTTTTTAGTTCTAATAAAATTGGTTAACTATTTCACACGAATTTCATGACTTTCGGAACCCTTGGTCTTCTGTCTTTCTGTCCCTTAGCACAAGCGGAACCGACGTTTTAATTGTAAATCCAGACATACAGAGGGATTAAGAAAATCTAACATTATATTCGCATTCCGCGTGGAACGCACGTTTTTGATATAAGTCCAAATAATATAGAGCAAACCAAAAAAAAGTTCTAGTTTATACTAGCGGGCCCGACGGACTTGTCCCACCCTGATAATAAAAAAAACCATAACGTATTATATGCGTAAGCTTTCCACGTGAATCACTTTATCTACTAGTGAAACTGCATGAAAATCCGTTCAGTAGTATTTAAGTTTTTCGCGAACAGACAGACAGACGTGGCAGAGGAGTTTGTTTTATAAATATGTTTATTTGATAGTGAATCGTGTCCGTGCTATCACAAAAATATACAAAAAAAAAAAAATACCAGACAGAACCACAGTTTTTTTAATCGTAGATCTCCATTGCATTTTTAACTGCTTCGCTCAACAATTTCTTCAAACTTAATAATATCCTCACTAGTATTATAAAGGCGAGTGTAAGTCTGTTTATTTGGTACGCTTTAACATTGTAACTACTCAATCTATCATCGTGACATCTTGCATATACATTATAAGGGGTATAGAAGAGGATATATACCTATAATTTAAAAAAAATATATATTGTTCCCGAGGAATCTACCGAATCTTCATTAACACGAGTGAAGTCAGGATCAAAACCTTGTATTAGAATATACATAGATTCGTGTCTCAACATAATACTAACCGAAGTCATGTGACGATACATCCATAAATGGTAATAACGTTAATCCTAGAAATGCTACTTTCCCTGACTGCAAAGTACAATTGTTTATCAATTGATATTTAGAAAAATGTTTTAAAGACGGAAGTTTGTTAAGTGAGCACGAACCTTACTTATATGTAAAGTATCCACTAACGACACATTTAGGCTTTTTAGATTTATAAATAGACTACGTCTGTCTCTGTCAAGCGCACAATAAGTGCTGACGCTGTTCTTTTTCTGAGACAATCTTTTGCATATTAATTTTCGACAACGTACCATGAAGGATTGTGAGAGAGCTTTCTGTAAAGAATCATTGTCACATCCGCCTGAAAGCAACCTCCTACTGCAGGGTCATAGGCCTCTTCCCGAAGTATGATATGAACATAATCATCACGTCAGCATGATGTACTGGCAGTTTTAAACACAAAAATATACAGTTTCATATTTCCCCAAATATGGTGGTATAACAAGAACATTTCTTCGATTTATAGTCAGCCTTCAGTCTTACCAATTTAAATTAGTAGGTAAATGTGCGCAAGTTTAGAAAAATTCGTTGGTACATACAGGGCGGGGTTCGGAATCTCTGGACAATTAATTAAGATTCCACCAATAACTAAACAGTTGTAGTTACAACATAAGCGCTTCGAGAACTCTTTGTTGAAACTTGGTTAACCAGCTTATTTTTAACGGCTTTCCCGTCAATTTGCCTGTATCTAAGCAACTTGATAACTATTTATTTTTCCATCCTTGTCATCTTACTTTCACATTTTATCTAAGATGTGTAACGTTACAATATTACTTTACGTATGTGTGCGTTATTTGTTTTGTCAAAATATAATGCATGTAACGTATCTACATATTTTTAGTTATAAAATATCATTGCATTCCACGGGTCAAACCTCCCAACCACTACGAGTTAGGCATAGTTAAATCTAATGACCAATATAGAAGAGTTAGTATAGGTAAACAACTTTACGGTGATCAGCCTGTCATGTCTGTATGTGTTTATTACTGTTGGCGTATTGCCATACGCTATAAAATCACGACATCAAATGAAGCTTGAATATACCAATTCCGTTTCTCTTAAAAGTAATTTTGAAAATAAGAGACCTTGGTACCAAAATATTCGTTTATTTCAAACTAGCTGATACCTGCGACTTTGGTTGGCATTATCTATTATTTTAAGGATATATTTATACTAGCTGTGCCCGCGACTTCGTACGCGTGGAACTTTAACAGTTATTAATTAAATCATCTGAATGTAGTAGGTCCATTTACTTATCTATTTTTTTCTCGTACTTAAGTCACATCCTCATTAAAATTATATTAAAATTTTTGATAGAGTGAACCGATTTTAAAGAAATAAAAACTAAATGTTACTTGGGGATATGCTTTATGACTTTCTTTAGGTCTCATCGTGAATGCAATACTTTAGCAATAATTCGTGTTCAAACAAACAGGTAGATAAAGAGACAGTTCTAAAAATGAGTGAAATGTGTTTTTTATTACTTATTCCTAGACAGACACGTTAGATTTATTATACGCATAGATAGATTAATTTAATGTATATTAAGTACAGAGTTTGAAACTTACTTCCTCGGATCACTCGAAGTTGCCAACTGGTGCTTAATTAACAGGCGTAAAACCGCTAACAGTCTCGTCTTGTCGTTTGCAGAACGACAGCTTCCGTAAAGCCCAGCTGTTAAAGTTGATGGTAGAGTTTGCGGCATGTGCTCTTCCCCGAGTAGAAGACACAGTGCGACCAGGTGTGGGGAGTCGCGAAGCCATCCTAGTAACTCACCTAATGATGTTGCTTCCTGTTTCACAATAAATTTTAAATATAAAATAGTATAATTTAATTTAACTTTGGGGTGTAAGGTGTCGAGTAACATCTTAAGACTTGAGACACCCAAGCCAACCTCACCTGTACGTGGTGCACCCTGCTGATCAACGAACGAGGCAATGGCGATAGCGGGGTGGTAGGGTTTTACAGCCCGACTGGGTCGCAACCACCATGTACATGGCGAAAAAGCCCGTCATAGTGACTCGCTTTTGCACGTCGCGTTTCAGGATCAGCCAGTGCATATCCAGTACCGGATGACTTTCGTCATTATGGCCGGCATGACAGCGGCGACCGACGATGGATAATCTGTCTCTCGGTGGTCGCCACTGTTTTTGGATTGTACTATGCTTACCATCAGGCATATTGCAATGACTTTGTCGTGCTTCAATAAAAAAAAAAAATAGTTTCCTAAGAAATTAGATTAAATTAAATCATAAACTACGACTAAGAGTACAATGGTTATTTTTACTCAATACTCTATTATCGAGGCAGAGTGCCTTAAGCGCTTGCCTTACTAGTCCGGTGAAACTGTGAAGGCCTTGCAAGGCTAATAGCGTAGTCAGTTCGAAAAAAAAAGAACTCTATTATCACTACATATTATAAAACGAAGTGCTCTATTACGTCTGTCTGTTCTCGATAAACTCAGAAAGTACTCAACGGAATCTCATGCAGTTTTCACTAGTAAATAAAATTATTCACGAGAAAGGTCTAAGTATATAAATTGTCATGGCATTTTTTTATTATCAGGGCGGGATAACGTCCACTGGGCTCTTTAGTATAATAATATGTGAAGGCAACATTTTGTATATCTTTTAAGCACATTGTGGTTATAGAGAACTATGAGATTTGGTAGAGTTAAAATTCATATAGAAAAGTAGTGTAAAACCTCTACTTTTCATAGTTATTGACTGCTATAACATATAACATATACTATAGGGATATCACTCATGATATCCCTATAGTAGAAAATAATTTACCCAAAGTTGTCTATACATAATTATGGTGTAAATGTATTTTTAGTTATAAAAATAAAATTATTCATGACATATTTCACTAGCTTTACTAAAATGGGATAACCCACATTTTGAAATTTTTATTGAGATTACTAATCAAAGTACATACACAAAAACTTTTATCTTAAAAATTTAAAGTTCCACCACATTGAATAGTATATTTATTTCATATAAATATAGTATATTCTTATTATATATTATACTATTTTAATCCAAACATCCTCTTCTCTGAATGTTTTAGGGCGGCAGTTAGGAACTATAAGGAGTCGAGAACTCAAGAGAAAACAATTTTTTATACCACAAAAACAATATAAATATCAACATTACTTCAAACATTGAAGTTATACAGAGTTAATTATAAATACCTCTAATGAGACTGGATACATATTCGAAAGCACACATATAGAAACAGGATGTAATTAAACATACATAGCTAATATAATAAAAACCAGTTACAAAGCGAATGGTCATTATTGTTTATATGAACAATGTGTTAAACTCATGCAAGTGTAAATTCCACATACATCACTGGCGTCAACTAACACAACAAAATAGTTAAAAAATGCACTTTCACTTAGCACAATGCATTTTTCATCTACTTTCTTTAAGAAAAAAGATTCAACTAATGAGTAATGTTGATACATTACTCATATATTAATATATGATAACCCTTAATCTAGGAATCAAAAAGTTTTAAAAACATTGCTTATAATCATCAAAATCGGTCAAGCCTTTTGGAGAAGATGAATTATGAATATATTTTAGATTACTATATTTTATATTTGAACACAATCACAGGATTGATGTAACACCAAGAAACGGATTGGCTCTCCAGTGCAGCTATTGGATTACACATATAGACAAACAGATGTTAAAATTTAAAGGTGGTAGCTAGGTAGGTTTTTAAGACGCCACCTAACCACCCTATGTTTTTTTTTTCGAAATGAAAACGCTGTTGACCTGGATAGCTCTCTACAGCTTCACCAAACTATTACCACCCTGTGTTTGTTATGATGTTTTCCTTTATTTCAAATCAGGTTTATTGTAGGATTCAAAACTACCACTAGAACCCGGAACCACTTATACATATGGTATTGGAACACTATTGCTTCATGTTAAATTAATACTATTAATAGAATAGTGTTTTATAATTAAAATATGTAATACCATCAGCAAAATATTAAATCTAAGATTTTAGTCATTTTTAATACCGAGAGACTGTTTAGTCACCAGGAATATTTTTACAGGATAATCATTAGTTGATTCACATCCTAAATCAATTAAACAACTTGATGCTTAATATTTGACCTCATCATCACCAGAAATGCAAAACTGATACACACTCAAGAACAGTCAAGTTACGCAAAAACGAACTGGTTTAATAAATTGATGACACCCTGTCACACAGTCCGAACCGACTCCTGCACCTTGGCTCGTTCCTTTAGTTCTCTCGTTGTACGATCATGTGGCATTCATATGATAAGTTACTTTATGATTAACCTTGAAAAGGACCCTTTAAAGTTATTCATTGAAGCTACACCTCATTTTTTACATTTAAAGGTATCATTTCCATACTATTTAAAGGTTTAGAAAAACATTAAAAAGGTTTTTTTTGGTGTTTATTAGTAGTTGTTTTGATATTATTATTTAATATGTTAAATGTGACCATATACTACCACAGGAATGAAGGATGTGACCCTTTAAGCATTCACCTGGTATAGATGTATTACATTACTTATTTTAACTTCAAATATTGTTGTTAAAAAGTTATGGTTTAGTTATTACAGAAATACATAGAAATATAAGAGACCCTACTATACTACTTTAATAATAAACTTTCAGCTAGGAAGCTGTATGATCTGGTAATAATATCTCATCAACGACTCTCATGATAGAGCTAGTAAGATTGGGGAACAATGAGACTGGTATGTTCGATGGAATAAAAGCCCCTTTAAACAAATTAAAACAAAAAAAAAAAACTTTCAAATCATTTGATATCAACCAGAAAAAATTAATATATAGGTAACTTTGCTTCTAGATTTCTTAACATCCAACTTAGTAATTACATTATATTAGTCATAGAATAACCCTGATCTAAATTCCTTTGATCATGTATGGTGTTATGTGAAAGAAACTTTGCAACATATCTTAAAAGGAATGGAACTTAAAACCATATAAGAAATATGTGAAAATTTAATAAGCTACTAAGTTTTTTAAAACGAATAATATCAAACTATCTAATTTTACTTCCAGAATATTGTTATTCAGTTTCAATACAGTTATTATAGTGGCACATTTTGTAATATATTGTGAAGTTTTCTGTCATTTTTATTGTTGGTACAGCCCCACAGTTGCCAAAAAAACTTAATACAAGTAACAAATTAAATAATACTGATCCATGAATAAAATATCCAATTTTCATATTCCCAACATGCTAGCTTTATTACTATATTCAATTATATCTGTCAGGAAGTAGTAAAAAAATCATGTAAGAAATATTAAGTTTAAAAACTATCCTTTTCAATGATTCTTAGTAAAAAAAAAACAATTTCCTTTAGATTGGTGATCCTACCTACTACTTAAAATACACCCACTATTTAAAAATATACTTGAAATTAAGAGTTAAGTATTATTATAAGGAAGACATGACACCATAAGGACTTTTTTTTTGGTAACTAAGTATGAGACTACTTACGCTGTACTTCAACACCTTGTATGCATCTATGAAAGTTGTTCTTTCAAGCACACTAGCTCTTTGACAGGCTGCTATTGAATCTGCTTCACACCTCGAGGTGATCAGGTTGGTGAGGTTCTGTCGCTGCTGCGAACATATCCACGATACCTGCAGAAGCTCCAGAGTACGTTTCTCAACATCTTCGTTTAGTTTTTGAAGCAGCTGCCTCTCGGAATTAATAAAAATCTTTTCGCGTCTAAGTTGATTGGCTAGTTCAGCTATATTCATACACCCTTCAGAAGATGACTGCATCGTGATTTAATTAAATTCAATTGGGTAAGTTAATAGAAACATTTCGTTTGCAAAATATTTTTTCACGTCATATCGCATTCACGGAAACAAGTTTTCGACACTTTTTACTTTGTTGTAAGTAGGAAAAATTCACACTTTTGCGCGTTTTATTTGCATTACTTTTTTATTCACTGCACAACTTTAAATTGCAGAAATATTTCTATGTAAACGCCTACAATATTTTTATCGTTTCCCTATCTTCGAAAGTATGACAAAAAGCGAGAAACTCGCAGAGAAATGAAAGAAATCTATGAATGAAATGATTGAATGACAATCGTCGTTCAGAAATACTTATGAGTTATAATATCATTGCTTGTATCAACAAGAGGAAACTTGAATAATTTTATATTTATTTTTTTCCTGCTTTTAACTTGATGTAAGTGTACGGTTTTGTTTAACTTCTATTTTAAAATGACCAGTTAGATAAATAATAAAAATCGATGCTTGATAAAAATACTTCAATATCATATGATTATTCAACTGTGACTAAAGATTTTAGGTCTATATAAAAAGAATGTTTTGAATGAATGGAAGAGTGATATCTAGAGATTAAAAGTCGAAATGAACGAATGGAAATGGCTGGCGAAGGAAATTGAAGGAAATCCTTGGACTGCTGCGCTTTTCATTGTAATTTTTGTGTAAATAAGATTTAGATTTATTTGTTTTATTATTAGTACTTAAATGTTTCTAGTGTACAAATTTTGTTATTATAATGTCAAATAGTTCAATTGAAGGAAAGATCAAAGGATTACAGGAACGTTTCAATAATGAAATGCGTATTCGGAGAGAAGGTGGCTTCAGCCAAAGTGGAATCGGGGCATCCAGGCCGGAGAACAATCGAAGACCGAAGCCTCGTAAGTACCAGACTCGAAATTTAGTTCTCCCTAGATCACCTTCATTTGTACAATATCATTGTCATAAGATTCTGTTTTCCAATTTTAAAGTAAAGAATTTCAAATATTTCTATATCATCTTTATTATAATTAACATGTCTTATAAATGCAGAGATTTATTTTAAATTGTACGTTACGTAAATTCCTTTATTACATGTCAGTGTAATGTATTTATGTGTTTGCAATATGAGAATAAATTATTACTGTTTTGAAAGGTTATATACATTATTTACCAACATGATAAGGTATGCAGTCTATATAATTCATGTTGGGAACTTCCCTGATATCCGCCCTACACATTGTCTAAATAATATTTGCATAAATTGACATTGCTCATGCTGTGGGTGGCATCTTTGTTAGACACATATTGTTTTTATATTTTAGTGCTAATGTGTTTTGTGTTCATTCTATCACTAGGCATTGTCTCAAATGTTAATGTGTTAATGTTTGTGGTTTATGTAATCTCATTGTTTCATTTACTTTAGTAGGATACTCATTGTATGTTTGATATCAAAAATTGTTTTACGAGAAAATAGCTGCAATGTTTAACCAAGTATTGTTAAAGAAATCTAATTCATCTCTATAGTATGAGTTGTTGGAAATCAAAGGTATCAACATAAGGAGATGGTAAGATTGTGGTAAATTGTTTTACATGTATATATTTTTGTTAATTTTGTTACCATTGACTGGTTCAAATTCACTAAATGATAATGATGGTAAAACATCAAGTATAATTTATCTATGGATTCAGTTAAAATTTGTGAGTTTTTTTTCTCACTAGATAAATTATGGTTAGCCTTATTTTAGCAGTTTTAGCTGTATATGGCTAATATATAAATGCATAAGGTTTTGTTAGCATTAATAAAGAGTGTATAATTTAAGATTAAAGAAGAAAATGTTGAAATGTTACAGTAGAACCATAATTTATAAAATTAAATTTTCAGCACCAATGTTTTCAAATAGAGAAATACCAGCTTTCCCACCAAGGTCACAGCAGGCCACAGAGACTGAATACAGAATGCAAGAAGTTTATAAGGTAAAGTTTTGATGTAATTTTTTAAAATTTACTTTGTTGGCAGAGTTTTGAGATATATATGCAGGATGGCAAGTGACCTCTCAGTGATCGACAACACATTTGGATCACACTCACATTACAATTTCATCAATGTTCAATCAATAATGTTTGGTAATATTTATCACTTCCTGGTATGACACGTATAATGACTACATAGTATAAAAAGCAAAGAAATTGGGAAAATTGCAATTATAGTTATAATCTCATGTTTGTGACATATTTATTTATATTCAATATGTGTATATTTATTATGAATTGTCACGTTAAGTATTGACAGAATGTTATATAACATATAGTACTTTCATCTTGTAATTGAAATTCATAATTGAATATTGCAGGCACGTATGTGATTAGGTAATAGTTTCAAATGATATTACATTTAATTTATTTTCTTATTATAAATTAATGAATTGAAACTGTTGATTACTTTTTGTAAATTCTTAAATTGATACTGTACACAATACTGCAGACTGTGATAGCTTTCAAAGGCTAATGCACTTATTGATTGTTGATACATTGTTATATTGATAATTGACATAGTTATAATTAATGTTTTGTGAATTGGTAAATAGCAGTCTTTACATAAATAGATACAGTCAAAATCTGTTATAACAACAAGGAAGAGACTACTCATATTTAGTCAGATAAACTGATAGTCATAATAACCGGTGATGTTATTGAAGTACAGCATTCAACCAGGATCTTTGCTCTGGGTGTAACCGGTATGATGTTCTAAAGGAAGTTACCATAGACTGTTCTGACTGTATTTATATTATGTGACATCTAAATTATAAAATTATGATTGATATTTGTTATAGCCTTTAAAGAATGAAATAGTTCCCAAAATAAAATTTCATAAAAATCTTTAAACTCTTTTAAAATGATATTGAAGCATACTAACAATCAGATCATTTATATAAAATGTTCATAAAAACTAGCTTTCAAATAAAAAAAGAATCTTCAAAAAATCGGTTCAGCCAGTCCAAAGTTATGAGGTAACAAACATAAAAAAAAAAAAAAACATACAGTCGAAATTGATAACCTCCTCCTTTTTTTGAAGTCGGTTAACAAGGGTTTCTTGGATATCTTTAAAGATAAACTTGTATAAATCAGAATTATATCCTTAATGAGAAGTTTAGTTCCCAATATAATTTTTTTTAATAAAAATTGTTAAGCTCTTGTAAACTGATATTGAGACATAATAACAATCAGATAATTTATATAAAATATTCATTAAAAACAGGTTTATTTGACATCTGTAAAGTTAAACCTGTATAAATTAGAGTTATATCCTAAATGAGAAGCTTAGATTGAATTTGAGAAAGTGGATCTATCAGTGTATCAATTCTAATAACACAGACACCACCACATTCCAGTTGGTTACTTGGATGTATAATTTTTCGTCATAGATCGTAACTATTTATAATATGTTAATATGTCATTTTGAAATGGGCTAATCATGTTTTTTTCTTCACAATTTTAGAAAGTTTTGCATCCCAGATTTAACTCTGAGACAGGCCCGATGTTGCCCTTATATGGTGTATTCGTTAAATACTTAGCATTTATCTTTCACTCTTATCATAAAACTATTTACTGATTGTAATTATTTCCATCTACTTCATATTTGTAAAGGATGAATGTTGATAGATAGTTATTATTATTGATGAGATACTACAATATAGATCATTTAAAAAATTTTAAGACGACACAAAGCTATGGCTCACTTGCTTTAAGTAATTCCTCTGAACAACAACTAGGCATATATTATCCTTCGACTTATTTAAAACTAAGATCTATAAGTACAGTTTATAATACTCTAATATAATTCGATTTAACAACTATCGCCCTGTAATATCGAAATCACTTAGGTTGACTTACTTTAATTTTTATTTTTTACTTAAATTATTGATTGATTTCTTTTTAACATCAACTTTCAATAACGCTATAAAATACGCAGTCCCTTAAGGATTGCTATATAACCTGGAATTACTTTAATAAAATAAATGTTATAAATGAATATTTTGGTTAAAAAAAAATTAGTTTGCTCAAGCATTTTCTTTGTCACTATTTACAGTCATTATTATTATTGATGTTTAGGATTTAAATATTGTTGGGTTCAATTACTTTCCTATTATTTTTATATGCAATTAATCTGGCCATAATTTCTATATTTTGTTTTGTATGTATATAGGTGACAGATACAGGAAATGGCTTGTTCTATTGAAGAAATTACGATATAAGACTGAGTAAAGGTCAATTTTTCTTTCAGGTTAGTGGAAAGTTGAATGTGGACGGGACTAAATACTCTTCTATTATTGATGATCTACAACATTTGGGTGAACTAGGAAGTGGTACTTGTGGACATGTTGTAAAAATGCTACACAAACCCTCTGGTGCTGTGATAGCAGTAAAAGTAAGTTTGTGTATGTAATAATAATATTCGTTTTTTCATAGTTTTCTAATATGAATTGTATTAATGTAGATAGTTAAAGATGTATGCCATTCTGTATTATATGGACTTGTTACTTGTAAAATAATTTATTTCTTCTTTTTTAAAATGGCAACATGTGTAGGCACCTAATTTTGCCAATGTCATGTGAACCATAATTTATTGAGAGTAGGAAATTATAGGGCAAGCATTATGTGTCTTTGCAAATTGATAGCCCTGATTTTTATAATTCCGAAATGTTAGTAAGATCGTTATGTCTATTATTTTCTGTCCGCGCCTTGTGTACATCTGCATACTAGTTCATTTGAATAAAATAAGGATCAGGGATCAGTCTATTTGTGAATGTGGCTTAGAGGAAGGATCACCGGATTACATATTTTTTTATTGCTCCAGAAACAGTTTCCCTTTCTATGTTCTACCTTCTTCTGTTCTCTGTCCTACTAACATTATGTGTATTTTAACTCTTGTTATTAATAGTCAATTGTTGAATACTTGTTGAAATTTATTAATACTAACAAAATTAGACTTTAGTGTAATGCTCTTGTGTATGTCTGTAATCTAAAAATATGTTTTATGTCTAGTTTACATGTGCTTTCTTTGTGGTGTCTGTTTGTTGATAGCCTGGTCTGGATGTAAAGAAATTTGTTTAATTGTCTGACATAATCTCTATTGTTTATGGCTCTATTTACTTGACATTGGCAAAATTGTGTGCACAAACATGTTGCCATTTTAGAAAGAAGAAGAAGGAGATTATATAAATTTTCTTTTTTTTTTTTTTTAAACTTAAATATATTGATAAGTAACTAATGTATACAAAACAATCACAACTAAAACATAATGTATAGATACAGTTTACTTATATTCCATTCTTTCAATTTTTTTTAGCAAATGCGTCGTTCCGGTAACTCGGAGGAAACCAAAAGGATCTTGATGGACTTGGATGTTGTCGTACGTTCCCACGACTGTCCATACATAGTCCGGTGTCTCGGATGCTTCGTCACTGACGCCGATGTCTGGATTTGCATGGAGTTGATGGCCTCCTGTTTTGATAAACTGCTTAAGAGACTAGGAGCACCTATACCAGAGGCTATACTTGGAAAAGTTACAGTAGCGGTAAGAATTATAAGCTATATAATATTTTATATATAAATATGACATTTTATTAAAATGAAGTCTCAACTCGAACCAGGCTTTGCTAGAATTTTCTTTAGGAGATCCAGGAGGCACAGGTTAATCGCACCTTACTTTCAGTTATGTTGGCTTTTGTTTACTAAAGGTTGCTAACTCTTTGGCCTATTCTATCCTATATAGTTTAGAAGAATTTTCCGACACAAAATACATATAGGAGTTGTTGAGGCATGCATGCTTGGTACACATGCATGTTTCAATAACTCATATACGTATATTTAGATGGTTTAGCTTATGTTAGCTCAAATAGGTCGCGATTTTTGCACAAAACAGGCGACAGCCCAAGCCGAGGTGTGCCGTGCACCCTCGAGTTTGTTGCCCCAACATCCCAAATCGGCTGAGTGCCTTCAGCGCTCGCCTCAATAGTTCCGTGAAGCTGTAAAGACCTTTCCAGGTCAACAGCGTTTTCATTTAAAAAAAAAAGCTAACTGTTTGAGTAAAGTTTTTATTTTTAATTCAAGATGGATAACTAAATGGCATTGTGTTGGAACTCACCACATTACCAAAATGGCTTAATATACTAAGTTCAGATATCTTTCTTAAATACAGCTACTACTTCATATATTATTTAATTTGAAGTATTTGGATATGCTAGAAATTAGTAAGTTAAAATATTGTTTGCAAAATTATTCATAATTTTTTTTGTCATAAAATCAACAGTAAATTGAACCTTTGTACATGTAAAATCATAATGCGTGACGTAATTTATGAATGGTCCTTAATCTTTTTTTTTCAGACTGTAAATGCACTATCGTACCTGAAAGACACGCACGGAGTGATCCATCGGGACGTGAAGCCGAGTAACATATTACTCGATGAACGTGGCAATGTTAAGCTCTGTGACTTTGGCATCAGCGGACGTCTTGTCGACTCCAAGGCGAAGACGCGAAGTGCCGGTTGCGCTGCATATATGGCTGTGAGTTTTTTCTTGTGCTCTGATTTGGTAAAAAAAATAAAAATTATATTAGTGTTGCCATGGCAGCAAATTTAAAACTTACCTCGATTGTAGACTAGGAGAGATCAGTCAGAAAAGGCTATTATTACTGGGTACTAACATGGAACTTCTCAAATGCCGGTGCATAGTGTGTGACTGAAGTTATTGTATCATACTGTTTTGTTCCGTGCAAAACATTATTAGAATGAATGATTAGGTGGGATTTAGTAGCATGTGTGACATTTCGGGTAATTGAATTCCCACGCTGGTAATGGATACTACACTTCATAAAGCAATTTCTAATGAAATGAATATCTATTGTTGATATAGTGATTGTGACGTGAGAAACGTATGCTAATTTTATAACTAAAAGGTACTTGGTGCATAATGTATATTATTTCGATTGTTCGATTCATTTTGTGATAACATGGACCGATTATTATCATTGTCGATATTAGTAACAGATAATGAATAATCAATACTAGAATAAAAATGTATTTAATAATTTCTTATTATATTTAAAGTTCAGTGAAACTGTTAAGACTTTGCTAAGTAGCGTAATAGTGTAGTCAATTCGAAAAAAAAAAATGGAATATTTATCTTTTGTTTTTCTCTTTCTGAAGTTGTGAATAGTTTTAATTTATTTTTTCTATTCCATATTATAGCCGGAAAGGATAGATCCACCGGATCCGACACGACCGGATTATGACATTCGAGCTGATGTCTGGTCCCTGGGTATATCGTTAGTGGAGCTCGCGACCGGAGTCTTCCCCTACAGAGACTGTCAGAATGATTTCGAAGTACTCACTAGGGTATGTTCTAACATAGTATACTCCTGTTTAACATTGTTTATGTTATTATTTGAATAATAATATGCAGGAAAACTTGAGAACCTGAAATTTAAAAACATATATAAAAATTGATATATCAGTGTATTTAATATTTTGCAGGTAATAGCTGACGATCCACCTCAGCTTCCAGAAGACACAGAATTCACATCTGAATTCAAGTCATTTGTTTCACAGTGGTAAGTTTTTGGTATGAATATTGTCCAGATGTACATATGCTTTTGACTAATTATCCGTACATTTCATGGAATTTGTTAGTGCTTTCTTCATAAATAACCTGAATGGAAGTTATTAATTTTAGTTAATGGTAAATAATATTTTAAAACATAATACTATTTTTAAATGTCAAGTTAATTGTATTTGTAGCTACTTCTGGTTTATTGAATTATGAAACCAAGGGACGTGTAAATCTGATTTTGCGTACAAAAGTTTGTTACAGCCTAAATCTATATTGTGTGAATGGATAATACATTATCAGATGACATAGTTATTCACATAAAGTATGGAAATGAAGTGAACATTCTCGTATTATGGTGAAGCTGTTAAGACTTTGCTAGGTCAATAGTGTAGTCAGTATGAAAAAAAAAGTGAACATTCTCTGTGTAAATATTGAGATCTATTATGATGATTGATGACCTCATTGTTGGTAATTGGTGACACCTAGCCTTTGTACCTTTTGCAAGTTTTGGTTTTAATTTTAGTGTTCTGTATTATCATATACAGCCTGACGAAAAACTGTAGACAGAGTCCGAAGTATGCGAAACTATTGCCTTTTACTAGTTGTGATTTTAATATTAAGTACCTAGACGACTGAGCCTAGCTCGGTTGTTTTTAAATTGAAATATATTGTCAGGTTGGCTTTATAATTTTTTTTTTTTTTTTTTTTAAGAAAAAATATATATACACTCTGATTTGAACTGGTGTTACATGGATTTTCGAAGCAACAGATTTCCATCTGAGCTATTTTTCTTTTGACTCCACCAGCGAAATTTACCTTTATATTCTAGCTATATCTTTTCATTGCTTGCAAACTCAGTAAAAAAAGTTTTCTATGAATGAAATTTTAGCTAGATCAATTTATTGTCCCCGAAACTACCTACATCCTAAGTTTCACGGAAATAGATGACGCCGTTTCCGAGATCCTGAATATATACAAATATAAAAATATACAAGAAATTGCTTGTTCAATCGTATTAGATTTTGTATTATAATATGCAGCGTGACAAAAAACTAAAGGCAGAGTACGAAGTATGCGAAACTATTGCCTTTGGAAACCTTTAGTTTTAATTTTAGTTCTGTATTATCATATACAGCCTGACGAAAAACTATAGACAACGTCCGAAGTACGCGAAATTATTGGAGCACCCGTTCGTGATGAAGTCTGCGCGTAGTTCGGTGTCGGTGGGCGCGTGGTACGCGTCACTGCCGCTAACGGGTCCGGGTTCGAAGCCGGGCGCGGTCACGACGGTGGTCGCCCACACCGTCAGCCCGCCCACCAACGGTATCGAGGCACCGCCCACTCCTCAGCCTGTCAGGAATTTCGTCACGAGTTCCCAGCACTGGGCACCGGAGCAGGTCACTCCCACTCCTGCAAGGTAAGTCTAAATTAATTAGGAATTTTGATAATTTAATAAACACACAAAAATTTTAAAAAGTTGACTTTTTTTAAAAACTTGCTCAGTTTCTTGGCGACCAATCTACCTTATTATTGCCATTGTCGGGTAGGTAATAACATTACAAGTGTCTTGCAATAACTTTAGTGGTCTAGAGGGTGGGTGGTCTCGCTTGTTAGAACTTTCCAAGGAATTTTTGTGGCATCTCAGAATTCATGTTCTGTGGCAGTATTTTCCATCTGCTTCACTTATACGCAATAACCAAATTCTGTATTACGTAAAATATTGCAAAGTCAAATAACACAAGATTATAAATAAAATATAAAAATTACAGCATGACCTAAGATCCCGATAAAAACTCAGACCAACATGATAAAAATAGTGGAATTTAAACTTTCTTCATACTGACTCTTCATAGGTGCAAGTGTCAAGCCAGTCACAGGAGTGTTACTTTATATGACATAGTTTAGTTTTTTTTAATTATAGTATAGTTTAGTTCTTCTAGATTAAGCCACTGAATGACACACAGGCATGTATTGTGTAAATTTATATTTACATAATAATTACTGTTTCGATTTACTGAATTCGACCAATATTGACCAATATGGCTGTTTTAACAGAAACAGATTTATCAACTTTACTCAAGAAAAGCTAGGTGAAAGTGTAAGTGTTCTAAACTATTATTGCCCTGTTTATATGGGCCTACAGGGCATGGTGGGCGACTCACGGAAGTGAGAATGCTGGTGGAAGTAGTTCTCAACCCGCGAGTTTAGAAGCGGACTTCTCCCAACATTCGCCGTATCCCAGGCGCAGGTAAATATCGCTATAGTAACATCAACTTTAATATAATTACCAGCACATTATTATCGTAATAATTTTCCGATTTAATTTCATAAAAACTCAATTTTAATACCATCAACCGAATAATGTTCAGAAAATTTTCAGTTAAATACTTATGATTCGAAATAGGTTTAACTTGCATTGAGATTTTATAAACTCGCACAATTTTTGTATAAAAAGTACTTATTATTAACTTTATTTTTGGCAATTAATCTTTCAGATTATTACTGCCATCGTCACGTAGTCGATAATATTACAAACGTCGTGCAATCACTTCAATATTGCGTCGTGTGAGTCAATATTCTAAAAAGATGGTGGATCCCTTGTTAGAACCTGCTAGGGAGTTTTTGTGGCATCTCAGAATTTCATGCTCCGTGGTATTATTTTCTATTCACTTCACTTATGCACAATAAACTAACTAGATTACATAAAACTCCACCAAATTAAAAAAAAATAGAGTCCAATAACACAAGATTATGAATAAAATATAAAATCCACTACATGACAGACCAAAATCCCGCAAAAAACTCCTTTTTATTATGTTATTTTAATTAAGTCTGACTTATTATTGTCTTTGTATGTCTGAATAAAGGACGATAGATGCATGTGCGTCTCCCCCGCCGCCGCCTGTACGCAGGGTTTCAGCTGATAACCGTTGGAGGGCATCACCTGCGGTAAGTTACTATAAACTTGACAAGTTTATATTGATAAATTGATGGTCATATTATCATTATGCCATACCCGTGAATTATTGAATAAGATCTCCCTCGAAACTGACGGTAGATGAATGCAATGATGACAATTTTTTATATATAAACATATTGTTTTAATCATGTGGCTATTGACCCAGAGAAAAGATATCTGGAGTATAGACACAGAAAAATATGAGATGTATATCGAATCATGCGGTTTGTATTATATTATAAATCTTTTAATTCCTTCATGCAATGACAGATCTACGAGTGAGAACGAGATAAACAATATTATTGTAGCCACATATACTATCGGCTACAAGTTAGTATCTATTTGTGTGAGATATAATTTTATTTGAATCACTATTACTTTGTGACTTACTTGAAATTATCTATGTCTCTGAAGTATTTGTCATCGGCTTGCTATGTTGCCACTCTGTTATTTATAATCACTTTCTATACATATAATAAGATAAATTATTCTTTATTATTAATTCAAGAAATAATTATCACCATATTGTTTGCAATTCGACAATTCGATATTACAATAAGATTTTAAACCTTAAACGTATTATGTAAAGAGTTCCATAATAAAATTTATTGCAGAACAGATAAGCGTTTATGATTTGTATAGTTACCCGATTAGGCCTCCCACGGCAGCGGCTCAAGCCTAAGTTCGATCCCTCGGTAGGGAGCCCTTGAGTACGTTGCTTGCGCGATACGGTGACACAAAAATATACATCACCGCTACAACACTACACAATCACCCCCACACACGTGCACGCCTACACGCTTACACATGAAAGTGGAAGGGTTTACTTTTTTTCCCTTATCGAACTGAAAAACTCTCAATTTTCCGATAATAAATATATGGAAGAGTTGTTGAGGCGTGTATGCTTGGTACACATATACGGTTCAGCAACTCATACATATATGAATAGTTAGCTAGGCTAGCTAAGATAGGTCGCGATTTTGCATGCAACAGGCAACAGCCAAGCCGAAGTGTGCCGTGCACCCTTGAGCTGGTTGCCATAATAAAATCGGCTGAGTGCCTTAAGCGCTCGCCTTAGTAGTCCGGTGAAGCCGTTAAGACCTTGAAGGGTCAATAGCGTAGTCATTTCGAGAAAAAAAAAAAGATTTGTATAGTCACAAAATCTTAATTACGAGTATTATAGCAATGTATATTAAATGTAAATTTTTATAATAATATTTGAAGTAATTGTTTAATTAGTTCGTAATACAGTGTAAGTAAGCACTGAGATAGTTACATGGTGGGTTAAGGTTCCATATATATTGCTGATGATAAACTTCATTTAATACACTCTTAGTATTTAGATATCTAATGTATAGGCTACATGTTACTGTAAGTGGCGTGCGTGTTGTACTTACAATTGTTTTAAAGAGAATTTCTATAATTGTACAAGGTCTTACAATTTTGTATTTCTTTAATACTATTTTTAAAAACGCGTGCGGAGCTGCGGGTACATCTAGTTTTTAAATATAATTGATAGTGATATATCACACGTGATATTATAACTTGACAAAAAATAACTTCATGGTATTCTGTAATAACATACTAAAATAAAGTTACTAAAATGCCATTGCTTTTAACTTAGTCGTTACATTTCAAAATAAGCTAAATATTGTACGTTTTTAATAGGAGACTAAAAAAATCCTAAAAAACCTTATGAAGGACAATATTTGAACTTCGTTCTTGGTGAACGATTACAATTGGATTTAGTTCATTTTGAAATGTAACGACTCAATTGTCATATGTTAAATATAGTTGGTTTAGTAGTGGTAGAGACAAGCTGAAGCTATTATTGTTTTCAGCACGAATGGGTCGGCTCGTCCGGGGAAGCACCACCCTCTCTATGAAAACCGACGTAAAGTAACAGTGCTTGTATTGTTGCGTTTCGTTCGGTCAGTGAGAGAGCCGGAGACCCACGTACTCTCCCCTTCCCCTTCCTCCTTCCCTTCCTGTCCCCCCGCGCCCTCCTCCCAAACACAGGCTGGCAACGCACTTGTGACTCCCCTGGTGTTGCAAGTGTCTATGGACGGTGGTGATCACTTAACATCAGGTGACCCATCTGTTCGTTTGCCTCCTATGATATAAAAAAAATGATATATCACATGTGACTAAAAAATGTTTGTATAATTAAATAATGTATTATGTTATAGAACTGTAATAGCAGTGCTTATTCGTAAATGATTCATATATCAAGTGAATAATATGATAAGACAAGCGGGCTCGGAGGATATTGTCTCGCCCTGATAATAAAAAAAAAAAAACCTTGACAAATTATACTCCTAAACCATCCTCATGATTCACTTAATCTACTGCTGAAAACCGCATAATAATCCGTTCAGTTGGTTTTTGAGTTTATCGCGAACAGACAGACAGACAGACGTGGCAGAGGATTTTGTTTTATAATATGCAGTGATAATACAAAGGTCGAAAAGTGTTAAATTATTATTGTTCCTTAGAGTTCTGGAAACACGAGCCCCATCGTGCTGCAGCGTTTCTACCATCAAAACCAACAGAGAAGATCCCGCGTTGACCTACATTCGACACCTAGGCATAGAAGGTAAAAATTACTTTATAACTGAATTGAAACTTCTTCTTATGGGAGCACTTTGAAATTCTGATCCGCAACCTTTTTGTGTGACGAAAACTGGTGGGGTTAAACACTGTGACGGGTTGATAGGGAGTGTCTCGCTTGTCTTCGGGTATTCGAGAACAGTGAGACATACTCTCTTCACGTGTTCAGGTGGCCTAGCGATAACTGAACACAATCGATGCTATTCAAAAGTGATCAAAAAGGAACACTTGTCTTTATGACACAACTTTTTTTTTTAGTTGCCGCCCGCTATTTCATCTGCATTTGTATTTTTATAATAAAGTTTATATTTGCTCGAAACTTACTTTTTTTCCACTATAAATTATTAAGTTAATCCTTGTAACATCGGCTATCTGCCAGTATAATTCCCGTCAAAATTATACGACCATTTCGGAGATTAGGTGGACAGTACAGGATTATTAGTACAGGTAGATAATAGGTGGTAGAGCCCCGCTGAAGCAATTTTTGGTTTCAGCATGAATGGGTCCACCCCTCTCAGAGATAACCGACGTAAAATAACAGTGCTTGCATTGTTGTGTTTCGTTTGGTCAGTCCTTTCCTTCCCCTCCCCTTCTCCCATATACAGGCTGGCAACGCACTTGCGACGTCTCTGGTGTCGTTAGTGTCTATGGACGGTGGTGATCACTTAACATCACGTGACCGACAAGTTAGTTTGCCTCCTTTGATATAAAAAAAAAAAGAAAAAAAGTTAATAATTTTAAATAAATGTTTTGTCATAAACATCCCTGTATATGTATATATTACAAAGCTGTTGTGATATCACAAGCAGATACTTTAATTTATAACATTGACTAATAACAAATTTAAATTATGTTTAATATTTGTAAGTTATCTATACTAATATTATAAAGAGGTAAAGTTTGTGAGTTTGTGATGTTGTGATGTTGTGACGTTGTAGGGAGTAATCTCAGGAACTACTGGTCCGATTTGAATAATTCTTTCAGTGTTATATAGCTCATTCATCGAGAATAGTTATAGGCTATATATCATCACGCTAAGATCATTAGGAGCGGAGCACAGATGAAAAATGTTTCAAAATCGGGATGTTTTTTCCTTTTGAGAACTGCTGCGTGTCAGTGTTGGTGTTAGTGTATCTATTCCACGCGAACGAAGTCGCGGGAAAAGGCTAGTGTTATATATATTACTATTATGTTATATATTATAATTGTTGTGTAAAAGATCGATGGTGGTTGTTAGTAATATATGTTACTAATTTTATTCATGTTTAAATAAAATTGGTTTACTAAATATATTATGTGTGTCCAGTAAATTGTTTTTGAGTTTAATTTACAAAAATTCAGCTAGGCGCCGGTGCAGTATGTTTGGCGACATTTATCAAAGAGCAGTAGGTCGTCGGTGCGTGACGCGTAATACTAGTAGAACGAGTGGCCGACAATATAGTTTGAATCTTATTTATACACAGGAAATGAAAGTGGAAGGGGTTTTTTTTCCCTTATAGAACTCAAATAGTTCAGGAAATTATCCTATACGAAATATCAATAAGAGTTGTTGAGGTATGTATGCTTGGTACACATATATGTTTCAACGACTCGTATACGGATGAATAGTTAGCTTAGGTTAGCTCAGATAGGTCGCGAATTGCACACATCAGGCAACAGCCCAAGCCGAGGTGTGCCGTGCACCCTTGAGCTAGTTGTCAAATAAAATCGGCTAAGTGCCTTATGCGCTCGCCTTAGTAGTCCGGTGAAGCTGTTAAGATCTTGCTGGGTCAATAGCGTAGTCAGATCGAAAAAAAAAATGGTGTTGAGTATTTCGTTAATAGTGCAATGTTCATAGTTTCCGTCGCCACGCCAACAATCAGGTTTACCCTCACCTACAGATGTCTCACATCAAAAGTGGTTTGGAATGAATACTTTTTTGTTTTCAGTTTAAGCAGGGAACACAGCGCAGGCCGATCCCCGGAGCCGCCCCCGCGGATGAGCAGGCAACACCAGATGTTAGGACATGAAGGTAATATTAAAAAAATCTGCTTACCTCCTTGTTACTCTTTTTTTATATCAAAGGAGGCAAACGAACTGGTGGGTCACGTGATGTTAAATGACCACCACCGTCCATAGACACTAGCGACATCAGGGACGTCGCAAGTGCGTTGCCAGCCTGTATATGGGATAAGGGGGAGGGGAAGGAAAGAGAAAGAAGGAAAGAGAAAGGGACGTGGGCCTCCGGCTCTCTCACTGACCGAACGAAACACAACAATGCAAGCACTGTTATTTCACGTCGGTTTTCTGTGAGAGAGGTGGTACTACCCCAGACGATTCGAACCATTAATGCTGAAACCAGTAATAGCATCAGCGTGGCTCTACCACCTACTCTGCCTAGTGTATAGCAATACTTATAAATTGCGTCAATATTATCAATTTTCAAATAAGGAGTATAAAAGTTGCAATTATTTTGTGAAAGGCAAATTGCAGAAAACAATTTTTTTACGGCAAAATATACTAAATGGGAATGGTGCACTATAAATATGTTATTCATTTTTATTTATAGCGAACGGTAGCATGGAGTTGGAGCCACCTTCTCTTCACGAGAGATTACATCCTCCATCGCCTCTACTGCTCAATGACAGGTGATATATTCATTTCTTGTGTTCCAACAATAGTATTAATCTATCACCTTATATTGTATTTTATATACAATGTTTATTTCAGAAAGTATATTATCAAAAGGTAGTTTGTAATTATATATAAGTAGACCGTAGACCGTAGTCCGGTGAATCTGTGAAGGCCTAGTAAGGCCAATAGCGTAGTCAGTTCGAGAAAAAAAAATAAAAGTAAATATGAGTAGATTTAGTCCCTTTCTTAAAATAAAAGATAAAATAGGTAATATTCAATTATAGTCCTATAGCTTTTTAATAAATGGCTATAACAATTTTAAGTCAAGTTTTGGCCAAAACAAGACGATACTTTTTTACTACCAGAAGTAAAGCTCAAAAATGTAATTTTAAGAGGTCCATCATCAAAGTTAAATTTTTCTCATTTAAATAACACAGAAAAAAAAATACTTGCTTAAGTTACGATTTTTTTTTATAAAATAAATAGATCATACTTATTTGGTATTGAATTTCGAACAAAAAATTTCATGAAGTCAAATGTGTATCATTAACATTTCAATATTTATAGCACCTTGAAGTATTAAGTTTCACAGATTTTTGCATTTTTCACCATTAAAGGCAAAATAAAAAGTTGACGGTCAATTTTGTAGTCCGTTGAATGTACAAGTTATCTACTAAATCATTCTGTCATTGATATAGGACTGTGATCATATGATACCCAAATTATTTATACAGGGTTCTAGGAATATTTTAATTACAAAAATCCTCTTATATTTAATGATGTCAGGTTGTCCGAGGGTCGAAGTCAGAGTCTAACGCGAGCTGAACTTCGCAACGGATATAGAACTGAGAACGGTGCGTCTGCGCATCCCACACCAAAGCATCATCATGACGATCAAGGTAAACACTTTCTGCTTATTCTTTCACTAAACTATCACTTTCTGGAATATTTTGTCACAGTTTTTACAAATATCGAATACATGCTACAAGATTATATCTTTTTGATTTTGTTTTTGATTGATGTTGTGTAATGGTCAGAAATAGGGGTGTGTTATTTGTATCGCCATCTTTACAGTGAATTTATCTAAAACAAATTTTTTAAAATCGACAAAAATGGTTAGAAATACTATCTATTTATCGATAGTTAATATATGTTGTACTAATGGTCTATGTATTCATTTATTCTTAATGTTTTATGTAACAAGGAGGGCAGCCAGCCTATGACAATGTCGATAAGATGAAATCGAAATATACGAATGCAGCTGCGCTTGCCACTCTCTTCTCTCATCCTTGCATTCAGTTACATTACAACAATGCTGTGAAATAATTGTTTAATAAATTTGTTTATGGTTTGTTATACGATACACTATTTTTTCATATATTCTCTTCAGTTGTTGTATAAGGCTTATAAGAAAATCATATGGGTTCAAAGTGTAAATACAATAAAAAAAAATTATTAAATAATAATTCCACGGCATTATATAATATTCCATATTACTCCTAAATTGTAAAGTGTATCAATATGTATATATCGATAGTTAAAAGTCGCGGGAAATTTTAAAGCTTAGTCGCATTCCTTTGTGCTTGCCGGTTTGCTTCTGCTGAGAATATTGGAAAAAATGTATATTACTTAGAACTTGGGTTAAAGTATTAAGTCAGCTGTGTCGTCGATATCGATATAAACCTATAAGAGCGTGTCACGATTGTGGTATCCTCAAATTGACTAGATGCATACGCAAGTAGTCTTTATTTAAGCAGTTTCGTCGATATCGATATAAATCTACAATAATATGCTACGACTGTGGTATTCTCAAATTGACTAGATGTATACACAAGTAGTCTTTGTCTTAGAGAATATCGATATTATATATTGTATCTATAATTTAGCATCGAACTTTATCGACATGTTGAGTCGATACGGTACGCAGAATCTATGTTATATTTGTACTGTCGGATCTAACATACTCATTTTATGGCTTATCAAAATGTTCTGTACTATAAAGGTATATGTATTTTAATTCTTATGTTTTACTGTACATTGATAGAATGTTTGCAATTTCGGTCAATCGATTGGCCAACTATATTATATCAAAGAAAACAATATAGAATAATAATATCTATCAGTGTTTAGTAATATGTGCTTCGCCGCTGTGACCCTACGCGCCTCACACATCGCCTGCCCATATTGCTCTGTCACATGCCTCGCTACACTAAACACGAACTTAACACCTAGCTAATAAGGGCTATGTCTATATGCTAAGATATCGCTTAAGGAAAGATTTACAGTGAACGTAACACATTCAATGATAACGTAAGATGTTGGTAAAATATCGATAAAAACTCGGTATAATTTATTCTACTTGTTTATGATTGTTTTTATTCTTAATCTACGTTAAACAAGTAATCAGTCTTCATTTTAATATCGATCTGACGATATCGATAAACACAGATCTCTATCGTTTCTTTTTTACCTTTATCGTCTTATGTGTATGAAAACGAAGACAGGTGTATAGAATAGGTTCCGGCTTACATGTAAATAGCCTCGGACATCGGTAGCAAGGTGTGTGGGTATATAATTATTTTCATAATCACATTCATTGTCATCTGGAATCGCTTTGCTGTCTGTTAAATTAGTCAGGCGTATTACATTAATACGAGCTCTTCGGTTTTATCGACTTTTGTATCGTGAATAACTCAATCGAATACGGGGTTTTATATATTATCAAAAAATTGTATTACTTTGAATTTACTATTAAATTCTGTCGTAACGTTTAAAATTGAATAAAATATTTTTTTATCTCAAATGATGTATACTAAAATAACATTATTTTATTGTACTTTACATCTATTTATTCATTTTATCTATTCAGTACCCCATATATTTTTAGTTATATGTCAACATGAAGTTGATTTTAACGTTTATATTTTTAATTTATTATTTTTTCTCTCTTGTTTTATATTTGCACTACCTACGATAACTTTTATTCGTGTTAACAAAACCGCTCATTAGCTGGAAGAAAATGCCTTGTGGCATTAAGCTCGCCAGTGTACGAACTAAAAAATACAATAAACTATTTCTTCTTCATTCTATTTTGCGGTTGAGGAATTTTATTAAGAGGTCTTACTTGAGTCTTAATGAGTTGTACCGGTTATTAAGGTTTTCGGTAACTTATTTTTTGTGAATGTATATTATCTTGAGAACAACCGAAGAGGTCGTATCGTGAGTGGGCAGAGCGCTGTTTGGAGTAGGGCGGTGGGGTTGTGTCGGGTTGGTGGGGGGTCGTGGGGGGTCGCGGGTAGTGAGGCACGCGGGCGTGTTGTGCGTCGCAGGCTGGCTGCACTCGCTCGCGGGGCTGGTGAAGCGCCGGCTCAGCGGGTATGTCAAGTGGCATCACGTTGCAGCGCGCCGGGACCCACACAATCATCCGCGCCATCTGCAGAACCGGTGAGTTCACTACTTCCCGTACATCGGGTGCCCATGAAAAGGATTTTTTTATTATGGTAAAATCGGACCTTTCATTTAAAGTCTGCCAATAAAATCTACTTCTGCTTAGTAATTACTTAGTTTTACTTTCTGTCTGATAAAATGTACATGCATTTCACTGAAATGTATAGTCCAGTGGTCGGCAAACTCGTCATCTAAAAGAGTCTTATACAAACAATACAAAATAGAAATTTATTCGTGCTTTTTTTTAATTTAGACATTGGTAGATTTGTACCGAAATAATTAACATTAAAAGTACATATTGAGCTTGTCTTTGCAAAATATGTACATGTTGATTAGGAAACGCGATGCACAGAAACTAGACGCTATCACAACTTTTATATGATACGTATCGCGATTTTAATTTTTACGAATGTTCACGTGACAAGCGCTTCATGCGCGCAAATTTTTTTGTATAGCGTTGCCATGGTGCTCGCTTGTCAGGCGTTGAATGTGCGCGTTCAGTTTCTTCTACATTTGTCCATTATCCTCGTGAAAAGCGTTAGGCGCCTGTCATGTGAACCTACTTTTACTCTATACTGTGTATTAAGTGATTGTTAATCATCGTAAATAGTTGGGGAAACAGTGAGAGTTGGAGCATGCCCGCGTCCCCGCTCCCTCCACGCGCGCCTCCCCCGCGCCCTACCGACTAGCGTATGGAGGGGTCGCGCTCGCGTACGCGCCCGCATCCGTACGTCGCGAGTGACGTCACCGTGATGTCACAGCAGCGCGCGCCCGACATCGCCTCGCACGCTTCTTGAGACTTCTCTGTACCGACTTTGCGAGATGTCGCACCGAACAGTAAAACACAGCTTTTCGCTAAATTTGCTTAAAATTCTATACGTATATTTGAAAACCATACATTTTGTTTGTTTTTTTTTTTTACTGTTTGGTAAAAATATCTGCAACTACTGCGCAAATGCATTGTATTTTAAAATGTACAATTATGTATAGAAACGTTTTCCTGCTTAATATATTTCTTAGTTACGGTTCAATCTCTAACCGTATTATGCGGTTTCTAACTGCGAGATACGGTTTGTAATTGCTAATTGCGGTTAATAACTTTAAAACGTGGGTTTTAATGTATAATGCTGTTTTTAACAGCAAAAGAATCGGTTCCGGGAAGGACAACCGCTGGAAACACTGCAAATACGCATTTGGAACTTATAAAAAAAAAACGAGATACCGACATCATATATCGACTCTGTATGCTCTTTATAAGACTGATGCTAAAAATTACTGAACAAAGAATTGAATTTGCGTTGGTTCAAAACATCAAATTAACTCATTATAATTAATATTGTATTGGATACTAAAATTGCTATCTAAATTAAAATTACATATATAAAAATAAATTTTACTGCGAAATATAAGTATAAATAACATTGTTGCCTTGAAAAGTACGATAATGATGCGTCGGTTTGTGAATTTACCTTTGAAATGTATTTATGAGAAAATAATATGGATGTCTTTTAATAATCGTTTGTTAGAATGGATCGTTCTCGCTTTGACAATATAAACGAATTACGTGACGTTGATAAATATTATTTATATTATTGGGATATATAAATCGTATTTATGTAATTAAGAAATATAAAGCGTATTTATATATAGTGTAAACTTTTTATAATGAATTTCAAGAGACCCAGAATTTTTTCTTGTTATAGATTTCGTTATACTGATAGAAGAGAACGCATAAAAGGTTTTGTGGTAAATCAACCAAATTCATCTACTTTCTATCTTATAGAAAGATTTTCGTTATAACGTTGTATAGAGTTTACACTGTATTTACGATATATCAGTCGTAAGTTGGGAGATATTCAATTATGGTAAACGACTCGAATTTAAAGAGAATATATTTTCTATTGGTGTGTGCCTCTTTAAAATTCGTTCGTGTTGTGTAGGCATTACAATTTGGAGACACCATTTGATAGAGATTTACGATTTTTTTTTTGTAATCTGCTGAATAAAGTGCTTTGAATTCACGTGTTCTGTACAATGTTAAGATGTTTCGTCGAGGAATTAATACCGTTTCATATTGTCACAATCAAGTGATGTCTTCAATTTTCATTGAGACTTAATAAAGACAGCATCAGTTAGAATGGTGTCTCGTGACCAGCTGTGTATCCCTGTTCATAAGAAACCGATTTAATTAAAATCTATTGTAAATAATTGTATATTATATTATAGGTTACATCACAACAACTCCTAGATTATGTCATAATCTAGGAGCTGGTTAGTGTGACAAGTATCGCATTGTAGACTTGCTTTTTTAAAGTTTAGACTTGTATAATGTACATTTGTTTTTTATTAGTTCGACCAAATGTTTTAGGTTTTAGGGATCAGATGTCAGCGTGCTTCAGGAGTAGAGGACTTGTGTGCGACGTTTCTATTGAAAGTTTGAAGCGTTTATCATTTTTTTTTAAGATATGACACTTAATAATAATAATGAAGTCATTTACTCCATACATACAGTTTAAAAAAAAATGATAGTATATTCGCTTAAGAAATAGTTTTAGTGTATGTGGTATAATCATTCTCTTTTCATTGAAATATGAATTCAAGCTTTTATCTTCATATTTGGGTAAATACCCAAACATGGGTAAATTTTTCAATGGAAAAGAATTAATACATTATTCTAATCTACTGAGTAATGTTGCCTCCTCCATCTTCTTCCAAAGATCTTTGTCCTTGGTTAAACAGGCCTTGGCTTAGACAGGAGACTTACGAATGCGTAATCTACATCCATTTCATGATTGAAAAAGCATCTCGTGGAGTTTTATTCGTTCTTAATGTAAACCTTGTGCTGCGTAATCCACCGTCAGTCTTATTTCGTTTTCGGGTAACGTACCTTCTGACCCACATTTATGGTAATTGTTCCGCTCTCAAAGTTCGTAGCGTGATATATTATATCGCTCATTGATAAATACCCTATAATACAAAGAAATACTTTCCAATATATCTGGTTGTTCCAAAGATTAGCGCATTACAACAAACGGTCGCTTGAGTTTTCTAATATTAAATGTATATATATACACTCGAAGATTATTTATATTTGTTTAGGAGTTTCTTTTAGGCCTAGTCTATTCTCCCCTAAGTCTATTCTATTTATTTGATATCCTCTATATAGAATTCAAATCTTTTACTCTTTCAATGACATCACGTCGATGACTTTTGTGTCTTATTATGACTGCGTTCCGGTAGTAGCTCATAACGCTCACGCTCACGACCGCGAGTTTTCCCGTTCCACTAGCTCGCGAGCGTTGCGATCGTAAGTGCTAGTGGAACGCATTTGTGGGCGTTTTGAGCGTTCAGATAGATAATAAAAAGGGCGATCTAGAAAAAATAAAACAAAAACTTTGAGAGGTTAAGTTACACTTTGTAAGTCTTAACAGTAAATTCATATAATTATGAAATTCATTTAAGTATATTAAAGAAACAATGTATAATTCAATTTTTTTATTTTAATTATCATAAAAACATACAAAATGACCTTATTGGTTAAATGAAAAATATTAAATTACCATGAAATAATTATAAATTAATTTTTAAATGGAATTTTAGAATTCACAACATTTTTCAAAAGAAGTAAAATTATCAAAACTTTATTAACGTATTTCATTTCATAATTCATTTACGTATTTCAATACAATATGTTATTTAATATAAATATCCTATACCGTATCAAGTAATGACATTTTCACGGTCGCCATCTTTATTGAGAATCCCGCCAATTTTGACAACGCTCACGTCGACCCACGTCCAGACATGGGGCGTCGTGAGCTTCGCGTGAGCGTATGTTATGACGTCATCAATGACGTTTTCGCCACGACCGCAACGCTCGCGGTTGTCTAGTGGAACGGCGAAACGGGCGTTGTGAGTGTTGTGAGCGTCTCCCGGAACGCGCCATATATAGGCTGTTGTCCTCAGAAATGTCAAGGGAGGCGAATGTTTATGAATGTTCTTAAGAGAATTCTAGCACTTTTAACGAGTGACTTATTATTCAACGTGTTTCTTTATTACTGACCCATCTATCCCGTTGCATCATGAGTCGTGTTTATAGTGGTAGAGCCAAGCTGAAGCTTTTATTGTTTTCAGCACGAATGGGTCGGCTCATCCGGGGAAGCACCACCCTCTCACAGAAAACCGACGTGAAGTAACAGTGCTCGCATTGTTGCGTTGCGTTCGGTCAGTGAGAGAGCCGGAGACCCACGTACCCTCCCCTTCCCCTTCCTGTCCTCCCCGCCCTCCTCCCAAACACAGGCTGGCAACGCACTTGTGACTCCCTTGGTTGTTGCAAGTGTCTATGGACGGTGGTGATCACCTAACATCAGGTGACCCATCTGTTCGTTTGCCTCCTACGATATAAAAAAAAAAAAACGCTTTTCTATTCTGTCAATAACATCACATTAGATGTTTTTAGTCAATTTTTTCGAATGTTCTCGTGTAGTTCTACTAAGTCCTTTTTATTGAATTCTATCATATGTCTGCTTCCATTAAAAAATTCAAGATAAAATAAATTTCATTTATCAAGACCCTTTGAAAATTTAAACGTGTACAGCGTATTTATATACGTATATATACGTTGCATTAAATTGGATAGCAATTGAATATATGTATATAATTATTGAAGTTTGTTTTTGAAATCAAAGTTAACTCTTAAATGAAAGGCATATTTCTCAAATATACTGTATACTGTTGTAATAGTTTATGGTGGTTTTTCCAATGCGTATGAATTAGTATCTTGTTTCCTTTTTCGATTAATTGAAAATATGTTGATATTTGGTTATTCGTTTTTTTTAATCATTTTTATGTACAAACTGTTCTAAAATTTAATGCTGGATACCTCCGTGATATTTACGATATATACATAAAGAATATATATAATATGTAATAACAGACTTGCTCAAAAAATGCCCACGCGCATTTAATTATATCTTATACCAACTTCGGAGTCGTAACTTTTTTTTTCCTGATTTATAATTTGTCTTGTGTTTAACGAACTATCAGGACTTTATACTTTATTCCCGTAATCCTAATAAAAGATATGACAATTGTTGGGTTAAAAAATCGCATTTATGAATACAGATTAACTCTTTCCTATTTGTTCTATTAACATGCACATCACAAAATAAAACAACCTAATTAAAATATCACATTTGTGGCTTTAATTGCCTCAGGTCTATACTGACCTCTTCTCGATCAAGCACTGTTATTTTAGAAACATTAATTTATAATTTAATCAATTTTTATACATCACAATTCACATCATAACTTTATAAATTAAGTTGTTTATGCATTGTAAATATTAATTTAAAAAAAAAAAAAAACGTCACACACAAGTGTTATCAGAAATAATGTAATGTTTACACGATCGATGTGATTTTCGTTTGTATAATTTTAGGGTTGCCATCTCTTTCTTGACGTAATATAATGTTGTCATATATTTTTGTAATAGTTTGGAATTATTTTTGACTCGCAATGCGGTTTGTTATTTAAGTTATGCATAAATGGTATATAGAATTAAGATATAGATGGCAATCTGAATATTTATTGACATTAAGGCGGTGAGCAATACTGTACCTTAGTTAATACCTTAGGGAAAATCGTTTCGCTGGATTGTTGCGCAGTTCGAATTTTGTGATTTGGAGCACAGCGTGTCCCACGCAGGGCGTCGGGGTTCGGCCACTTTTGATTCTATCAAAACCTGTATCTATATATATAACT
>JACEII010000024.1:4615200-4626136 GCA_014332785.1 Antheraea mylitta | reverse complement strand
GAGGGAAAATACGTTTTTAAAGTTTAGCACGTTTACATTACATTACATTAGTTTATATTTGAAACTACTATTCTAGATGTTCATGATTACTGTACATAAAAGAGTTGAAAAAAAAACCAACACACCGACGTTAAATATACAAACCTCGTCAAAATTTTTGGCCGCTCTAAATATTGCCACAATTTTTCAGGCTTACTCGTAAAATAGTCACAATATTAACACGAAAGTTCAAACATTATAGGAAAATAAAATTGGCATTTATGTATCCTTAAGTTACCCTTATATGTACTATATAATAATTAGTTATACTTAAATTTGTATTATGTGTGCTTCAGAGCGGTCTAAAAGTTTGGCGACAAATGTACAATATTTATTTACAAACTTGTGATTTATCAGGATTAAATACACTTGTAGTTTGTAATATTAATAAATTATATATATTTCCACATTTGGATGAGTAAATCTTCGGCCTGGCCCATTGCAGTGCCCATAGGTCTCTTCCCAAAGGAAAGTATGGGCATAATCACCACGCCAATCCACGAGGTGGTACTACAAGAACTTTCCTCAGGTTTCCTCGTGACGTTTTCCTTCACCGTCAGCCGATAGTGTTACTAATTTAAATCAATAACAGTACATGAATTCCGAAAAATTCGTTGATACATACCGGGGTTCGCATGATATTCCATCGTTCAAACAACTAGACCACTACGACTTTGAGTAAATAATATATAATATTAAAAGAAGAAATAGAATCAATCGTATGGTTTTGATTGTTTCCAAAATACATAGATACAGAGTTTTCAGTAAAATCGTATGTAGTCGAACTTCATAGGGAAACGCCCTCTAGTCCGCGCGCCACCCCACGTGCAAACGCCTAGCTATAAGATAAAGATATATATATGTAGGATATTTAAATATGATGTATTTAATAAACAACGATTAACTCTTGTTTTTTTATTATTATATGATTGCAATAATTATTATTTTAATGTGTATTGTAATAAAGGCGGATCAAATTTTATAAGAAGTTTTATTTTAGAATCAACCTCCTTGATCCAGGATTATTAAAATTTTGTTCATTCTTTATACTAGTTCCCATTAAAAACTCCTTGTATAGGTAATGTGTTTGTTCTGAAAATAATGAAATATAATAAAAATAATTTTTTTATTAAATGAAAAAGTAATGTCATTTTTCTACAATATATTTAGTCGGTTACATTGAAAATTTCTGCGTGTTATACATTATAGATGTCGAACCTGAGGTAATAAATTACTAATTCACATTTCCAACTTATTTTTATTTGTTTAAAGTGCAGAGACAGATAAGGGATCTTTAAACAAAAATTATATAACTATTGAACGTCCGACCGCAGGCAATTATAATAAATCTTTAAAAAAATATTGAATTTCAATATTATAATACTTAATTTTTGGAACTATATAAAAACGTTATTTTTTATAGTAATCATAATATATATCATAGTAACAATAATATGTGTTATTTTTGGTACGTTATATTTAACTTAATTATCAATGCTTTAATTACGGGACAAACAAAGAAACTATAGTAAGCAATAATTTAGCATTCAAGTGTACATTCATTAACATACTTAGTTTACATTACAAGTTTCTCCTTTATTAATATTTTATTTATAGTAATTTTATAGTATTTTATGGATTAAATTGTTCGCTATATAGTAAATATAAAATTGAGGGAATCGTAGTTCCTAAATAAATTCTAAGAACCTGATATGTAATACCCAGGTACAATGTAAGAAACGATTAGCCAGGACTGGAATTTTTCCTAACCTTGACAAAAAAGTTGACACTGTTCACACACCAAGATTTTTAGCTTGGTGGGAATTTAGGTAACTTCGAATGTCTAAATTGCCCGGAATATGTAGGTACTTCAGTTTATTGACATTGACATTTCAACGAGCGACGGGAATTCCCCTAACAGAAACATCTGAAACAAATCTTATGTCAAAACCATATTTGGAGTTGTTGCCGGGATTTTAGTCTGCCATGTTGGTATTTTATATTTTATTCATAATCTTATGTTATATGAGTCTATATTATGTAATATTTGTGGTGTTTTATGTCATATAGTTCGCGTACTGTGCATAAGGGAAGTAGATGGGAATAATACAACAGAACATGGATTCTGACTTTACACAATAACTCTTTGGAAAGTTGTAATAAGGGAGCCACTGTTTTGCAAACACTTTTAATATCATTACCTACTTGACATTGGCAGTAATAATCTGGAACATTGTTTACAAAAAAAAAAAAAACAAACTGCAATGAGTTCCTAAATCAATGGTATAATCAAGTTTACCACCGCCTTAATAGAACAATTTTTATATTTGGTGTTCTTAAATCCAGAGCTGACGTCATCATAGAACTATTAAAAAAAATGATATGTACGATATATAAAAAATATACGATTTTTTTCTATAGCCTTAAATATTGCCTGCAGTTTGACATAAAACATTAGTAGAAATAAATATATATTTAAATGGATGTTATGTACTAATTAGTGCATAATTATTTGGTACGTGATATCTAAGGATGTTCTTTGGTATTTGAAATACATAGACGCTATGAAATTTTATTAAAATCTCAAATAGTCACATAAAATACGTATTATACTTTACAGCAACATCCGCAATATAGATAATCTATGTGATGTTCCAAGCCTTTGTATAACATAACCTACGTGAAACAAGTTCTCATAAATGTTAAATTGGTGAAATGTTCCTAATAGCAATAACTTGTGCAGATTATATATCAAATCTGTAACACTACAATGAACTTTGTATACATGTGAATTTTATACATATACATTAGCTTGATTGTTTTCTATATAATAGAATATTTTAATTTCAAAATTAAGTAAGGATTGTGAAGATGTTGACGGAATCTTTTTGTTATTTAGTATAATATCAGTGACGTCTTGCTCCATATAAGCTGTGTGCCACAAGATATTAGCTTTTGTGTGTTACAAAAACTCTAGAAAGTTCTACAGAGGCAGCCACCATTTTGTTATAACACTTAGATTATAACGAGAATTTGTTAAATAGTCCCTACTTGCTAACGGTAGTATTCAATGGATTTATTAGAGTTTTAGAATCTTCTACAATCTTGAATTATTTGGCCATATATTGTAATATTGGTGACATATTATGTATATTAGAGTATTATTATTTTATACAACTGCTTAGATTAAACCTACAAAGTATTAATTCTGATATTTTACAAAACTTGCTGGAAATCGTAACAAAAATGGCACCATTTTGTTGTAACATTGAAGTTATTACAAGGCACATTGTAATAATACTATTACCCAACATAATAATGGTGGCAATAATCTTTAATAAACAGAACCGGTTGCTAAAGTAGGAAAAAGAATTTGGTATTATTGGCGTTTATTATATTTAAATATTTAAAATGTTCACGTGCATACAAGGCTCAAGACTTCACACTAAAATGGTAGACAACTTACGTATATAAATCACAAACATGGTAACTATAAATAATATAACAGTTTATAACTATTCTAACAGCAATGGCGTAACTAGTCACCCGTTTCGTGGTAACATTCGATCATGAAGAAATAATTAAAACATACAAAAATCAAATTTCAAGAGAAAACTAAAAAGGTCAACTTATTTTGAATTAAAACTTATGTCCCGGTAGGGATTCGTTACGTGTTAAACATAAGGCATGTATGTATTTGTATGTATGTATACGCATATTCAAGTGTCTGTGTAGGTCTAGTAGTATACACAAAAATGAGTAAATGTATAGTAAGTTCTTATACCCGAGACTTCATATAGTATATGATTTATGAGTATTCTCATAAATATATAATTTAATATATATAACCCAAAGAAGTTTCACTTCCTCTGTGTGTGCACACTGATACACACAATGTCTTTGTTGTGTGTCTATAGGCGAGGTTAAACCTGATTGTTGGCGTGACGAGTGTGTGAAATATGGCGACGCGATGCCATAATGAGCTCCCATACCTCTAGTGTATACAGCGTTGTTTACTACGTTACAGATTTCGATGTTTCACATCAGTCAGGCGTCCCTTAAAGGCTCACATTTTTTTAAATTAAAATGCTTCCCTGCAGTACAAAAGTTTCACTTCTATTCTTTAGGACACTGCCTGTAATTTTCCGCCTGCGGTATTAATAGTACTAGCTACGCCAGGAGTTTTACGAAGTATAACAATAATTATAAAAGTATTTGCTATACAAAAACGACAAACAGGGTAAAAAAAAATCAACTTATTCTGTATAGGAGAGAATAAATAAACGATATAATAGTAATGCGAACAAGCCCGCTTGATAATATTAGTCACAATTTCTCTGAGCTATATCTAATATATAAAGGCTTACACTATATACGAATAAAATAATAATAAATTAATATATATAGTCAACGTTTTTAAAACGATAAATTGCGTTTCTTATTAATTAGATACATACTTCAATCGTAAATTGAATTGTAACAGCCTCAAATGTCTAATTTCCCTTGAACTTCCAATCTTTATGTGACTAGTTTATATTAACAAATATTTGAAAATTGTATGTCTAAAATATTTTAAAGCCTACATACACCTACATATGTAGTCAAATAGTGATTAATTTTGACATTCGGTTCAATTTACCAAATAAAGTACCAAAATACCAAATAAGTACAAGTGCCTTTCAGCGTTATATAATATTTAACACTAACTCCGATTGACTAGTCATTTTAAAAATTGTCAATAGCTCCTATTAGATATGTTAATTATTTTGAAGAATTTATATTTAAAAATATATATTTTTAATATTACGATATTTTAATTTTAATCAATAGTTAACTTATTTTTACTGGCTTTACTAGAAATGGCGGAATCGTGACTAAATATGTTCAAAAACATTTATACAATTCTATAAATTACAACAATTAAGCTAGAAAAGTCATGAAGTTTACTTACGACATACCTACGTGTAACTTAGAAATATTAAAAAAACAGTGTGAAAAGTATAACTACATTCTAAGTGACCCTATTTCGCACTAATTTACGCTTAGCCCCGCCTTTGCTATGAATATTTCTTAATATAAATAATAAGTTTAACCTCTGAGCATAAAAGAGTCATAGATAAAGATTAGGTTTTTAAATGTAAATGTCGGAAAACATCTCTTGATTTCTCGCGACAGATGATTCTCCTGAAAAAGCCCTATTCATAGTTAATGTATTTAAGTTATTTCAATCTATAAGTTGATTACTATTATAAGCGATTATTGTTCAAGGCCGACTTCGCATTTGCAAAGCTTTACTATAGCACTACATTATTCTTCATATTTTTTCCAATTTATACCTGAAAGAGAAATATGTGATTTAGAAAATATGTACATCTTTATGTGTATACGTCTAATAATACATTATAATAATATTATACTACAATATAGTATATACAATATAACGATCTTCAAGAGTAAATAAGTTTTAATTGAGTGAACGCGCTACATCTTAGGCCTTGTCTTCACTCTCCATCAGGTGTCACTCAGGTCAAGATTCAAGCTTCGCGCAGTGTAAAAAAATATGAACGTTGTAATACTGTAAATAGTAATAATAAAATAATTGAGTCGTTACATTTTAAAACGAGCGAAATCCAATTTGAGCCGTTACTAATATTTTACGTTATTTTTCATGATTTTCAAATTATGTACATGTAAATAAAATACGAAGATCCTTAGAAAAAAACTAAAAACCTTATGAACGGCAAAACTTGATCTTTGTTCTCGGTTATATTTATTTTGTAATATTAGTAGTGTTCTATGTAATATAGCTTGGTTATTGTGTACAAGTAAAGTGGATGAAAAATAATATCACGGAGCATGCATTCTAACTTGTCACAACGACTACCTGGAAAGTTCTAACAAGACGGCCTCCATCTTGTCAATTCATTGAAATGATCGCAAGATACTTATAATATTATTACCTACTCGACAATGGCAGTAATAATCAAATAAAAGATTGGTTGTCAGAAAAAAAAAACTTACATGAAAACTCACACGTTCTAATGAGGTCGACCTCCTTTCCCGCTCCGCTGAGGACTGTCAGTCACTGAAGAGAGTCGTTCGTACTGCACCTTGTCGCTTGGACTCTTCAGGTAATCTGATATATGCTGCACTATCAGGTCAATTGCCACTGGAATAAAAATTATCGTTAAAGAAGGTAAATAAAAGATTCAAGTGATAATATAGTAAGTGTGCTTATTGGTTAGTGTAATTACAAATGTCTGTCTCAATTTATCGAGAGAGGTGGAAAATAAATTAAATGTAAAAAGGGACTTGTAACTTAGGAGTTCATGAGGCGATGGATGTCATATACGTATTAATTTGAAGTAGACAATTTCTACCTTGCAAATAATAATCTCCGCACTATGAAACTAACAGTTATTATGATTAGCATTTCCTCAAGAGTGCGCACACGTATCTATTCTTGGTAACAGCATAAGCTCTTGTAAACTATTAAAAATCGAAAACTATAACAAGTTCCCCATATAAGAGAGAAATAGAGGAGAAAGAAGAAAATCATGAATCCTATAACAGCACAAAAGCTGATTAGTTTTTGCTCCTACTAAATATGGTCATTTTTTTTCAGTTATGCCAATTTGTTCGATAACTGTGCTCTCCTTGGGCACCTTACTCTACCGTTGAAAACATGTATCGTTGTGGTGTATTCAGTAGCTGATTTGCAGCCTTGGTCGCCCTAGGCTATGTAGTAGTTACCAGCCACTACTTTTCAGTCATAATAAATTTACTCTTTTGGCAACTTTTATCGAAATCGATACGATTTAGGAAAATTATTGTTATACGATGCGGTGCAGTGCCGCCCACCATAATGTGCGCGAGCCTTTAGAGTATCTATGTACTTAGAGTTATTTATTGTTATCATTAATGAATTTTTGTCACGATTGGCCGCGCTAGGGTAAATCTGCCACTGGATGTTTTAGAGAATTAGTCCTAAAACAGTGCGATCTAAGCATCGCAATAAATGTGTTATAATGAGTTATACACCATGTCACATGGGTTAGTTTCCAATATAACGTCAGATTATCCATAGCTAAGTTGGTGAAACCACGGCTATTAAACTGTTACTTGAAAGGTTCGAATTCAGACCTAAAAAATATTATCCTTTAGTAATAGCGCCACAATATTAGAGATACATCAATTCTATACATAAATAAGAGTACAAAATTGGTGTATTACGTACATAACATTGACTTGAGCGTTATTCTATTTTTGCTTTAACTATTTTGCGGAAATAAGAGTAAATAGTAATTGCTTCGAATTCAACAGTTCGGCATATAAAAGGCAAAATGTCGTCAATGTACACGTAGTAGTCCGGTGAAGCTGTTAAAGTCTTGCTAGGCCAATAGCGTAGTTACTTCGAGAAAAAAAGGTCTACACGCACTTCTATGTCGAAGTTATTGTAGGTGTACGGCCTGAGTAAATAAGTGTTCGGCTAAAATAAATTCAATACATACACACACATAGTATGTGAGTGAGCCTAACACCAATTTTCCAAATCATAAAATACTTCTGATCTTTCTATGCGAATTCTATAATTTACAGTTGAGATGAATATTTCAAATAACCAGTTTCCACTTTGAAATAAATTCTCAATATATATATATATATATCAGGAATACAGTTAGTACTTGTAGATACAACTTTTGTCATATGAAAGAAAAACTAAAACATTTGCAAATATTTAATATCATAATAAGAACATGAAATACAAGAATTCGTAACTTATGAATCATTAAAGAAGATACACTTAAAACACTAAAGATTATAATTAAATACATTTAATAAAAAATATTTGTGCAGCAGAGGAATAAAAAATATAGTTATATAAATCGAGGCGAATAACGGTTATATATTAATAAATATAACGTTGTTATAAACTGTTGTTAATTATTCTGCTGTTAGATAATTTACTGTTTGTAATCCTGACACAATAATTAAACAAATATTGGTATTACAATTTTAATTGTGAATAAACTACTCTTTCATTGGACTTGTTCATTGTTGCATAATGATTGCTTGTTCGCACGTCGCGAAAACAACGGTCAAAAATTTAAATTAATTAAAGTTAAAATTAATAACGGATAATCAACACCAGAATAACTAGATCTTCAGTATCTAGTTATCTATTGCGTAGGAATAATGCATTTAGGCTAGCACTAGTTGTAATATATAACACTTGTATTCCTTACAACAGAATACATCTAAACCATATATAATAATTGTATTGTTTAAGTATAGAAAATATAAATGCATAAAGTAAGGAAATTCATAGCAAATTTCTGTGCTTTTGTATGACTTAGACATAATGAAGATTATAAACATGAAATCAGTCGATTCATAGGCATAACTGGATGGGGTATTGTAGGGTGTTCAAATCCGAGGTGTATAGTGTTACAATTTTAATTAAACGCCAAAGAACCTACGCCTGTATATCAATAAAAATAATGTCCTTTTTCTCAGAAAAATTTTGATATTTTGTTGAATATGAACAGACCATCTATAGCAAATACATTGAGAAGTGTCATGTATGGCTCATATAATTTGAAGCAAATTTTCGATGCGATGTTTTCGAGTCTTAGTAACAAAATATTAATAGTAATATTGATATATTGTTATGTGCCTTTTCCGAAAGAACTTGCGTTCCACGTCACGGCATGTTTTAATAATTAAATTTCTAGAATGTTTAACGTCATTTAAACAAGATGGCAATACTACCAAAATGTTTCTTTACCCCTCGAGTCTCAATAACCATAATTGTTTGAGCCCCATACAAACGAATGTAGACTTTATGAGGCACGGGTCAAGAGTCAGTTTGGCAGTGTAAGTTCTAACAAATTACCGAATTTATTAAAAAATTTGAAAACTTTGAATAATCACAAATAATTTAATGAAAAATTACAATGTTTATGTAAAATGTATTATTCAATTATGCATTCATTTCTAAGAACATTTTTTACCAAAATAAATGAAATTTATAATCTATCTATTGGATTTATAGGTACATAAGTTACACTGCTGATGTTGCGAGATTAAAAAAAACAAAGTTTGCGTCCGCAATTTTGAACTTTAACTCTTAATACGAAAACCTAGGGGTTAATGCAACGAAGGCGGCGACAGATATTAAAGTTGCCAAATTACTATGTATTTAGAAATGTATACAACCTAAAACTACTGTTAAAATATATACTCTACATAAATATCATTCCCTTTTTATTTCATTACATTTTTCACTAATGCATATTGTTATATGAGAATATTAAATAATTTATTTTTATATTACATTCCAAAAAATAACGTATTATGCAATAATATAATTTAAGCGTTAATGTAACGTGTAACAAGTAGGTATCTCATTAAAACTTTTTCCTAAAAATTATCCACATCATATACCATATACTCGAAAATGTACAAACTCGTTATCTCAATAGTACATGACTTAATTTAAAACTAGTGTCGGATAATCGTAACAAGGAGTGTTTTTTAACCTACTTAATCTTTTATGTTTTTTTTCCATATTTTGTTGTTAAATTCTTCGATTGTATCCAGCTTCGTATTTAAGTCAAATGTGATACATTTTCCTATGCTATAATTGAACTGTATTAAATAAATTCTGAAATAATGATTCAAAAAAAATTATAGAGTGCCTTAACGCTTGATTCTAATGTGCAGATGATCAACCTTTGTTACGAAGTCGAAAAAGCATTATGATGATATTGTCTAAAATGCTAATATAAAAATATAAAATAAAAAAACATCGAACATTTACATTGATAAATTATAAATAAACTGGGATTTATTATGCCCTAATGAAACAAAAGAAATATCTTCAATATAAAAATCAAGCGGTTAGACAAAAATTCTGTCAAAAGTTACACAAAAAGTCTGGCCATAAATACTGTTACAATTAAAAATAAACAAAATATTACATTTGAATTTGAATTTTTACATGATTATTCATTGAGTTTTCTCATTTTGGCGACAATACATCGTACAATATTTTGCGATATTAAAATGGAGTGGGGTGATAAAGAGAACCGAATCGCTGTCATTGCATTATATAAAGTAGGTTGGAGTCGAATGCAATATTTAAAACTCTCCATACGCTTAGTATTAGTAAAATATTTGTGCACCGGGCTATTAATAGGTAAAAAGAGATCTCCTTTGTTTGTAACAGAAAAAGATCTTGCCGTCCAGGTAGTGATCCTACGAAAAAGGTGGTCAAAGCAGTAAAGGGAAAGAATCCGAAGAAATCATTCCCTTACTGAAAAGAATACTTAAAATAAGAATGGTCCTTCCCGCAAGACTCGGCGCCGGGTCATAAAGCTCGGTCTACGCAGTCTTGGTTGGAAACGAACGTTTCGGACTACATCAGAGCTGAATACTGGCCGTCGTCTAGTCCCGATCTTAATCCGCTGGATTATGATTTATGGTCAGTGTTAGAGAGTACTACTTAACGATTGTACGATTAGCAGTAAAGATTTTTCCCATGTGCGTGCCCATTTTCCCAAAAAGTCCGCGCTTCTATTGATAAGTGACCATAACATTTAAAGGACTGTATTGCAGCCAATGGAGACCACGTCGTATAAGCTTTGTATGTTTTAAATTGTTTTATATTTATATATTAAATTAAACTAACACACTGTAAAAGTAATAAATGCTATTTACAATGGAAAAGTTGTTTTTCTTTGTTTCAGTATTTATGGCAAGACTAGGTATACTATCGGATATAAACGGTAAGATTAAAATACATATTTTTTAAAAGATCATTTGGAAATTTCTATAGCTCCAAGCGCAGGGGCGTTACTTATTTATATTTGCAACTTCATCTCATTTGGTGTTA
>JACEII010000024.1:4601465-4615190 GCA_014332785.1 Antheraea mylitta | reverse complement strand
CTTTATTATGCCCTATTGTATGCATTATAATTCCTCACAGACTCACAGCTGATAATATAAATATCACAGAAGGTACACTTCATTGTCAATATTAAAATAAGATAGGAACAAAAATATACATATCGGATGCACTCTGGCGTCCCGGTCACAAAACTCACGGCACAGAGCGAATGCAACGTTAAGACTATCGACTCAGCGTATCTTCGGAACTCCCCGACATCCGACGTCCGTTCGTTTCATCTCCCTCGTGGTGACCATTGCACGTCCCGTTGACGATCTTCGGCGGCGAACGCTTCTTGTACATGATATCCCATATGTGATGCACGATTAAGTCAATAGCCACTGCAACAACGGAAACTGGACCTTACACTCACGACGTAACGTTTAGTTTCGCAGCTACATAAGAGCATAGCCGCTGCAAGAGGTGTTTTTTTTAACGTAAAAATTTATTGTTGCGAGATTTTTAAGAGCTCGTTGCAGTGGCTATGACCTTTATTATATATACTTACCGTTAAATTACCATAGAAATTATTATTTACGTGTATTAGAAATACTTATAATTTTAATGACGTATAAGAAATATGTTTTTAATTATATAAGTGAAATTTCTTTAGGCGCATTGTAGAGTGAATGAAAGTAACCTATTACACGGGTCGCTGATGTTAAATCGGGTTTATTCGGCTCCATTCGACATCAAGGGCGATCATGTCAGTGACACACTGGATCGTGTATACTCGGCTTCAGACATCATCAATTACGTCGAAGGTCGGACTAGGTCCTTTCTATCTTGTAATTATAAATACACGCGTACTTTTTAATGTAAATAAATAGTTTTGCTATGTAGTGAAAAAAATCGTACTTCACTTTGTTTTGAGAAAGACGAAATATGTTCCGAAGAAATTAGAGCGGAATGATGTTATCGCGTGCATTTGTCTCAATACTCAACCTGGTTGCAAGTTATTTTAAATAAACTCTGAGGAAATAATTAGGAAATTAGATGCAGCATTATTTTTAAATATTAAGGGGTCTTGATTTAAATGAATGTATTCGTACCATATATGTGTTATACGAAAACTTTATTTTTGTACTCATTCTAAATGTTAACTATTCCATATTTCACGTTTCTTCGTGTGCACGAAAGCTTAAAAAGCACTACAGAATTTTTTCTTCCGTAATATAGTCATTTTTTTGGTACTATATCAAAATAATAAAGACGATTGCATAAATCTCATAGTATACGGTGTATAATAAGAATTAAGAACAAATGCATAACAATAGAATGTTAACAAGTAATCTCACCTTTTACAATTAAATATTGGTTTTTATACTCAAAAGATTAGTTAAATAACATTGAGCAAGTGTTTAGCTGGGTCTTAATAGCACCTGGAAAGGTTTCAATTATTGAGTTCCCACGCTGGTAGCGGGTGCGAAATTTTAAGCGCTCACTTATGATTTGGTGAAACACTGAGTCGTAGTGTATTGTTGTTCACGACTACTATACAACGCGCATAGACATTTAATATCGTGTTAGTACCGCTCTGTAAATTAACAAAATCTGCCTCATGACCGCGACAGAGATAGCTGTCTTCGGCCATTAGTGAATACTTTATAGTTTTGCTAGTTATTTTACTTTAATAAATGTTCATTAGCCTCAGCCCCAAACCATTATACTCAAACTCAATTACTATATCGCACCTGAGGCTATTTACACGCTTGAGGTCTTCTTCACCAATAGGATTTGATTTAGGCTAAGCGTAATGCAGCTGCGTAGACATACGTATAGATATTCCGGGAAAATTATTTAACGTAATAGCATTCGAATTTTGTCTACTTAAATACACTTCCACTCATCAAGCATCGCTTCATCATACTGGACATAGTTATTTTTACACGTAGGTAAAATCAAATAGGTTTCAAGAATAGAAACTCGACTAATCGACGATACAAACAGTTTAAATAAGAAAGCTGTTTGTCTCTATACTTATTATGTGCAGAAGTGTTCATTTAGTTAACTCCTGTATATCAGTAATCTTTGGTACCGGTCGCTTAATTACTAATGCTGGCTCGTTAGCAGTACTTACATGATGTATTTTTAAGATACAGCATATTATAAAACTCGTTTTGTTTTAAATTGATAGTACAATATACGAGTCGATTCACTGGCTGATAAGTTTAAAACAAATGCAAAGGATACACTACGTGTTATTACAAAAATATTTGAATAAGTATTGAATATTTGCTTTTAATACAAAAGTACCCAAACTTTTATAAAGCAAGTATTCAATGCATATTTAACTTTTTTTGTTATAACACGGATTCTGTCTAGCATTTATAAACAAGATAATATCAGTCTTTGTCACGCTCATACATTTGCTCGTGTGCGAAAGAGACAGAGGATTTTTTAATACTGCGTATGCAGTGCACTGTTATATCATGGGTTCATCTAAAGGTAATTTGAATATTCTATTGTATATATATGTGTATAAGTAATTACTAGTGATTAATATTTTGAATCATTTCAAAAGTAATAAATGACATTCCATTTCTGTAAGGTTTGAAGTAATTGTGGTTTACAAATTAAAATACCCGGACGGTGCTTTATTATGATAACTCAACGTCATACGTAGGTACTTTATTTTTTTTAAGAAGTAGCAAGCAGGAATGCAATCCGCCCGATGCTTATTGGTCAGTTAAATATATACTCAAGATGAACATTCTGATTGTGACCGTAAAGTGCTACTCCTCATGACTCTGAATTATAAGAAGGTATGTTTTTTTAATACTCTATAGATTTTAGCGATTGATTGTAACCTTATCAGATGTTAAATGCCGTTGTGGTCTAGAATGGTTAACACACTAAACCTAGAGAGGACTAGCTCTTAACTCCAGCTGTCGGAATCCATCTTGAGTGTGGTAGCTACTGATCAGCAGATTTATAAGAAGCTCTACCACCATGCTGTGGCGTCATTCCGACGTTCTACTTCACCGAAAGCTCCGTCTCAGCTGGTAGAGAATGTAAAAAAAAAATTGAACCGTCACGGGACGCCTGTCAGACGTGAAACACCGAAATTGTTTTGTATAAGTTATATGCATAAAAAACAGATTACGACAGGAATCAGCTATGGCATAATGAAAAGATAAAGCATTACAAATTTGTTCCATAAAGAGTTAAACCAATTAGAATATTATGTTTATACAGATAGTGTTGCAAATGTTTTTGGTGTACTTCGTTAAAAGTGCAAAGTTGGTGTTTTGCGACGCCACCTGTTTCACATCAATATTGTTCATATCTAGATGATTCCTTTGTCATTGAATGTACATTAACACCTAAAATTAACCGAATCTCAAATTATACTATATGTATGCGAGTTCAGTGCGGCAAGAGAGATTGCGCACAGTGACTACCGCATGGCATTTCGTCGCCACGTTTCATAGACTCGCCACATTAAAAATAAAGTATACCCGTTCCTACAAATATTTCACATCAAGAATAGTTATGTAAATTATCCAGTAACTGAGTACAAATACCGTAAATGTACATTACGCGGCATCTAAATAATTCCTACGTTCCAACTATCATCACTCATGTGGAAAAAGGTTGACAGAGAAAAAAAATACAATTAAAAGAAATATATATTGTAAAGTTTAAAACTGAAATATCCTGAACTTCAGTTACTCACTTTACAGAAATCTTATTCAAGGACATCATGTCTAAGATTTCCCATTTATTTTTTGTGACAAACTGTCAATTTATGATAACACGCGTAACCTAGCTATAGGATTTACGCAAGGGACTTATGCCTATATGATCTAAATCGGGATTGTTTGATGCATGGCAAAGGAGTTGGAATTTGTCTCGGAAATTAAAGGGCAAGTATTATGGGTCTTTGCAAATTGATATCCCGCAAAAGCCATGGTGTTTTAAATTCAGAAATGTGAGTAAAAAGGTTACCTCTATTATTTGCCACCTGCGCCCTGGGCACGTCTGCACACCAGTGCATTTGAATAAAATAAGGATCAGGGATCACTCTATTTGTGAACGTGGCTTAGAGGACGGATCACCGGATCACATATTTTTTAATTGCCCTAGACACAAGACAGTTTCTCTCTCTATGATGTTCTACCTTCTTTTATTCCCCGTCCTACTAATATTATGTGTCTCTTAACTCTTGTTATGGATAACCATCTAATTGTAGAATGCTTTTCGAAATTTATTAATACTAACAAAATTAAACTTTAGATTTTAGTGTAATACTCTTGTGTATGTCCGCAATCTAACAATATGTTGTATGCTTAATTTACATGTATTTTCTTTGTGATGTCTGTTTGTAGATAGCCCGGTCTGAATATAAAGATATTTGTCTAATTGTCTGACGCAACCTCCATTGTCTATGACTCCATTCACTTGACATTGGCAAAATTGTGTCAACACAAATGTTGCCATTTTAAGAAGAAGAAGAAGAAGACCTAGAAAAAGCATGAATCTGAAATGTATTTGCTTATTCATACCTATGTGGGCTTTCAACCAGAAGCTGGCAGCTGGCCAGATGTACATTAGAAAAAAAAATCTCTACTTGTATAAACTTTTTTTTTCAAACTCATCATCATCATTACCCTTATCCCACCTAAGTAGGGTCGGCACAACATGTTTTCTTTTTCCACTCTCTCCTATCAAATGTCATCTCAATATTCACACCTTTTTTTACGCACATATCATTTTTCACACAATCCATCCACACCTTTTTCGGTCTTCCTCTACTCGTATATCCGTCCACCATCATACTCAACACTTTTCTAGTCACATGGTTTTCATCTCTTCTCATGACATGCCCATACCATGCTAACCTATTACTTCTCAACTTCTCTGTCACCGGTGCTATTTTCAAACTTCCTCTGATATATTCATTCTTAATCTTATCCATTCTAGTCACACCACACATCCACCTTAACATTCGCATCTCTGCCACATGTAATTTTCTCTCATCCGTTTCTTTCGTAGCCCAGCACTCAGATGCATACAGCATGACCGGTCTCATCATAGTTTTATAAACTTTCCCCTTGAGTTTCAAAGGCATTCGTGGGTCACAAGCTACCCCAGACACATTTCGCCATTTCATCCATCCTGCATTTATCCTGTTGCTCACATCCTTTTCATGATTACGCTATTGATTTTGCAAGCTCTTAACAACTTCACCGGACTACTCTTGTATAAACAGCGTTTAGCTGTTGACATATCTGGAGATTATGTTTACTTGAAATACAAAACAATGGGAAAATAATTTGAACGCGATAGATGCCGTTGTTATATCATATAACTTATATCTACGAATACTGTGTAATGAAACAGAACTCACCCAAATTATCTGCGCCTCTCGGTATGATGACGTCAGCGAATTTCTTTGTCTGCAACAATATATATTCTTTGTACTATTTCCCTATAACTTAAAGTATAACATAGGGCTATTTATGATATATATTTAATTTAGAATACACATTATAGTGGATGTTACTTTGCACGTACGGAAGGTGCAAAGGTGAAAGTATAAAGTAACGTCGAATATAATATTTAATTATGGATTACCGTAAAGTAACGCCTCCTTTAATCAAATACAAAAACATCTTTATTACTTTCTACTTGAATTGTTAAATATTAATTTTCATATATTATCATCTCCATTTTCACACATTCACGGTAAAGAGAATCTGCATGCAAATTTTAATTTTCCATTAGTTTTGGATTGTAAGTTAATATAGCTAATCAATATTTTATATATAAAATAGTAGTGGGCCCGGCGGACGTTGTCCCGCCAGAATAATAAAAAGCAACCTTGACATATTATACACTTAAACCTTCCTCATGTTATAGTAAATAGTTAAATGAAATCACAAAAATAAACAAATAAATATATAAAATAATAAAAAAATAAAAAACACCTAATAGTTGTTCACAGATATGATTTTTTACGTACATATTAAAAAAAAAAAAAAACGAAAGCAACGAAAGCAAAGACATTTAATTAATCGAAACTTAGAGATAAGTATATTAAAGTAATTTCTAAATATTTGTTTTTGTTTTATATTTTATGGGTCTTAGCGGCTGATCACAATCTCATCTCATGGTGGATGACGATGTGGTCTAAGATGTTTTACCAATTTATCAATATTATCGATGTCTTCACTGAGGTGTGAGTCAATAAACACACCGTTCTAACTCTTGGAATTGTATTTATAGAATTAACTAATACAATTAATAACTCAAATTCATACACGGACGTATTCTACAATCGGTCGGAGGGGACTGAGGCAGGTGGCTAGAGATGGTCGATATTTATCGATGTTGAAGAAATATGACACATCGATGTTTCGATTTCGATGACATCGATGTTATGAGAATAAGATACCGAAATGTCAATATATTCTTTAGGGTCATTTAACGCTGCATGTACTATCTAGGGACTAGATGATTGTCAAATTTAACTCGAAGTATGTCCTACGAATAGTTATTTCTTCGGATGACCTTTTTTTTCAACGCTGGCCAACTCCTGTGCCATAAACACCCGATAAAGTTAGTTTTTTCATGACAGTTTTAATTGCTAGCAAAAACATCGATTCTTATCGTACATCGATACTATTAAACCGATGTTAACATTGATGTTTTTCTAAAATTGATCATCCCTACAGGCAGCGTACCGGGCGTGTACCTCGCAATTTGTCTACGTAGACAAATTACTATGCACGCGCTATACTGTGTCGCTACAATGTTAAACATGCTAAACATAGATGTTCGGACTGGTTCTAAAGTTCAGCTATCCGAACACACCAACAGGTACTTGGGGACAGATTTTCTCGAGATGACTCGAGGGCAGTAACTAGACAGTCGACCTTAGAAAAAACCCTAATACTATGCTACGGTTCCAACATAGTCATTTCCTTCTCTGGAAGCACTTATTCAGTTGCAAGGATTCGAATCTATGTCCATTGATGCTATGACCAAACAAGCTATCAACTTACCCATTATCCCATATTAAGTTCAAATACAAAATTATATTAAAATTAATTAGATTATAATTGATCGGACCAACTTACCGGTAAGCAGAATTCCTCAAAAGCTGGTTTCACAAAGTTCATGTACTGATTGAGAACCTGCTCAAGGTCTCTGCCGCGCTCCATTATGTCTCGTGGTACTGAAAAGTCGACATAGTTGTTGGTGCTCAGGTTTCCTTTTTTTTAACAAACTCACTCTAACAGAAATCACAATAGTGTTACAAAAAATCTGTACTATTAAGTATTTAATTAAATAAAATTAGTAATGTACACAAGGGGTAAAAGAGAATTATTTTTGAGATATTCTAAAAGAATAAATTAAAGAGCTATTTTTATGAAGCCCGGTGAAGCTGTTAAGGCCTTGCCAGACCAATAGCGTAGTCAGTTTGAAAAATATTTTTTTTATAATATTAGTACAATAATACAAGCACCTGCAAGTAACTCCGTACACGTTTTTTATACAGTCGACTTGTTTATAGTAACACTTTCCTTAATTAAAATGTGAGTATATTCCATTATTTATCAAAACTATTACTGATAGTATCTATATTTATTTTGGAATAAAATTATTCCCATATATGCATAATGTTATGAAGTTTGGTTAAGACATTTTTGAGTGAAATCTGACAGGCACACATTCCGAAATTATTTTAACATCATATCAGCGATCACTAATGACAGATACAGCTACATATTGCGTATAGAATATATATAAAAGAATTACCTATAGAGGGAGGATAGGTGGATAGATTAATCGTGAGATTAATCTTAGTATCAATGATAAGTTTTAATAAAATTGGTCTTTGTGTTTACTCTTCTTTATCTATCTTGCTTTATAATCAAGCTATTGAAAGTAAGTCTAGGATCAAGAACATAAGCAATCAAGTCTACCTGATACATTTTCAACTTGAGAATGCAAGCTCACTATATAATGCAATAGAGAATAATTAGAAAAAACTTTTAATTAAGAAAAGAAACATTAGATTACCTCGTCTGGCCAACCTGGTGTCTGAATCTGTGTCAACAAAGAGCTTCATGTGGAAGAGTTCCCTCACTTCTGGGAAGTAGAACACGAGAATTCCCTCTATCAGCACCACATCAGCAGGATATATTGTGTGAGAACGGTGTGTACTGGTAGAAGGAAAAGAATCTTCAATATTATGTTAATTCACTGTTTATGTATTTTAAAAAAAAATATCCCGTGATTTCACTATGCTTATCATTCATATCATTGTTTCTCAACCTAGGAGTTATATTCAAGAATATAAAGGCCTCATTGGTTGATCTAAAATGTGATAAGCATTAAATTAACCTATCACAGTAAGGAATCTTGAAGTCCCTAAAATACTGAATAAAATGTTATAAAAATATATAACACAGCAATAGCAAGAAACTAAGCTATTGTAGACTGCTCTTATAGGGTTGAATGATAAACTTAAAAGCTATTCTTTTTTCTTCTTATTTTAACAGTCATTACTAAATAATAGCTTGTAAGTAAATTTTTATATATTATGAAAAAAAAAACATCCTATCCATTGGATGTTATCGTATAGCTGTGTATAATTAATCTAGAAAGAAAAGAAATTCTAATGCTAATCATAATAGGTTGCTGCTCCTGAGGACTAGATAGGAATGTCCCATTTGCTATATGCTGGCAATAACTCCAACGATACTGAAATTTAAAATGAGAGCACTGCTGTTATAGGCACATATAGGTGTAAGGTTCATGCATCTAAAGTTGAATTTTACACACTGTCCTAATATTTTTTTTTATAAAGTAACTGTTGTTGATAACATTTTATATATTAGCAAGTAAATGTTTCAAACTTACCTGATGGAGTTAGTAATGTAATCATATTCAGGCACTTCCACTCTCTTCCCAGCTAGTATGTCTTTAAGAATAGCTAGTAACTTCTTATCGTCAAATGCATCAGGGTGATCAAAATTAAACTGACCACGTTCAGCACGCAAGCGTTCTGATGAAGTGAGGGTACGATAGAATGAGTCCTGACTGATACAGACTACTCTACGCTCTGTCTGTTCTTTGTGTTGTTGTCCCAGTTTCTCCATGATCTTCTGACATACTGTAGACTGAGACATAAAAATGTAAACTTGGGTTAAAAAGTTTGTTTTTTCTTCTGCTCTACACTCTTGGTCTCCACCTCTTTCCTGCTTTTGTTTATTAGTCAAATAAAAAATGTAGTGGGGCCTATGCAGTGAACAATGATAATTACTATACAAAACTATTATACTTAGCCATTATTATTTTATTTATGAGTAAGCAATGGATTTATAATTCCTAATTATAGCCTTTATGCTAGCACAGTTATCATTTTTTATGGCCAATTAGAAAAAAAAATTGAATGATTAAACCAGTTTAATTTGATTGCAATATATTTACACATAGAATTTATCCTATAAATTCATTAATTACATTTAGAGTAATCAGTGACTGAATTGGTCAATTGGAACAACATTTATAAGGCTTAAAATATACTATTTACAAAATGACATCCAATTCATTTTTACATTACATTTAACACTGAAAATATTGCTGTGTATTCAAATTTCATTCTGATTATAAATATATAAACAAAATCATTATACAAGATTAAATCAGTAAACACACAATAAAAGTATACAGATATAGCATACATGTGAAGATATGTGTGTAAAAAAGCAAACATTTTAATAAGGATAATTTTATTATTTACTGTTTTCATTTTTTACACACATGTTAAATAGTCCCCTTTATTACATATCCAAGTACTTTTATACCAGTATGTAAACTTAGTACTTGTGATATAATAGTAAAATGTTAAACCTCATCAATATATAGTCTAATTTTGTGTTTAGATTCAAGAATCTAATTAAAGATCACCATGGAAAATTTATGATCAAGCAGGTGCTTTCAAAGATATTTATTTATGAGCCTGAAGAGGGATTCAGAGCCTTCAATTGTAAAGAAGCTATCTCAATATAACCAATATTTTAGTATTTCTGTCCTAACAACTGAGTTGGAACTTTTGATTAAAGGAAAACCTTGTGATGAAACCATAGCATGGTTGACTTTTTCTAGATCCATCTGGCTAGCTACCACGCTTGAGTTGAAAATCTATCACAAAGCACCTGTTGTTGTCTTCCAGCAGTTGTAATAGACGTCCAGTCTTCTCTAGGTTGAGCATGTCTACTTAGACCACACCGTTATTTAAGCTCAGATTAGATTATGGTCAAATACTAAAATCTAAATAGTATTTTAAAAAGTTCACGAATTTACACTTTCATTAATAATGTGATTATATATTATACTTATAGCTAATTGCAGAAAGACCATATATTTCGACTACGATTGTATATGTATTAGCAATAGTACATTAAAAGTATAAGTGAAATGTCGAAATGAAATACGATCGAAAGTTGCAACGAATGTTTTGATTCGCCTTCAACTGAGACAATGAGTCTAAGAAGCAAGGTTATAAATAAATGAAACTCGTGATGAAATTCCCATAGCTTGTACAACGATATTATTGTTAAGCAATTGTGATCATATTTCTATCAAATATATTACGTAATTTCTATTACTTTAAAAAAAATCGATATTTTTTACACATAAGGTTAGGATTACCTTTCCACTGGCCGTGCCACCCGCTACTCCGATCAGAAATGGAGTTTTACTTTCTAAACCATTTGTGGAGGAATAATCAGCAGATTTCTCTGCCATTTTGTAAGTGTGTATAAATCTGTGCGATTTTTTTATAAATAACAAACTATTGGACACACTTGCACGACTCACTCGTATGACAGCTGACATTGACATTTAGGAGACATTATTGCTAGCTCCAAACAAATTAAAACGTTTGATAGTAAGCATCTTGAAAGCTTTTTCGTTTTAACACAAATGTAGTCGAATTGATACGTGTTAATTGTATGTCTAATTCTACCAAAATATTATATATCAGTAGAGGAAACTCATACTAATATAACTTAATGTTAATAGTAGAGCGATTCCGAAGATACACTTTTTAAATATTATTGGCGATGCGAAAAGAATTGCGAAACTTAACCATAAGTATTTATTTAGTAATGAAATATATAAAATAAAATTGAAATTAACAAAAATAATTCTAAGGCTATCTCGTTCTATCTTATATATGGAATTAATAACTAAGAAATTATCAAACAATAAAAAATATTGTTTTGAAACATTTGAGCTCAAAATGTTCACCATTGCTAAATTGTTATTCTTTCCATATATTTCGATATTTAGGCTCAATTCACATTGTGTTGCCGTTTATAGTTCGATTTTGCTCATGTGTCGGATGTGTCGGTGAAATTCGCGTACATTCTAAAAGACATTTTGCACATCCAATTAATGTTTTATATATTATGCATAATATCAGATTATTTCGAGATATTTACTGTCGATCATGGATCGAGACAGACTGATTGTGGAACTAGTAGTGTACATACACCGAGATTTGATCTGAGCTAGATCGGACCGTGAACAGCATCACAGTGCGGATCGAGGCTTACAGCGAACCTCATCATCATCATCATCATTACCCTTATCCCACCTAAGTAGGGTCGGCACAACATGTTTTCTTTTTCCACACCCTCCTATCAAATGTCATCTCAGTATTCACACCTTTTACGCACATATCATTTTCCACACAATCCATCCACACCTTTTTCGGTCTTCCTCTACTCGTATATCCATCCACTATCATACTCAACACTTTTCTAGTCACATGGTTTTCATCTCTTCTCATGACATGCCCATACCATGCTAACCTATTACTTCTCAACTTCTCTGTCACCGGTGCTATTTTCAAACTTCCTCTGATATACTCATTCTTAATCTTATCCATTCTAGTCACACCACACATCCACCTTAACATTCGCATCTCTGCCACATGTAATTTCCTCTCATCCGTTTCTTTCGTAGCCCAGAACTCAGATGCATACAGCATGACCGGTCTTATCATGGTTTTATAAACTTTCCCCTTGAGTTTCAAAGGCATTCGTGGGTCACAAACTACCCCAGACACATTTCGCCATTTCATCCATCCTGCATTTATCCTGTTCCTCACATCCTTATGAATGCCACCGTCGTTTTGTATCTTTGAACCGAGATACCGAAAATTGGAGCAAGCTTGTAAGGGTACACCATTTAAGGCTATAGGAGAAAAACTAGATGTACCACCAAAGTCGCAAAACAAGTATTCAGTTTTTGTTCTACTAATTTTTAAACCGACATTCTCCAGGTTTTCTCGCCATTTTTCCAGCCTGCTCTGGACATCGTTAGCGTCCTCTCCGATAAGAACAATGTCGTCAGCAAACAGCATACACCAAGGTGTATCCTCTTGTATGTCTGATGTTAATGCATCCATAACAAGAAGAAATAAATAAGGGCTTAAAGCTGAACCCTGGTGTAAACCTACTGCCACATTGAAATCATCGGTAACTCCAGCTTCGGACCTAACTTGTGTTTTCACTTGACCGTACATACCACGAATAAGTTGTAGATACTTCCCAGGCACTCATTTCTTTTACAGCGAACCTCATTGATTAATAATAACAAATAATTTATGAGCAATATGAAAAATTATGTCAACTAATTGGTTGCACATGATAAAATTTCTCTTAGAATAATCTTAGCCGGTTTAAAAAAATAAAAAAGGGGACATTCATTCCATAGAAGTAATGTGCTCGGATACAGCATCGATTGACGTAGGTTTGAAACTTTTGTTTATAATTTTTTTTGTAATAAAATTCATGATGAATCTTCGTATTGTTGATCATCGACATCTATTTATCTTCTTATATGAAAAGAGAAAATTGTCAAATTGTTTTAATTTGTTAACTTGAATAAATCGCAAGGAGTATCGTGATAAGTAAAAATCGTAAAGAGATCAGGCAAAGATTTAGGAAGATAGAAATAACACAAAGGTGTTGATAATAAAAACTTATTTTATTATAGGAATGTGATCTAATGGTACAACATAAAGCTTTTCATTACTCCTAAGGATTAACACATGTTGATATTCATGCAAAACATGAGTATAAACAAAAATTGTGAACAAAGTATAAAAAAATATTCGAGGGTGTTGCAAGATAAAAAATTATACGCTCAAATTTCGAAGTTTTTTGTCGGCCTGCCTCAAGGCCGTAGCCATTTCAAGCTGCTTCACTCTCAGACGAGCCCACACGAGATAGTCCTGAAGACCAATGATCTGTGCGGCCATGAGTGCGGCACTATCGGGATAAATTACCGTTGCACATCCTAGACCTGATGGAACGGAAAGCGAAGACCAGATATCCTGAAATGTAAAATTTGATTATTATAACCTTGAGCTCTCTGTATAAAAAACAATTTAGATTATATCTATACTATACTATTACTTTAAAGAGATAAAGCTTATTTGTCGGAGGTTGTCTCTGCATCTAATGATTTGATTTTAATATTATATGCACGAATAAGGAGTAACTAATAACCCGAAGTTTGGAGTTTTTGGCGGGGTTTCAGTCTGTCATGTAGTGGATTTTATATTTTATTCATAATCTTGTGTTACTTGACTCTATATTGTGTAAAGTTGGTGGTGTTTTATGTAATATGGTTAGTTTAATGTGCATAAGTGAAGTGAATGGGAAATAATACCACGGAGCATGAAATTCTGAGGT
>JACEII010000024.1:4590846-4601455 GCA_014332785.1 Antheraea mylitta | reverse complement strand
TTTTACCTGAACTAGCTTATCAGAAGGTGGTGGGCAGTTGATGACAGGGTATGATGTGTTCCCAGATAGCACTGGTCCTAATCCGTTGGAGCGACCAGCTACTGCAATGAATACGAGTGCTCCATGCGTATCCTCGTACTGTTGCATGATGCGGAGCGTCTCCTCTGTGGCTTTGTGAGCTGACGTCACTCGGAGGTCTACGTCGAGACCGAGGTCGCGGGCAGCTAAAGTTAAAAATGTTATTTTATAAATCTCTTGAACACTGCGCCGATAGATAAAGGTTAAAACCCTTGCGAATGAGGCGAATTTTCGGTGATGGAAAACATCCTGATAAAATCATAGTTTTTTTTTTTTATATCATGGGAGGCAAACGAACAGACATGATGTTCAGTAATAACTGCCGTGCATAGACACAAGCAACACCAGGGGACTCACAGGGGACCAGCCTGTGTTTGGGGGAAGGGAGAGTGAAGAGGACAAGGGAGAGAGGGGAGCTGGACCTCTGGCACTCTCACTGACCGCACGAATCGCAACAATGCAATGTTAACTTCCTGTGGCTCGGGTAGTACTACCCCGGGTGAGCCGACATTCCTGCTGAAACCAGTGGTAGCTTCTACCTGGCTCTACCATCTACATAATATGACGGTAAGATTATTTCTCAGCTCGCCTGGCTACGAACCACTTTCAAGTTAAAAATCTGTCGCCAAGCACCTGTTGGTGTGTTCGTGCAGATGCACTTCAGAGCCATCCTCCTCTGGGTTTTACCAACTCAGGCCACATCGTCATCTAGTATCAGACGAGACTGTGGTCAAACGCTATGACCTATAAAATATAAAAAAAATATAATGGTAGCTTGCATTTGTAACCACATTAAACTTCAGCTCTCACGCTTATTATCAACTCAGTAGAACAATAATACGGACTAATAATAGGTATCATCCAGAGCTGTTTTTTTTCTTACACTTCTTTACACTTTATAGGATTTTTAGCATTTGACCAGATTCAGTTGACATTAGATGAGCATATAGCTAATAATGAGACTAACTTCCTAGTTCAGCTGTCGGAATGTAACTGTAGATATCTGGCGATAAATTCATTTCCATGGTGACTAATTAGGTATGCATTACCAACATAGATAAGTATTGCTAGAAATTTCTAAACTTATCGTCTGAAAAGGAGAAGAGTTGGTCGATGGTGCTGAATTTCGATTATCATTTTTCTCTACAATTTTTAATATATTTATCATTTAGCCCCCAAAATAGGTGAAAACTAATTGTCAACTTACCTTTGGCTATTTTCTGACAATGATCCTGATCAGCAGGCGAGCCCATAAACACGACGACTTTGTGATGAACCGTGGGCTTTAGGTGATCTAGCTGCTCCCTCACCCAGGCGAAGTTACGCTTAACAGTGTCAAGGTCAGCTGCCGTCACTGTGGTTAAGTTTCTATAGACCTGGTCAAAGATATATTATTAGAAAATGCTTCACCACATATGCTATGCTATCTTCACGGTATTTTCTTTTATCGACGTTGTAAGATACGAAGTTACTACGATACATTGATCTGGCTTCGCTTTGTTTTTTTTTTGTTATTGAAGCACGACAAAGTGTCTGCACTGTGCCTGATGGTAAGCGTGGTACAATCCAAAAACAATGGCGACCACCGAGAGACAGATCATCCATCGTTGGTCGCCGCTGTCATGCCGGCCATAATGACGAAAGTCATCCGGTACTGAATATGCACAGGCTGATCCCGAAACGCGACGCGCAAAAGTGAGTCACTATGACGGGCTTTTTCGCCATGTACATGGTGGTAGCGATCCAGTCGGGCTGTAAAACCCTACCACCCCGCTATCGCCGTTGCCTCATTCGTTGATCAGCAGGGTGCACCACGTGCAGGTGAGGTTGGCTTGGGTGTCTCAGGTCTTAAGATGTTACTCGACACCCCTTACACCCCAAATATATTATAGAAGGCAAACGAACAGGTGGGTCACCTGATGTTAGGTGATCACCGTCGTCCATAGACACTAGCAACACCAGGGAAGTCACAAGTGCGTTACCAGCCTATCTTTGGGAGGAATGACGGTAAGGTGGAAAGGAGAGGGAAGGATAAGGGAGATAAGTCTAGGGCGTTCTCACTGACCGAACGAAACGCAACAATGCAAGCACTGTTACTTCAAGTAGGTTTTCTGTCAGAGGGTGGTACTACCCCGGACAAGCCGATCTATTAATGCTGAAACCAACAATAGCTTCAGCGTGGCTCTATCATCTACACAATATAACGACTAAATACTTTATATGATACACAACCGTATTGTATTACAGCTGCATATGAGAGCCATTCCTACTCCAAGTTTAGCGTGTTTACCGTCTTCGACCACATTGTCAATGACCATTGTGTGAGATTGTGGTTATTTTTATTGTACTTGTCCGTTTGAATAACTAGAGTATCCATGTTTTATTATCGGCGATTGAATTATCACTCGTATTTGTCACTGTGAGGTTCAATTTATGTGGAACAGTGCAGCGGTCAAAAATTTGTAGCTCTTTAGTACTACTCGGGGAACACGTGCCGAGGAATAAGAGGTACACTTCCTGTGGATGCGAGTAACGTTAGCCCATAATACTAAATATATTAAATACCTTAACTGAGGCTGAAGAAAAAATATGAGCTCTAGAGAGATGTTCCCAGTAAAAACATTTAGTGGTAATACAGAAATGTAGATAGCTCTAACTAGTATAAGGTAATCATTGCGAATCAAAGTTCGTTTGTTACGATTTCAGATGTTAACTAATGAACCGATCATAATGAAATTTTGTATACACGTCTTCAGTGCAAAATCAAAATAAAAAATAATCATAAAAAAAAAATTAAATCAAAATAATATACAAAAAATCAAAACAATCAAAATCATATGGGATACCTTTGAACCAAAAATAATGTACTGTCAGGGATAGGGCTAACCGTCATTAACGCGACCAAAGCAGCGGGCAAAAGCTAGTAAAAAAATCTCACTACTTCAATCAAGTCACACAAAGTGCATCCACAAAATAATCAATTGTGGATCACACGAATAATAGTACTGTGTGAGACTCAAATATGCAACATCCAGGACGGTTACAGAGAAAAAGTAATAGCTCAGATCACTGGGCTATCAATAGACTAACTAAGGATAATCTATAGGTATTTGATTGATAAAAGCATTACTTACTACATGGCGCTGTGTGGTGCCGGCAGAGTAGAATAGCACCACCCCATATCTTCCCGTGGGTATCGTAAAAGGCGATTAAGGGAGTGTGAGATAGTACTGACCCCTTGTGTTTTCTCACCGGAATACTGCACCATCTGTCCGAGTCCTTCTCTGGTCGTAACGGTCCCCGTTCCACTGGGTCCAGAAGAACAAGGGCGAGTATGTGCACCTGTGTTTTTGCGCGTACACTTGTGCACCTTAATATATCCTGCGCATCTGACCGCTTCTACTACTCGACTCCGAGTACGCAAAAGTCTTTAGGGGTCAAAGTGGTCGCCATGGCCGAAACCGGTCGGACCAATCATCACTTACTACATATAATAAATAGAAGGAAATAACGTCGGTTACCTGTTTGTCCACCATCAGTCGTTTGTCACCCGAAGGCCAAAGCCTCCAAGAATCAGAATCGATAACATCGGCAAGGAGAATGTTACCTGTGGATCATTAGCAAAATAAATATCTCGAAGGATCGTATATGGAGAATTAATAATATTTGGTAAGTTATTCAATAAAACAAGCAAGATAAAAATTAATTACAAAAAAGTAAAAATTCCCCTGTGTTAAATAAATGGGAAAAGTATTGCTATTTATGTACGCTAAAACGACATCGGATTTTTTTTAAATGTTCTTAGGCTATAAATCTATAACCTAACAGTATGAATGATATCCAAGTCAAAAAAGTCAACTTCGTATATACCGGACACCCTAAGGTATAGTATAAAAGAAATCAGCCCATTATTAAACCGACTAAAACACGTCGTTGCCATAAAACATTAGTCTAACTTTACGCGAAAGTAGTCGCGGATATTGATTATTTCATAAAAAAATCCCTTAGCTCAGTCTGTGGCTTACCAATACAATAGGAACATAGATACATACCTTCGACATCGACACCGAATTCAATCTTCATGTCAATAAGCGCGCAGTCGCGTAGAGCCCATGCCTTCTCCAGCACCTCGAACACTAGGATCGTAGCCTTCCTCATATAATCCACTTCATCTTGACCTATGGGATCCATGACAAGTTACATGTTTAGAAATAGAAGTATCATAACAGGTCACTATCGTTTCCAGTAGAATATTTGTAGCTTTTTTCAATATTTATATGTTGTTATGGTTTATACATTTATTACGCCATCACGCCACATGGAAACAGCCAAGTTGGGATATAACTGAACGCTTACTCATCAACATTGCGACACATCGGCCATCTGCAGCACTAAGTGACAGTACCTACCAGGGATTGGGGACTCGTTAATACCGTAGAATTGTGAGACCCATCTCGTACATTGAGTCAGATTTGAAGGCACTATTGTTTTCACCCCGAGCGGTAGCACCTTTTCATTATAAGTCAAATTGTAATTGTTTTAAAAAATTAAAACATTTTTTATTTAAAGTGCATTGTTATTTTTCACGGACGCGCCCACAAATAATTCTCTATGAGTCTTGTAATATTTTTGCTAAACCACCGACTACACTTCAGTACATTGCTTTGATCACTCATTGAAAATCAGCGCTGCAATACTACAGTTCACCCAAATCACCTAGTTGTACTACAGAATGTAGCTGAATGAGGATTCCATTGTTGTATATTCTAATAAACTATGTGTGTCTCTTTTACTTATCTTGTGAATTTTGATGTTTTCCAACAATTAGGATTTTTTCTTTCTAATCAGGAGAGGAAGGTTCTGAGGTATTCAAGTCCGAGTACATTTAAAACGCGCAGAATGATTTATGACTCTATAGTAATACTTATTTTTATTTAACACTTTATCGACCCTCCTTTGTACATATATAAAACAATATTGTAAACATTACCCTCTCAGGTCAAGGGCTCATAAACCTAAGCGTAAATCCACTGTCGGAAATAGTTTACTGTAAACAAAGTCATTATTTTCCGATAAAAAAGCAACAACAATAATAGACTGGACATATAGAATTAATTCTGATAATGTCACCTTATTGTAGTATCTAATTGCCTTGCTCGTATGTTAATTATAGTTATTTTATTTAGATTAGTTCTAGTTTTTTTTATCTTGAAATAATTATAGTTGGGTCACTTCATGCGAGATTAATTATTTTTTATTATATTTTGAAAACAATACTTTGAGTGTTGGGCAATTGTTTAACATTGACAGTTAACGCTTGTTTTAAATTTAGGAAGAACTAGATTTTCTGGCATAAAATTGTCTATATATGTAAACGGATGTTGAAATATGTATAAAATTGATAATTTACAACGCTATTAGACGAAATACCGTGAAAGTGACGCAACTAACTGTTTTTCATGAACCAAACCTTTAATGCTATCCATTTGTCTCTTAGTCGCTAATAGGTGACACTATAATACATAAAATTTAAAGAAGCAAATCTTTTACATATTATATAAATTTATTTTTTGTAGCTTGTAAAGGACTTCAACGATTTGGGTGAAATTTCGTATTTAGATAAGAATTTGCTATTTAAATTTATCTATGTAGGTATTTTTTTTTAACAAAACGCAATTTTATACAAAAAAAATATAATATTATAATGTGCCATTTCGTAGATTTTTGTGATACTTGCATTGTTATCAATAGACGAGAATTATATCTGTACCTCCAGACTTGTGATATAGATTGATCCACATAATCTGAATAATTTAACTTATATTCAATATCAACAATACAATTATTGTTGCAGTAATAATAATTATCTGATTTATCTAAGTATTTTACTGTAAATCAACTATGTATTACTAAAATAGCAATTACAACAAATAATATAAAATGCATACAAAGCCGTGAGTACGTCATTTAGTGTACCGATTCGTTTTGACATGTTGGACAAACTAATGCAAATGTTTACCTATAGTTGTTTTAGTATGACATTTGCATTTTGGTCTTGATATGTCGCTTATTGTTTGCCTATGGTCTAGAAAATAAAGTAGTGTTACTTTTATTGAGAAAATGTACAAAAAGTTACCAATAATTAGTCCATTGAACTTAAACTGTGCCGATACGATCTGCTCTTCGGACCATTGGGGATCGTGATTGGCGTCGTCTTTGAAGAAGGTTTCCTGCTTCGGTGGTGTGAATCGGAAGCCCTCAGCCACACCAGGGTTCCTCTTCAGGAAAGAGCCGGTCGCGAGGCGTCTTGTAACCCATTCTATAGGGATCATTTCACATTTCTTCGCTATGAATGCTGTTGGCGATGCTATCTTTTGGAATGCTGTTTTAATACCTGAAAAAAAAAAAAAAAAAAAAAAAAACAAGCAATACAGCAGGTTAACATCCGATATCAGCCTACATATTTTTTTTCTAATCTTATATTGATAAGGAATTCTATATGCTATTAATATTGTTATAGTAAGTGTAGCTATCGAGTATGTCATACTCTTTGGTAGACTAGCAGAAACTTTTATAATATTGCTAATAGAATATCGTTCAAACAATTCAACAAACAAATTAAATATCGCGTGTCTGTATAAATACCATATATGGTCATATAAATAAACAGTCTATCTTAAGAACTCCGAGTATTATTACGCTGTCCGTGTCAGTCTACACTTCTATAGTAGTGAGCCGAGGTCCTACATAAGTATCAAAATATTGTCAAAATATTAACTATATTGTCGCTGTACCAAAGAATAATATTTATATAACTAGCCTCTGCCCGCGACTTCGTTCGCGTGGAATAGTTATTTTGGGTTAATGCTAAACATTCTTCATTGGTGCTCCGCTCGTATTGGTCTTAGCGTGATGATATAGCCTATAACCATCCTCGGTAAATGAGCTATATAACACTGAAAGAATTTTTCAAATCGGACCAGTAGTTCCTGAGTTTAACACTTACATCATCAAAAACTCACAAACTTTACCTCTTTATAATATCAATTAACTATAGATTGTAGAAGTATAGATTCTTCTGTGCGTGTGTGATGTGATTGAACTCCTGGTAAACGGCAGGTCAGACTTTGACGAAATTATTTGTGTAATTAGGTGGATTCAAGAATGGTTTAGATTCACAATTGGACTCGGTAGGTGGCGCTATGGTTCAATTTTAGGATTTGTTTTATTATCAAGGCAGCACAACGTCCACCGAGCCCGCTAGTATTTATTCAATTAAAAAATAATTGTCGGATGTAGGTTAGCACATCACTTCAGGATGGCTGCATCTATTTAATTATTATTTGTCGCGTTTGTAATTGTCAGTTTCAATCCTTTTTTGTTTGTGAAGAAAATTTTTGATTAAAATGTTTAATTATATGTTTATATTATCTACACTAATATTATAAAGCTGAAGAGTTTGTTTATTTGGAAAAATCTTAAAGTGTTAGATAGCACATTTATAGGCTATATTATCACATATATATTTTGCTAAACATCATAAAACCAATAGGAGCGGAGCACCAACGAAGAATGTATCAAAATCGTTTTTTTCCTTTTGAGAGTTTTTTTCCCTCGATCTTACTACGTTACTGACCTAGCCAGGTCTTAACAGCTTCACCGGACTACGCCTTTTGAGAGCTTCCGCTGCGTGTTAGGGTTAAGCCCAAAGTAACTATTCCACGCGGACGAAGTCGCGGGCAGAATCTAGTCGTAAATAGAAATGAAATATTTTGGTGAAAAATTCCCTATTCTGAAAGGTGAGTGGGTAAGACAAACCATAACAGTGAGAGCTTCAAAACTGTTGTCAAAATTGAAAGATTGACGTTAACATTTTATTTAATTAATTATTTTTAGTGTCAAATTTTGGTTTCATTATCTTTTTTAGAATAGCAGTACGGAACCGCGGCGGGTAACTAACATATTATTTGCCAAACCTGAGGGGATGGGCCGGGGGCCCCATCTCCTCGTTGCACGGGTGAGGCTGACGAGGGGAAGCTACTGGACGTGTACCCAGTAGTCTCTCTAAAGTAGGGCGAAGCCTGGCGTTCATTCGCAAGGCTGCCGCAGGAGCAGTTTTTCAGGTTTGAGAGCAAGCTCGATCCCTGGCTGCCCTTATAATGCGGCGGACGGTACACCGTGGGGGTTTACTGCGTGAGTCGGACATAACCCACTTTCTCCCCCGGGAGGGTGGCGTATCCATAAAGGATTTCCTCACGTTAATAATTAAAAAAAACTAGTATATTTAATACTAAAACGGAAATAAACACCAACGGACGTCATAGGGCATTGTAACAATAAATAAAAACGTAAAAACACATTAACTATGTTTTTTTCACTTATCAAAAGTAAACAATATTATACTGACAGTTTAATCTGTTATTACCAGAGATCGTGCAACGGAATGACCTTATAAAAGTAAATGTTTCATAATGGATACATTGGTTTGTTATCTGTTTTTGTTTGTCACACCGAGGTCATTGTGGGTTCAAGAAAATATTACAATTGATGTGGTATTTTACCAGAGGGGTATGACTTTTACGTCAATAAGATAACTGCGTATCTTTAGTCTATACTAATTAATGATATTACAAGTAAAAAGGTGTTGATACGTTACCTACATGATAATTAGATTAAAAAAAAAATTGAGCCGTCATGAGACGTCTGGCAGGCATGAAACAACACTGTATATACTATAGGTATGCGAGCTCAATGCAGCAAGAGAGATTGCGCACAGTCGCTTGCACATGGCGTCGTGTCGCCATGTCTCACACACGACCCGTATCACTACATCAAGAATCAGGCTTACCCTCGCCTATAGATGTTTCACGTCAATAAACAGCACGAAAATGCACATACGACAACTGTCTTAGCTAAAATGTGGAAATAAGATGGCATATTCTCAATATCGGCGGAGTAAAAGAAATAGTTATATGTTGCTTAGATACGGTTAGATACGGCGGACTGACGGTGCAACCGTTGAAAAGAAGCTAGCTAGCCAAGTTTTAACAAGGCACTGTCGAAGCGCTTATGACGACCTACAGTTATAATATCATTGTTACTAACGCAATAACTAATTTCTAACTTGAGTGTAAGAAGAAATTTATTTAGGGTAGGCTTACGCTACTAAAATACTTCTGCATTTTATATATATATATAAAAAAAATAATTTGCAGTATACAAATCTTTTTTGAAGTGAAAACTCCTTTAGGTACGTTGAGGGGTATTTTCGGCAGGAGTTGCTTTATCCCTCGGGAGTAATACATTTTACTATATCTGAATGGGGCCACATATTATGTTCTTTTCTGTGACTTTGAAATCGTGTATGAAAAATTTCATGATAATTGGTTTAGTAATTTAGGTGTGAAATTGTAACAAACTAAAATTCGCATTTATTGTATTGGTTAGAATTAGGATTAATATAATCCAAATTGCTTTCAGGGAACGTTGTTAGAAGGCTAGTTGCTTGACTTGCTATCTGACACGGGTTATATGGTAACCGAAGATATTGGTCAGATATATGTTATGGAAATACATCAAATCCACGACTCGTCGGTTTCTTTATAGGGCTAGGCATACTCAGACTCTATCGCAGAGTTCCGGATCTAAAAAACGCAGATATGTAGCTCTTACTAAGAGGAGAATATTTGCGTTCTCTAAGGTTTTCGACGAAGGCAATAACCGCGCCAGTCACTAAAGACGTATTTGAAAATTGGGACGCTGCCAAAGTTTTGACGCATGTGACATCTACGTCTCCCACACTCAACGTCAAAGCGATTAGTCTACGTATAAGCGTGTTGTAGCAAGATCATTTTTTTTGTTACTCAGATTATAGGCTCATTATAGAATTTAGTTATTATTTCTGAGAACTGAGTTGGGAAATGTTATTAAACTCTATTCACACCAAATTATAACAGCTCTAGCACTCTTCGTCTGTAAAAGAAATAGGTACTTATAGATAATGTTTAAAATGTAATAGCCACTCACCAACAGATTTCAATATCTCGAACACTTTAGCTGTGGTTTGATTAGATATAGCTGCCTTGCCCTCCAAATCGTGTGCCTTGATCCCGTCTCCTGCAGTAATCCTGTCCTTGTTCAGAAGTAGACATTGTCCAGGCAAATCGGGAAGGTCAAACACTTGTTTTGTTTTGCCCTCGATTATCAATTTACCGATCTTGTAGCCACCAACTAGAAATGAGGTTAATTGTAGGATGATATCAACCTTTCATATCGTATGATGTAACACGAGTATCATATTGGCGCATTGAGACTGGCTATAATATTAACTCATTTATTTTTTGTATTCTTCGCACCAGTTTTATATTGTGTTCTATTCATTTTTAAAATATTAACCATGTATAGTATCAGCAAGAAAGTTAATATATTTGTACCAAAAGAGGTTTTAAATGACTATTTTCATATTAGTCCCCAATTAACCTCTAAATTTTGGTGCTTTTGACGGGATCTTTTTTTTTTTTTTTTTTTTTTT
>JACEII010000024.1:4563806-4590746 GCA_014332785.1 Antheraea mylitta | reverse complement strand
TTTTTTTTTTTTTTTTTTATTGTAGCTCGACAAAGTGACTGCACTATACCTGATGGTAAGCATAATACAATCCAAAAACAGTGGCGACCACCGAGAGACAGATCATCCATCGTCGTTCGCCGCTGTCATGCCGGCCATAATGACGAAAGTCACCTGGTACTGGATATGCACAGGCTGATCCCGAAACGCGACGCGTAAAAGCGGGTCACTATGACGGGCTTTTTCGCCATGTACATGGTGGTTGCGACCCAGTCGGGCTGTAAAACCCTACCACCCCGCTATCGCCATTGCCTCGTTCGTTGATCAGCAGGGTGCACCACGTGCAGGTGAGGTTGGCTTGGGTGTCTCAAGTCTTAAGATGTTACTCGACACCCCTTACACCCCAAAATGTCATGTGGTGGATTTTATATTTTATTCATAATCTTTTGTTATTTAACTCTATATTTTGTGTTATTGGTGGTAGTTTGATCATTGTGCACAAGTGAAGTGGATAGGAAATAATAACACGGAGCATGGATTCTGACTTGCCACATAAGGTCCCTGGAAAGTGTTCACAAGGCGTTCACCATCTTGTGATGATCGCAAGAAACTTGTAATGTCATTACCTACTCAATATTAACAGTAATAAGCTAATAGAAAATTCGTTGCCAAAAGAAAAACTACGTTGGCAAGACTTCCTAAAAATTATAAGCGCATTTTGTACTTCAACTTGTCAGCTCTAAATATATGATATTACAGAGAAATATTACGTAGACATGATTTAATCCGCAACAGCTTTATTTGTTACCTTTTTATTAAGTAGAATACGTTTAATATTGAATTTGAATTCATTTACACATTAACAGTAATGTGGATTTTCTTTTATAAAGTAACAAATATTCTAAGATTTCTTTTTTATTTATGTTTAAAGCATTTTATGAGAACTATAAGCGTCAAGTTAGTGTAAGAGTATGTACTATATTTCTATCATTCTTTTATGGTTTCTTCCCTTTATCATGTACTTCAAAAAAAGTTCTTCTATTGTTTTGGTCTTGTAAAACAGCGATTTCATGTCTTGTCAGTTATAAGGTAAGACCGTCTATATTATAATTAGTTAAAAATATTACAGACCTACTCTGAGTGGCATTGTCTCAAAAACAGATTTTATTATTTTCTAAATTCAGATCAAACAAGACTTTATCTTCGGAGGTCATGTTTCCCCGGATTTAACGACATTTACACCACTGTATAATGTTTAGATCAGTTACACTACATTCCTTATGTAAATATAGATAACGTTCGATAATGATTGAACAACATTAGAGACGTGATTTAGACTTAATTTTTTTTTAGATAATTCTATAAGAATGAGAAGTTTTATCACAAAAGTAGCTTGAATCGGCGGTTTATGATAATTATAATAAAAAAAAATGTATATTTCTTTTTACAGATTTTGATCGAATAAAAAAGTATGAAGTACAGTTTAAATACTATGAATAAAAGTTTTAATAAATAATATAGGTACACATTTTATATAATGTAATATTTATATTTGAAATAAATAGTTCATATTATATGAAAAATAATATATAGTTTATCAATTAATTCCAGGGCGTGTTATCTCGGTTCGCGCAACTCGCGTCTCAAACTAAGAAATCCGTCTTGACAATTTCTCATCATGTACCACTTGAACGTTTCATCAGATAATTATGTATATTGATAACAATATTCGATTACTCCTGTGTACGTATACTGGGTATTACAATGATAATTATACTTGTTAGCGCATTATCATATTTCTGTTGGTTAGCGTTTGAATATAATCTCATCTCGTAGGTATTTAATAGCGATATGCTAGAAAAACTAACTGTCCAGTACAACGGCCTGGGTACGTCGATATGTGTTTTGATGGTAGCTTACCTATTCTAGAGTCTAGGATCGTCCCTAGCTTATATCCTAGGAAGGCTTTAGTGGAAACGTAAAATAAAGGATTTTTTTACATATTTTTTTTATATCATAGGAGGCAAACGAACAGATGGGTCACCTGATGTTAAGTGATCACCACCGTCCATAGATACTTGCAACACCAGGGGAGCTGCAAGTGCGTTGCCAACCTGTATTTGGGAGGAGGGTGGGGGAGGGGCAGGAAGGAAAGGAGGAAGGGGAAAGGGAGGGTAGTGGGTCTCCGGCTCTCACTGACCGAACGAAACGCAACAATGCAAGCACTGTTACTTCACGTCGGTTTTCTGTGAGAGGGTGGTGCTTCCCCGGACGAGCCGACCCATTCGTGCTGAAAACAATAACAGCTTCAGCTTGGCTCTACCACAACCAAAACATTACTTCTCGAATTCCATGCGTCATGCACGCACGACTAGTATACAATGGGGTTAAGCAACTGAGCCACCATAATCCCTTGTCGCTTGGTCTTACAATAATTATTGTGCAAAACTATCGAAATTTTAATATATGGATATGTATTTAAGATAATCCTACTGCAGCTGGCGATTGAGAATTGAATGGCATCCACATAGTTACCCATAGAATTATGAAACAACTTAGACTGCTCGCAGATTTGGTACTCTATGCATAATATCAATTTTTATAATTTTTTGGCAAATTGTGTCGCATTTGTTTACTCATTATTTGTGGTCCATGAAACTAGACGCATGTTTAAGTAAACATAATGATGCGGTTTTTCTAATATTTGAACATGTTAGCTCATTGATTAAATCGCGAAAATCAGCAATGAAATATTTGCAATATTAAACTTAAAATAAAATTAAGCATCGACTTAATTTGAATGCAAATGTAAACAACATTAATACATCTACGCTAACGTGAGATGTTTATATTTAAGTCTCACTTTTTTATTAATCATTTTCTGAAGGTACTGTAATAAAAGTATGTCATTATTAAATTAACATATATCTGTCAAGTTAATCAAAGTATTATGACATAACCTATTCGATAGGGTTCATTGAAATATCTATAATAGTACATAATATATGGCAACAAACGTTTTACACCTAATTTATAGTCAAGGCCGAATGATGCTTAAGAATTGACACTTGATTATATAAGTAAACAGAAATATGCCTACAGTGTTGCCAATCCCGTTTATTTGGAGGTTATGTGCCGGCAACTAGAAGTATATCTGTTAAAACTGTTGGTATTTGGTTGGACTTACAGGTTTATTGTATTTTGTTTAAAATAATATTATCATTCTTGATCAAAAATAAGTCCTTCATTAGTAATGTTTCTTTTGTTTAATAAATAGTCTGAGATGATTAAGTTTAAATTAATAGCACAATGTTTTCCTAAAAGCTACATGTACATTCAACTGAAACTACAAATAACATAACCTGGCAATTTGTGTTGTTTAAAGAAAAGCAAACAGTATGGATGTTTAAAAAAATAAATTCTAGTTTTACCTTCGTTTGGCGTTGACATTTTTAAACGCGGATTCGTCTGAATAAACTGTGAAACGCAGAGACGGGTTTGCTGAACAGCGGGGTTCGCGCGATGCTTCAACGAGACAGCGATTGCCTTTTATAATGTTTAGATGGCGAACATCCGAGCAACGGCTCTCCACGTGCTCTTTAACTACGCACACCGTCAGACACGTCCAGTTCAACTGATAAAGACCTGTATACTACGATTGTGTAATATTGATACTTAAAAAATATGATGCAAACTTTTTTAATATTTCGATATATGAAATTATAGTTCATCTCTATATAAGGTAAGCGCTGGTTTTATTATTTGAAACTCAGGTCTGAGCCGGTTTAAGTATCAAGGTTAAAGATATTTATTGAGTTGCCGTTCAGTTATACAGAACTACAAAGATTTAATAGTACTTCCGGAAGTTTTGCACACATGGAGTATTAAGATTAAATAAGATATTGAATCATTATGAGTCATATAAATAATACATATATTGAAGTATTATTCAAAAGAGTTGGAAATTTTTTAATGGCAATAATTAATTAAGAAATGGCCTGGTTTTAATTTGATAATTAGTTGAGTTCAATCTGATTAATTATGAAACAATATTTATATAACGATATTGTCATGATTGGTTTATTAGCTCCATTACTTTCAGTTTCATTTTAATTTGGTAGGATGACACAATTAAAGCCACAGTCATATATCTTGAAAAATAAACTGTTACCGGTTCAAGTTTTAAATTTTTGGTTTTCACTTTTTACTCCTTTTTTTATTTGCCATTATAATTATTGAATGTTTTAATTTTTTTCTATATAAGTTTACGTTAACAGCTTTGCGAGTTTGTTTAGTGACTCTGTTGGAAGATCTCAAACATGTATCTAGCTCGCCACCCAACTAATCTGCTGATGCATATTCTTAAGTTTTCGAATATGCTTATTCACTAAACAATTAGATGGTGATAGAAGATTAGCTTTAACACGTTTGTACATTTTTTTTATATCACGAGATGCCGAATAATACTATCAACTAATCAAACTTATCTCTTTAGTAAAAGTTATTCTTGGAGTCTAAGGTGATAATTATTAATGTTACAATAAATAAATAACTACAAATTTATATCATTAAAGTACATAACATGGGCTTTATTTATTTTTACAACCGTTACACAAAAAAAAACATACTTGTAGGTAAATAAATCGCTTTGTTCTACTAAGATGAATTATCTGCATGATTACAATGCACTATTGTAAATCAAGGTCATTTATTGTCGGTCGTACAGGATTGTTAAAATCTTGCTAAGTGTTGTTAAGCTGGAGTAAAACCAGGTAGGCGGTACGACTATTGTAATATAACTTATATTATTCAAGTATCAAAACTGGTTGAGAAATAATTACGTACAGCTATCTCATCTACTCGAGCGCAGTCTTAACCATTCTGTTTCATTCACACAACGAAACGTCAATTCAAAATAAAACACCAGCTTATTCTGCTGTTCAATAATGAATGATTTGTTCATTCTCGATACATAAACTTGGCGGTCCGTAACGGCGCAGTGGCAGCACGAACTTACATTTTGTTTTGTTTGTGAAACTTTGGTTTAGATTGTCAACTTTTCGTCTCGATCAAAGAGGTAAGTGTTAACTTTTAAAATTAGTAAATATGTTTTAATAGGTTATTGGTTAATTTGTGTTTGTTTCTGGCTGAAAGTATGAATAAAAAAATAAGAGTATGAATTACAACTCAAATTACACACTCGTTCGATGTGTATCATCGGCCCGTGCATGCTTAAGTTCGTTTGGTTATGTTGACATATTTGACCACATGGTTACATATAATAAGTTATGTAAATACGTGTTTGTGGTTGGTTTTTAAATTTACAATGCTATTTTTATTTAAATCATGCCGTAAAGTTCGTTGTTTGGTTATGGGTTATGCAAAGTATTCACGATTAATTCACAATTTTATTACACTATAAGTAAATTTGTATAGTTAATACCAAACAAAGTATAATACCTCGTTTTTAATTTAGTCTATCTTTTTTTTATTAAAACACTTGTCAAAGAACACCTGATAATTACAGAGTATTTAGAAACCAGTGTTGCTAGGTGTATTTTGGATCCCTGAATTTCATTAAAAATTATGATGTAATAGTTAAAGTACGAAAATATTAAAATTTTCTGCGCTTAAAATAGTTTGCTATGTAGTAATTTTTAAAATCAAAAGAATGTGTTTTAAAACCAAAAGAATTTGTTTAAACTAACTAGACTAACTAGGTAGAATTGTTTTTTATATAATGCTTAATATTCTCATTATTCTTTTAGAGGTTATAAAATTACCGTTCGTTTTAGGAAAATAACTAGTCCCTAAGAGTACGTGAATCTACTTTTAGTTTCGTTGTTGTTTAAAATACAAGAGGTAAAAAACATTAACTTTACTGATATTGAACGAAATTCATAACTATTATTTTTTATGTTTTTTTTTTGGGTATCAAATTTTTTTCAGTTTTATTGTATGTGTGCATTATTTTAATGTATGTAGGTATAAGCGCAAACAATTATTTAATCAGAATGTTCTGTGACCTTTTATGTAATGATTTAGATATAATAGTATTTCTCAGTGTGTAGAGAATAATTCTGTTTCTTTTCATTTAATTTTCATTTGACAAAGATTAACAGTATAGATAGGTTACAATGGTTTTATTATCTTCAGTATTCAAAGTTAATTAAATATATATCCGTGGTCGGATACAAATTTCAAGTGGTTATTTGTTATTATTGTTTTTTTTTAAATAATTTATGTAGCGTATTCGGCTTATTTATATTAATATGTTGTAGTGCATATGGTGTAGTGTCGTGAAGTAGTAAACTTAACAGACCAAAGAGATTTTATTCAATCTATGCTAAAACTACAGTACTACAGTATAATTGGTATATTATATATAGTACAGTAGGTGATCTCCGTTCCTTCGTGTGTTCGTTATTATAATATAGAGCAGAATTGTGCCAAATTTTAGCAATATGCTTTATTTGAAATTAATCTGATTTTCTCACACTTTTACTGTATATTTTGCGCGAAAAAAATACGAGATACTTGTCGATACTTCCTCTTTCACCCACGTGAGGTATTTAGTGAGAGTCAGTGCGACCCCCTCCCCCCTAAAACCCACACATCGATGGGTACACCGCGTTTAGGGTAACAATAAAACTATTTCTAATATTATGTCAGTGTTTTGGTAGACAACGCCTTGAGATAAGATATTGTTTGTCGATTTATCCAAAACTATAATGGATTTGTTTTAAAAATGTTATGTTATTCAGTTGTTGCTATAAACATAATGCTTTATCATTCTTATCCTGTCTCTCTATTTTTGGTGAGACCGGCTACGTCATTATTACGCCCACTCTGTACTTCAGGTTCTTTAACAGCACCGATAGATGTAAAGTTATTCAAGTAAACCATGTCTATACAAACCAAATAAACATTATTTCTATACATATAAATAAAATTAAATAGTACGTTTATCCAAATAATAAATTTATACTAAGTAGATATAACATTGTATCCGGTAAAATGGCAACAACCGTAAGGTTTTCTAGAAGCTTTATTGTGCGCACTTTGGCGTTGTGGAATGAGTTACCTGGAGCTGTGTTCCCCCACGGTTATGACATGGGGCTCTTCAAAAAGGGATTAAAACATGCTCTCAAAGGTCGGCGACAGAATAGCGATGCCCCTGGTGTTGCAGTTATCCATAGGCGACGGTAACCATTTAACATTAGATGGACCGTCTGCCTGTTTACTGCCTTTTGGCATAAAACAAAATCCGGTACTTAATAGCTTTTTTTTGTCTGTCGTTTTGTTCCGCATATTCTCCGAAATGGTTAAATAGATTTTGTGAGCCTTTCACTGGTAGATAGTTGATGTTCGAAGGAGCAATTGCGTACACATTTATTACAGAAAATTTTTAGGTTTCGCGCAAATGAATGAACTGTAGAAACAGTGTCAAAAACCGTACGCGACTCAGGTACACTTTTACGTTGAACAAAAAGAGTTGTTTTTGCTAGATTACACATTGTCGAGTCGCGAGTTACAGTTACTTATTTAATAATAATCTATAGTTTATCAGGGTTGTTTATATAAAATAATTTGAGGGTGTAAGGGGTGTCGAGTAACATCTTAAGACTTAAGACATCCAAGCCAACCTCACCTGCACGTGGTGCACCCTGCTGATCAACGAACGAGGCAATGGCGATAGCGGGGGTGGTAGGGTTTTACAGCCCGACTGGGTCGCAACCACCATGTATATGGCAAAAAAGCCCGTCATAGTGACTCGCTTTTGCGCGTCGCGTTTCGGGATCAGCCTGTGCATATCCAGTACCGGGTGACTTTCGTCATTATGGCCGGCATGACAGTGGCGACCGACGATGTATGATCTGTCTCTCAGTGGTCGCCACTGTTTTTGGATTGTACTATGCTTACCATCAGGCATAGCGCAGTCACTTTGTCGTGCTACAATAAAAAAAAATGTTTAATTACTTGGCAACATTGTTACTTTTGTGTTTGCAAAAGTGTTAGAAGTGATAGTAAATTGTCACAAATAATTTAAGATATGAACACCATCGTCATATTTATAGTTCAAATTTCGAATGTAACATATTGGACTAACACGTGAGCCTTTATACAATTCAACGCAGTTCAGTCCTAGAAATTCTTACCGCCCAAAGAATACGTACCAAACGGGTACGTCATGAAACATCGGAAACCAACGCTGATATGTGAGCAGCTACCACGAATTAATTTGTTGATGAATGCCCCGATGTATACTTATGATTCATCTTCTATCTGTTGATACTGATATCTTTAATTGTGTGATCTGACGAAATTCAAAGAATTATTAGAAACATTAATGGTCGATATTATACATACATGTATGTATGTGTATGCTCCTGGCCGTTTTTAATACGGTTTATAAAGCCGATTTTATTCCGGAAGGTCCGTGCATATCATAAACAATTGCTAACACAATTCCCCTAGGTATAATTGATTGCCGCTGTTAGTCGAGCTATAAACTCATCACGTCTAATATAAAGTCCGACATGTCCAAATTAACGCCATCCCGGACCTTTAAAGAAAGATCTATATCCAGAAGTAAGTGTTTCTCGGATGGATGGATGGATTTAATTGCACAGGAGATACTACGTATTATTCGAAAATGGTGCTCACAAGTGTTTTAATGAAGAGAATGAGACCAAATCTTTCCATTACAGTACGACCTTGTGTAACGTCGATCATTCAATGACCCGATTAGGCCTCACACGGCAGCGGCTCAAGCCTAGGTTCGATTCCTCAGTAGGGAGCCCTTGAGTGCGTTGCTTGCGCGATACGGTGACACACAAATATACATCACTGCTACAACACTACACGATCACCCCCACACACGGACACGCTTACACATGAAAGTGGAAGGGTTTACTTTTTTCCCTTATCGAACTGAAAAACTCTCAATTTTCCGATAATAAAAATATGGAGGAGTTATTGAGGCGTGTTTGCTTGGTACACATATACATTTCAACAACTCATACGTATATGAATAGTTAGCTAGGTTAGCTAAGATAGGTCGCGATTTTGAATGCAACAGGCAACAGCCAAGCCGAGATGTGCCGTGCACCCTTGAGCTGGTTGCCAAAATAAAATCGGCTGAGTGCCTTAAGCGCTCGCCTTAGTAGTCCGGTGAAGCTGTTAAGACCTTACTGGGTCAACAGAGTAGTCATTTCGAAAAAAAAAATCGATCTATCAATGCTGTTAATATTTTTGAAGGGCTCTCTGCTGTCTTATATCCCATTCACTAACTTATTTTGATGTGGAGATTTAAAAACTAATATTTTTAATTTATCCCGAAGAATATCTCAAACATTTTCTTTTATATAAACCTTATCGTGGAGTTTTTTGGCGGGATCTTTGAATGTTATGTAGTGGATTTTATATTTTATTCTTAATATTGTGTTATTTGTGCCTATATTATGTAATATTGCCGGTATTTTACGTAATATAGTTTGGTTATTGTGTACAAGTGAAATGAATGCGAAATAATACCACGAAGCATGAATTATGATTTGCCACAAAAAATCCTGGAAAGTTCTAACAAGACTGGCCGACTTGTTAGTGATCGCAAAAAACTTAGAATATCATCACCTATTACATAATTATAGTAATAATCTACTATGAGATCGGTTGCCAGATATAAAATGTACAAAAAGATAACAGTAAAAAACAAAAATTTATTTTCAAAACATTAAACGAAATTTCGGCAAAAAAAATAAATTTTGGTTTGTGGTTTTTGTGTGTGTCAGTGGTCTTTTATAGGCTGATGATGATGATGATGGTTCTTTTGTATTTAATTGTAAAGTAATTTATATTAAACGTCTGTCTGCCTGTTCGAGATAAACTCATAAACTACTGAACGGATTTTCATGGGGGTAGAGCGATTCACGAGGAAGGTTTAGGTATATTCTATATATATTTTTTGTATATATTTTTTATTATCAGGGCGAGACAAAGTCCGCCGGGCCCGCTAGTATATTTCAAAAAGATAAACCCGGTTTTCTGCCGGTTGTTCTCAATTACTTGGTTGTTTTCCAATCCCTTGGTTATTTGGACATTCATTAGCGCCTTCTTAGGGCCTTCACTGAATAAAGTATTATTTGATTTTATTTCACTATAATATTTAGTACCTAGATTTTTGTTAAGCGCATCAATATTCAGAGCGGTAGAATAGTTAACGAGGATTCATCTATTTACCTATGACTATGTTCAAAATATAATGTAATAATTTGTTTGAATGAATATAGTATACATATATAATATATATTATCAATAACTAATATTGATATGATTGCGGCGTTATTGGCCTAGTTAAAATTGCCCCCGCAAGCAATAGGTCAAACTCGGATGCTTCACAGTAAATAGAAAACAATCTGTGTACGTAATCGAATCGTTTGTTTTTTATCTTGTGTTATTAGGTCCTTACACACACGCGGTTTTCGTATATAAGATTGTACACATGTGATTATACGGATTCTGTTCTCTGTGGCGTTGTACAACACTCGTTTAACGTGTAACATCTCTGAATATAGCTACGCAAAACACAAGTTTAGGTATATTTTCGTCTTATATTATATGGTTAACTTCGAGACGAATTAAGGATAAATAAATAGCTAATTTTTAATGTCTAAAATATATTTTTTTGTATTAAGCTCTAGACGATATTAAGGTGGTAGTGGTGTAACGATAGGGTGGCAGGGCTGGCAAAATGCCACTGGCCCCCGAACCAAGAGGGCCCCGGTCCAAGAGGCCGCGAGTTCAAAAATATTTTTTTACATTGTACCTGAGCATTTTATTTTATTTGAAAAGTATATCTTTATAAGTTCTGGTTAAAATCCAAAGTGAGACGACTAAAAGACCACAATACAATTGAGTTCGTTAAGAATCTCGAAGCTTATTAAAATTAAACTGAGTACAACGTGACGATTTTTACTAATAGGGCCCCATCAAAAGGATTTGCCACAGGCCCCAGATGGTAAAGTTGTGCCACTGTAAGGTGGGTACTGGCCGTTGTTACGAGGAGTAAATGTACCATTCGCAGCGAACATGTTACGTTACGCGGTTTACTAAAATCTGTGTAACAAGCTTGTTACGAACTCTTTGCCACTCTCATTAAGAAGTCGGACGACGAAGTTGTGTTGGGGTCTTTAATTTTACTCAACTATTGTTTAGCCTAATTAAGAAGAAAAAAAAAGTTATTGGACGTCATTTTTTTAAACAGAAACGTATCTGATAGTTTGGCGTTAGTAACAATACTAAAAAACTAAATGATTACTGGACGCTTGTTGTACAATATAAAAACTTGTGGCGACCGAAGCGTATGACACTCAAAGGATACGCTAAAAAACCGACAGCGGTGTAGGCCTCTCATAGCGAGCAACGACCTGCTAGTTGTTTGTTAAGAGAGCCTCGTTTTCCCGTATTGACTGCTTGAACACTTGCCGCTTTGCTTGCTTGAACGCCGGTCAGTACCCACCTTAAGGTGCAAGCTCGAATTTACGACTGTCAAAAAGATTGACGAGGGCTAAGTTTTCAATCCAATATCTAATGTTATTCCTGACATGTGTGTAAATCGCATTATCTAATATATCTCTTTATTAATACAATAATATAACACATTATACCTTCAGAATAATGATAACTTATTTAAGAGCTCGTACGTAACTGATAATATGTAATTTCGTCCTTTATGTCTTGAATACGAGCAGTAATTGTTTTTTTAGTATCATTCTTGACAATAAATCTTCTAGATTATTAATACTGTTGTCGAGTAGATAATAATGATATTATAAGCGACTTTTGAGAATTTCAATTTTCTAACAAGATGGTGATCCTATTGTACTATGCTTATGCCACTCATAAATAATGTGGCTTTCTATTGGTAAAATAATTTTCAAAATTGGTTTAGTAGATCCAGATATTCCCCCCTACAACATCACAAACTCACAGATTTTACCTCTTTATAATATTAGTATACGTAGATTAATTTTAATGTATAGTACATTCCAGTGCGTCGTTAGATATAACTGCTTATAACTTAACTTGCAAATACTTGCAATTGTGAGCTTGCACTTTTAGGTGCCAGTTAAAATGTTCCATCAGATTCCTACAACGTACCTATCTATACTTTATACTAATATTATAAAGAGGTAAAGTTTGTGACGTTGTGATGTTGTGACGTTGTAGAGGGTAATCTCAAGAACTACTGGTCCGATTTAAATATTTTTTTTTCTTGTTGAAGCACGACAAAGTGACTGCACTATGCCTGATGGTAAGCATAGTAGAATCCAAAAACAGTGGCAACCACCGAAAGACAGATTATCCATCGTCAGTCGCCGCTGAGATGCCGGCCATAATGACGAAAGTCACTAGATATGTACAGGCTGATCCCGAAATGCGACGCGCAACAGCGAGTCATTATGACGGGCTTTTTCGCCATGTACATGGTGGTAGCGATCCAGTCCGGCTGTAAAACCCTACCACCCCGCTATCGCCATTGCCTCGTTCGTTGATCAGCAGGGTGCACCACGTGCAGGTGAGGTTGGCTTGGTTGTCTCAAGGCTTAAGATGTTACTCGAAACCCCTTACACCCAAAAAAAAAAAATTATTTCAGTGTTATATAGCTTATTCGTCGAGAATGTTTATAGGCTATATATCATCACGCTAAGACCAATAGGAGCAGAGCACAGGTGAGAAACGTTTCAAAATCGGGACGTTTTTTCCTTTTGAGAACGCGAACGAAGTCGCGGGCAGAGGCTAGTATGTATTTATTAAGTTCTTATGCCACTTTGTACATATATTTGTTAATATGTGTTAATATTGTGTTATCAAGTATTTCTTTTTTTGTTATTTTCGTGTTGATTAGCTGTTGTCCGTTACTATTATTGATAATGATAACGATTCATTGATTAACAGCGGAATAATTGACAACAGTTTGTAAAAATTATCGTAAAAAACACTGTAATTCCAAAGACTACATCCATGTGGACTTCTAGATGTTATAAATATAAGTAAAACATATTTATTTGTCTGTTGGTTATTCTTTAGTAGCGTTTCTAAAGAAACGGTAGGTGTGTGAAAGTCCTTATTGCATTAGTGATAAATCAAGGAAGAAGAGGAAATCGCCCGAATACACGGTTTTGAAATAAGAAATATTGTTCAAGGTAATTGAATCTGTTTTATAATAAGTTATGTACTGAAGTGAGACGTCAAACTGTGACGTTTATTTTTTTATTTCGAAGTGACTACGCTATTTTCCTAGCAAGGTCTTAACAGCTCCACCGGACTACAAACTGTGTCGTAATTTTAATTAACCTATATAAACATGTAGAAGAAATATGACAAATAAAACTATTAAAATGTTTTATTGTTAGCACATATCACCTCCACATACGTGCACATATACACACAGGTACACATATGGTGGAAGGGTTTTTATTTATTCCCTTATTTTCGGACTCGGTTGGTTTAGATTAGCGAAATTATCAGAGACAAAATACTGGTTTGAATTCGTAATGCTTACATACTGGTACCTTTGTGTGTGGTAGGAATTCTTATACACTCATCAAAAAAGTCTAAGCAACATGTACTAATTTAAATTTTAGGATGGTTCTTCACATTATAACGTTGTATTTTATTTTTAAAATAATATCTTTAGGGTTCTATGATGTAAAAATAACAGCAGTTGTCTTTATAAGTTCTTTTAATAACAGAAATTAAGAATATTAGAATATACTGTACAAACTAAGATACATAAGAAACTAAACTTTTTTTTTCAATATGAAATTTCTAAAGAAAATGTATTTATTGTGAAAGAATAGAACAATTTAATACAAAGTATGGTCTCCTCTGCTATTCAGAACTTGTCGACAACAATTATTCATTGAATTAATGAGACTGTTTATGTCATCTTGCGGTATTCGCTCCCAATGGAATTGTAGCAAATCCTTCAGCTGTTGGGTTGTTGTCGCTCCGTCCAAGTCCTTCAAAACACGTCTCTGAAGCATGTCCCATGCGTGCTCGATGGGGATGAGATCTGGCGATTGTGCAGGCCAGAGCAATACCAGGATGTTCTCCGTTGCAAAGTATTCACTGGTTCGCCGAGCTGTATGTGAACGCGCATTGTCATGCATTAACCTAAAATCGGAGCCAAAGGTTTATGCAAATGGGTAGACATAAGGTCTGAGAATATCCTCAATGTAATTTTCAGCATTCATGTTTCCATCTACGAAAATGAGCTCAGTTCGCCTGTTCTTCATAATACATAACTGTTGAGCCGCTGTATGGATGAACTTTCTGAACGCACTTGAGCCTTTCAGTATTTCTGGGCCGACGATACATTCGCACCGTTCTTGTGTCAGGCATAAACCCGAATCGCGACTCATCGGAAAACATAATTTTATCCCATTGTTCGTGGGTCCATGTTATGCGTTCTCTACACCATTCATATCGAAGAACGCGATTCTTGTGACGTATCGGTGGGCACCTGATTGGGCGTCGAGCTCGTAGGCCGTACTCATGCAGTCGATTTCGCACAGTTTGAGGACTTACATCAACACCACTTGAAATTTGTAGCCTCAAACTTATCTCTCGAGCGGTTAACATCGGCTGGCGTCTTGCAGTCAGTTGTATGTACCGGTCTTGCCGAGTGTTTGTACTCTTTTTACGGCCTGGATGCTGTTCAGCGGGTTCTCCTGTATTATTGTAGCGCTGCCAAAGATGACAAGTAACACTTCTATGAATGCCAAAATATCGAGATACTTGAGATTGATTACTTTCCGCTTGCAACATCCCTACAGCTCTTTGCATTTCATCTGCCATCAAATGACGTCGCTTCATGACGTAAAAAATATGTAACAATTCAATTTTGTCGCTAACTTTATTTAAATGGTTGGTAAAATTATAAAATCAAGACTAAACGTAGCAATTAAAACGCACTTAAATTCAAACAAATTCGCAGTCATTTGAATGTTATCAAAAAACAAAACATAATCAAATTTTTTTTTACAACCAGCCAGTATGTCATCAATAACAAAAAAGTTTACTTACCTACGCACTTTGTTTGAGTAAATACTTAGAAATTAATTAATATAAATGGTAAAATTTGTAATATCACGCATGTTGCTTAGACTTTTTTGATGTGTGTATATATATGAATAGCTAGCTTAGTTCAGCTTAGACATACTCGCGAAGTTGCATCCAAGGCTACAGCTCAAGCCGAAGTTTGGCCATTTTGGCTCTCTTGAGCTTGTTGCCAAGCGGCGAAGTGACTAAAGTGCTCGCCTTAGTCCGGTGAATCTGTGAAGGCTCTTCAGGTTACTAGCGTAGGCAGTACGAAGAATAGTCTTATTACTCTAGATAATCCGAATAAAGTGTACAGAATCTATATACGTAAAATAAAAATCAGTTGCTGAATGTATGTAAGCGCATCACTTCTAAACGTTTGATCATTGTCTAATTCCTTTTTTATTCTATTCGTAATGTTTTTTTTTTATTATTGTTATTTTATTCTGCAGACTCTTGGTCCGCACTTTATTTTTTGCTTACATGTAGTATTTTGTATACGTAAAAATCGTACCTGTGAGCATTTTTTTTTATTAGTTAGTAATAAAAAAAATCGTAATGTTGTGGCAAGATTTGTGTGTATGAGAATGTTTAAAAAATCTAATGGGTGAAATGAAAAAATTGGCTTAAAAAATTCAATATTAAGTAGTGAGAGAATGAGTGAGACAGAAAACAATATGCAAATTTTCAAACATAATGACAGAATTGATATTCAGTTATCAGTTTATATCCCCCGTCCTATTAATATAAACATAACTTACATAATTATGTCTATTCTACTTTTATTGAAATGTTTACTGTCTTCATTTATCGTAATAATGTAATGTTATCTATGTTTATACCTGTTTAATTATGCTACGTATATGTAGCTATATTTTCAACATATTAGTATATTATATTATTTCTGTGATACTTATAACACAGTATTCTTCTCTTGTGATTTAACTAGGTGGTTAATATAAATTATTTCATTATTTTTTTTCGAACTGACTACTCTATTGACCTAGCAAGGTTTTAACTGACTACCTTTTTATTCCACGATACACTAAGCAATTAAGATTAAAACGTCTATTTGTCACATTTGACATTGGCAAAATTGCCTACATAGGCAGATGCCATACCGAAAAAAAGGAAGGCTTGATTTTTTGGTATAATTTTCTTCGTTAGTAACATTCGCGAGAAGCCGGGATTTGAAGCCAGGCATTCAATTTATGTATAAGAATGTGATTTTTAGTGCATTTTTAATATCAAATTTACTTATAATATTATATTCCAGTTTGTTTGCGTAGGAACTGAGTACAGGTTGTATTTTTATTGAAATGAGGTTTACAAATCTTTATACGCTAGTCCATAATGTTTATTATTCATGATTTGAATAATATGTTTGTTGTGAACAAATTAGGACAAGCATTCGCTTCTACACGCGTAGTCGACTTACGCAATATACTATACGTAAATTTGCCAACAAGCAACTGTCCATGAGTTGTAATGATTTCTTTTATGTATCTGACGTATGTAAATCGCCTGTTAAATATCTATTTGTTGTTCAGTGGTAATAATTCGACCATAATAATGATCACAATGTCTTTTTTTTTGTAGATATTATTATTTTATTTTTGTCTACTAATCTTCTAGTAGATTATTACTGCCATTGCAAAGTAGATAATGATTTTAGAAATTTCTTGCGATCATCTCAATGAACTGACAAGATGGTGGCTCTCTTGTCAGAACTTTCTGGGGAGTTTTTGTGGCAAGTCAGTATCCATGCTCTGTGGCCTTATTTCTCATCCACTACACATGTGCACAACAACTGAACTATATTACATAAAACACCATTGATATTACAAAATATAGGGTTAAATAACACAAAATTATGAATCTATACTAATATTATAAAGAGGTAAAGTTTGTGAGTTTGTGACGTTGTGAATTGTGACGTTGTAGGGGGTAATCTCAGGAACTACTGGTACGATTTGAAAAATTCTTTCAATGTTATATAGCTCATTTATCGAGGATGGTTATAGGCTATATATCATCACGCTAAGACCAATAGGAGGTGAGCAACAATGAAGAATGTTTAAAAATCGTGGTGTTTTTTCCTCTTGAGAGCTTTCGCTGCATATTAGACCAAATTAACTATGTCCACGCGAACGAAGTCGCGGGCAGAGGCTAGTAAAATATAAAATCCACTAAATAACATTTCAAGATCCCGACAAAAACTCGTAAATACTATTATTGGTATTTTATTTTTCGAAAAATGATTAAAATGTATTTTATTAATAATTCCTAGACACTTGCAAGTTTTTTTTTGCATTCGTATTGTATGTATAGATAGATAGAAGATTGTAGACGTAAGGAAGGTGAAATATCACAGATAGTGCCTTATAATTAAAGGTATTGATTTGTCAATGATATGGATTTTTTAAATTGATTATTTATTAATTTTTAAAGCTCGTTAATAGCTACTAAATCAAGGAAATAAAAGAAGATCGGTCGACAAATAAGGTGAAAAAGTACAGAAATACTTTATCGTCGCTGATTTTTATATATGTCGTAGCATTATACAGAGGCGATTATAGAGTGGACAAGCTTGTAACTATTGTTACTGGCAGTTGTGAGTTTGTTCTATCAGATTTTTTTTTTTTAATATTCAACAAGTACGCGCTTGGCCACTATCTCACCTGATGGTAAGTGACGATGAGGCCGACGATGTATGGACGAAGGGTGGAGACTTTCACGGCGTCTAGTCGTCCTCAGGTGGAATGAGGACGGCGGAATTATATCATGTAATTCCTGTGCACACTCTCCAAAGTGTAACCTATAAAACTCTGAGAGACATCCACTTGCCACAGATTGTTGGTCAGATGTCAAAAAATGTATTAGGATGGGGAAAATAAATAAGTTGTTGGAGGTTTGGCAGTCGTGGTGGTGTCGCGTGTTTCGATCAGAGAACGTGTACGCGGTCGGACGGTCCTACAACTTCCATCTATTTTACATCGCTGATATTTGTGACTATTTAAGTTATATTTAAGTTAAAACGTTGATTTGTTAATATAGAATACATACGCTATCTATGTGTGGTGTTATTTCTTGTTTTCTGAAGATATACGAGGAGGAAGGCGTCCCTGAACATAGCATTCTTGTAGGATCTCTGCCATGATTCATAAACTGTTATATACTAGTCTGTGTTGTATTTTATGCATGATATTAATAATATAACAGATAACAAATCAAGACAAGCCTTTATTACTCCAACACGAGTAATCGACTTACACAACATAGGTACTGTATGTAAATTTGACAACGGGCAACTGTTTCGTGAATTGTAATTAAGTTTTTATATCTTGACTCTGACGTAATTTATACATTATAAGACATATTCGACCATAGTACATTGATTTTTTAAAGATTAAACTTTATTAGAGTTCTTTTGTCAAAGGGTTTACTTCTATAATCAAAGGTTTTCATCATTGCTACTAAGTTATATGCCACTTTATTTCAAATTATATAAACTTAAAAAAACCCTCGTGTAAATGAAAATTGAAATTAATTATAAATTTGAAATAAAAAACAGGCGGTTACATAAGGTGGTACGGCTTTCAAATTCTAAGTAAACATAACTTTACAAAATTAAAGAAATTTATCGCAACTCATGACACAATTTTCAATTAATTTTACGCGACACCATGAGTGAGTTGTATTTCTGGGTGATATTGAACTAAATGTAATCTGTTAATTATGGGAAATAGTAGTATGCCCCGTATCATCTTTTAGAAAAGTCATGGATACACAATAGAATCAAATGATGAATCCAAAACCAAGATGTTTTTAATACTAGCATTAACTTTTGAAAATCAATTCATTTTTGTTCAAAATACATCATCAACTGTACTAAATATAATTGTTACATCAGGTTCAATTCCCTGAGTGTTTCCTTGACTTGGAGAAATGAGCAAGCGGTGCGGTGCATATACGCAAGGGATTGGAAGTTATAAGACGACATGCTTTGCAAAGAGATTTTCTAGGCAAAGCACATTGTAGATTTTAATTTCTTTGTTTCTTCTCGTGTAAATATATTGTTAAAATAATATAGAACGCAGACAAAGTCACTGGTAATAGTTACAGCTAAAATGTTGCTCTATATAGTTTGTGAAACTATATTAGAAATCTTAAAATTGTGAAAAATCTCAATTTTATTCACGTAATTTATTTACAGTTAAATAGATTGATCAAACCGTAGCGCTCTATTTCATCATATAACCCGAAAAGAATGAGATTTCATGATATTTATTAAACATTGCGGTGTAAAGGCGAAATAAATACCTTATAATTTGATAATTTGTTATATCGTTAGACGTTGGCAAGTTTAAGGTTACTGGCTAAAGGCAAATTAATATCATTTGGAATATAAAATGTAAAAACGTGTCTGTATTTTTTAGATTTGTGCAAAAATTGTTGCACGTGTCTTGGAATAAATAATAAAATACATTTGAACCACTTTCAGTAGTGACTGTCTGTCTGTTTGTTTGTTTGGGCACGCATCACTGCTAAAATACTGCCGTTGGAGTTTTTGGCGAGATTTTATTCTGTCATGTAGTGGATTTTATATTTTATTCATAATCTTGTGTTACTTGTCTCTATATTGTATAAATTTGGTATTTTTTACGTAATACAGTTAGTTTATTGGTGCATAAGTGAAGTGAATGGAAAATAATACAACGGAGTATGAAATTCTGAGATGCCACAAAAATTTCCTGGACGGTTCTGGCAAGGGACCATCTTGTTAGAATATTGATTCACACGATGCTTAATATTGAAATGATCGCACGACGCTTGTGATATTATTGACTACGCGACAATGGCAGTAATAATCGGAAAGATTGATTGCCAAAAATAAAGTTAAAAAAAATACTGCCGTTCACGATAAAACCTCACAAGAAAATCATGAATCATATTCTCGAATAACATTTAGTCTTAGTTTCATTCAAATTGGGTTACTCTAAAAGTTATTGTAATTTTAATGACGACATGATTTAAATACGAGTGTAAAGTAAATGGACTTAATACATTCAAAATATTTTATTAGTGACTGTTTTTTTTACATTTGGTTTCAGGTGGACGAACTCCTGGGCACAACTAGTATTATATATGCATATATTTTTGAGTAATCCGCTTTTTTTCTCTCTTTAATCTTCGAAATCTTCCTACGAGTAAGTTTATAGATGCCAATTTCATTAAATATTATAGTGAACGTTACTTTGCATTTCTGCTTGGAATTGATTGGTTGTTAGTGTGTAATGACCACAATAGATTACACGTTAATCTCCAACACATTTTAAATAATCATATTTTTTCCCAGCAAGAAATTGTTCAAATTCTGAAAGAAGTGTTAATCTGTAGGAACACCAACCGGGGTCTATAGTGGGTGCGGAGACATTCCATCCCCATAGCCTCTAATTTAGCGACCGTTTGTCGTGAATTATATAGTCTAGCGTTGTCCAGAAGCAGTAGTAGGCTAGAGTGATCGACTACTTAAAGTCTAGCTTTTCCATCATGGCCTCCAATTGTTGTCAACACAGATCTGCTGTAATCGTTGGGCCAGATCTTGACAAACTGTAGTGTATGACATAGGCACTGATTCATGAAACACTTACCAATACATTTTCACTTTAATTTTAGCGGGTTATCTTCACATTAAGTAACACTGTCACTCAAGTTCTTGCCTAAAGGTTGAAATAAATAAACAAAGAAGAAAAAGATAATTTACCTTAAACATTCTACGTTGGGATATTTTCATTTACGATTAACAAGGGTCATAGTTTATTGACGTTACAAATTAAATTACGATTTGTTTTTTTATTGGACGAGATATAGCTAAACTATATATAGCACGTTGTCAATATCTTACGGCTATAACGATTATTTATAACACGTTAATTTCCAATAACGTTATCTTTCGCTTGTTTATGCGCGACCCTTTCGTGGAAATGTACCGAGATGTCGTGACTTTAGATAATTGACCCCCTACGGTTTTATATGATGACATGTACACAGAAAATTGCCTTATGTTTACATTATAACTATCGCCGGTCAGCGATTTATTGTTATTGTTTGCAAGTTTTTCTAGAGCATTTCATCATAACTTCGCTGGATTCGATCTTTTTACTTATAAATTGTTTTTAATGAGATAAGATTGTTTGATTCAATAATATTTGGCAGATTTCCTATGGAAGACAAAACATCGCAATACGCTGGTGGTGGCTTCAACGTTGCTTTTACGGCAAATGTATTCGTTAATGTCAACAATTAATTTACAATTAATATGATTTCTGTTTGACGATCGTTATCGTTTCTAACGTGTTTATTAATTGTTTTATTCATTTGATATTTTACATGATAATAATAAATAAATGTGTAGTTTGTATGTATAACGTATGTACTATAATAATATGCAATTTGGTTTAGGACATAATTCTAATAATTCAACTAGCTCTTGCTCGTGGGAACAGTACTTATTTTTTTATTGTAACATATCCTTGCCTTACATTTTCTGTAATGCTGTCAAAGCGTATGCAAAATTTAAATATTTTAAACCGACGTGAAGTAACAGTGCTTGCATTTTTGCAGCATTGCTTGCATGCTGTTGGTAGTGTCTATGGACGGCGGTGATAACTTAACAGGTGACCGGTTTGTTCGTCTCCCTCCTATGATATAGAAAAAAATATTAAAAGAAGATGATAGGCTGAGTTGTTACGGCGTGAAACCATAAAAAGCGAATGAACACAATTTTGCATTAATAAAATTAGAAGAATAAAACTGTCTTCCTAGGTACTAAGAAAATCACTATTTTCTAATGGGATCGCAGAAATATATCAAACAAAGTCCTCTGCTGCGTCTATGTGTCTATTCGCGATAAACTCAAAAAACATTACAATAGAATGATTCACGAGGAAGCTTTAGGTATATAATTTTTCAAGATTTTTTGTAAATTGGTTATATATAACGACTAGCCTTTGCCCGCGACTTCGTTCGCGTGGAATAAGTACATACATTAACACCAACACTAACACGCAGCAGTTCTCAAAAGGAAAAAACATCCCGATTTTGAAACATTTTTCACCTGTGCTCCGCTCCTATTAATCTTAGCGTGATGATATATAGTCTATAAACGTTTTCGATGAATGAGCTATATAACATTGAAAGAATGATTCAAATGATTAGTAATGTTATCCAGCAATAAAGACATTTTCTTTCTTTCAAATCCGACCAGTAGTTCCTTAGATTACCCCCTACTACGCCACAACATCACAACGTCACAAACTCACAAACTTTACCTCTTTATAATATTAGTATAGATAATAACGATAATTATCGGAAGTATCGGAAATAGTAATAAAGCCGCCTGGGTGTTCTTGTAAACGGTGTCTAATCACTTTGAGATATAACCAAATAATTGACATAATAAACCGCGTAGACAAAATTGCAGGAATCAGCTAGTTACCTTATATTTAAATGTTTCAAAATATTGCGTTTTAAAGAACAACGCAAGCTATTTGGTCAATGGGCTTGGCGAAAATTCATCCCAAAACATTTCCAAATTTGTTCTAAACGAAAAACTATATTACGGAAATCCGAAATTCAAATACGATATGACAAATCAACGTTATAAAACATTGTGTGTTCAGTGTTCACGGTCATACCTACTAAGAGTCCAAGCAGGCTGAATAAAACTACTTACTTTCCGTCGTATATATGTATATATATAATAAATATTAAAATAATAAAGACAATTTCTGGAAGTTTTCTTTATTAAAATCTCTTAAATTAGTTTTTTATCAAGCTTCAAGGGATGAATTTTATGTTGTTATTAAAAGATTAATTGATTGACAATGACCCTAATATTGTATACTGTATTAGTGAACAAACCAACCTAAATAACATGTTATCAATCACATGTTATCTAATGACGTGTTACATACATATAATTTAATAATGCCTACCATTTTTCTAAGTGGATCAACTCGTGCGTCATAAGATTTGAATGAAATATTGTGTACTTCTTGCTATATGTTTTTTCATAGCTTTTTTCTTTTAATATATTACATATTAAATGTTACATTAATATTAATATTCATTTATATAAGTCTTTAAGTCCATTGTCTTCTTGAAAGTCTAACGATTTGTACGATTTGTATATTGTATGCCGAGGTAGCTTTCAGATATCAGGATATTGCTTTCTTATAATCTATCGATTTTAAAGATCTCTGTTTAATTCATATATCATATTTATTTTATGTGCTCGCATGTCAGTTGGTCTTATTTTCTAAACTCAATCTGCGTATCCATTAAAGTTTTAAACATATTAATCAATGATGACAGACCAGTCACATGCTCGAGAGCACAAGCTCGAGCAGAGGTCAAAGGAAAGAGGAAGGAACATTAGCGTCTGCAGTTTAAAATATATAAGTATGAAATATATAAAATAACTTGAAATACCTTCATAACAAATAACGATTTCGAAATGTTGACAATTCTCTAAGGTTCCGTATTAGATCTATTCAAATGCTTTGTTTAACGTATTACAGATATAACATGGACGGTCCCGTAGGGCCAACTCCATGTCAGTCACAATGTGGAAGCGTTGAAGCAGAGGCAATGCAGAGGTTGGCAGTGGGAGATAGCACGGAGTCCGTCTGCCGATGCGACTCCCAAGGCGAGGTCCGGATTAAAAGCAAAAGATATGGCAGAGGAGCTGTGGAATCAGGTACATTCTTTAGTGATTATATTATCTAGTTCAGAGGCATCCAGAATTTTTTCTCCCATAGACCACTTTAGAAATTCAGCTGGTTCCGGTAGACCTCCTGCAGCTAAATTTCTACCATATTCCCAAAACTCGACAAAAAATATGGAGGTTAGATGTAACTATAGAAATGTCGACACGTTCTATATAATAGGCCTATTTTACAAGTAACAATCGCTGAGCATCTTAAAATATTATCTGCCTTCGTTGATAGGTGATGTCAAACCAACAGTTCTTAACTATCAAAAGCAGATAAATTTTCGTGAGTCCCCGTTTACGAATTTTGAACCGCCATTTTTTTTGTCACGACAACGTAGACCTCGTCGAACCTCCTGTGGACCCCTAGGGGTCCATCTGGACGAACTTGGGAACTAAGGATCTAGGCGAAAGCAGACGAAGTCGCGGGTATAAAGTCATGCATAATATTTTCTGTATGAAACACAATTTTAACCGTAACCATGTTTCTACACGCTTATTTAATCCGATAAAACTGTTGTGTGCTTCATGATAACTCTCGCTTTACTCGTGTCTATGGTTCTTATCATGAAGTAATATTGTTATTTTAAATAAGTTTCGATATTTGATTAATATTAGAAATCATTGAACGATGAAGATTATCTAATTTATGATGAAACCCCATCGCAGAGGTCAGTCGCATCTGCCAGATAACTGATCACGCGTTATATTATGGATGAACGTGATCTCTGTTGTTTCTTTTATAATGTGACGATTGTTTTATGAATATATATTATGCTTATGTCCATATGCCTCTCGGCAGTTCTAGTATGCGAGATAATAAAATCAAGTACCATGTCAAACAGACCTTAATGCATAAAGGCTATTATAGGGTCGATCAATATGTGAACGATGGTGACATCTGGAAATGACGCCTCTGGCTTTGCAACCATCAAAACGAATGTAACTGTATGTGTCTATAAAAATATATTTTGCTATGTTACATACATAATATAGCATAATATACTAATATTATAGAATCGTTTTTTCTTGATAGCGCTAATCTCAGTAACTATAGGGGTCCGATTTGATAAATTTCTTCATTGTTAGATAGCTCATTTATTGGGGAAGGCTATATATCATAACACTAAGAGTAATAGGAAAGGAGCACCAATGGAGAGTGTTTTAAAATCTGGCTTTTCCCTTTTGAGTTTCCGCTGCGTGTGAACGTTAGCTGAAAGTAACTATTAGACGCGGACAGAAGCTAGTGGAAAGATAAATTTAATCGAGTTTCTTGCTGGTTCTTCTCGATGACTGCGTTGTTTTCCGAACCGGTGGTAGTGTTGATGTTCACAAGTACCTTCTAGGGCCTAAATTGAATAAAGAATTTTTGATTTTGATTTACTACGCAACAATAATGAATACTGAATAAGAAACTTAAGCCAAATTTGATTAAGAACAAGAAGAAAAAGTAATTTATCGGTGCCTTTGTACCTATGTAGATGATATGATTTTCGGTTGGCACCGACTGCCAATACATCTCTAGGTAGAGCACATACTCATGTGTTTTATTTAATTTGGTTAATTTAATAGACTATTTATTTCCCGCTTTTTAGTGAGCTATGGGTTTTTGATTGATATTGAAGTCGGTTGTTTCTTTTTTTTTGAAAATTTACTTTATTTTTCCATCTTCAGTGTACATAAATATATTTTATTAATAGTGAACCGCGAACTTCGTTCCGCCTGATGTATATTAAAATATGCGCTTTTATACATAAGAACCTTCTCCTGACAATAATAAACACAACAAAAAATGAATTAGCAAAATCGGTTCAGCTGTTCTCGTGATTACGCTTAGCAACATATTCAGCGATTCAATTTTATATTATAGATGGGGTTTCAATCGGTTGTACAATAAGTAACGTTTGGTGCGAACGCAACCTTATCAATAATCCGCGAAAGTTTCTACCACCAAGTCGGCTACCATCGCTTAACACATAATACACCTTAAGTAATGCCATTATGCTGCCCATGGACACCTGCGACACGAGAGGAATCACATATGCGAGCCTACTCCCTTAAGAAAGGAGTAGGCTTGTTTCTTGAAAGTTGTGTTACTTTGTCACGAATCCCATAATCAGAACCTAACAAAACTCTTATCAAACTTTGAAGTACATCCTTTCCAATTAAAAATGAATCATCGAAATCGGTTGGCGTGATACTGAATTATTCGTCTATTTGTCGTGTATATACTTAATGCAAATTTAACACTTATATGGTTTTGCACTGGTTGCCGTTGTCAGAACTGGACCACTTGAAATGGGACCACACGAGAAGCACCAGCTTTCAAATAAAAAAAGAACCATCAAAATCGATTCACCCAGTCCAAAGTTATGAGGTAACAAACATAAAAAGAAATATAGACGAATTGAAAACCTCCGCCTTTTTTTGAAGTCGGTTAAAAAGGAAATAAATTGGTTTCAGGATTGACTCACGAGTGTGGTGTTTTCGGTGCTATTGGTACAGGCGAGTGGCCAACGCAAGTTGACGTCTCTCAAGTTATATGTTTAGGTTTAGTCGCCTTGCAACACAGGTCAGTGGTTTTTGGAATATGAATTATTCTGAATGTACTAAAACTGCTTTTTAATTACGTATATTGTAATGTAATAACTAAAATATACAATTCCCTCTATAGTTTTATTCTGTAAGCTGTAAAGGTTTTGCCAGGTCAATAGCGTAGTCAGTTTGAGAAAAAAAAACATAATCTTATCTAGTTCCATTCTAAAACTTGCCTTATCCCGGCACTGAAAGTATCATTTATTTCTAACTCTCTCTCTCAGACTACCATTTATTGTTATTACTCAGGAAGAGTTATTAGGACTGGTGAATACTAGAAAAACCCTTTTATACATGATTTTTTTAAGAAACCTTGTTGATTTGGCGAAAGGCAATGATTTTTTTGATCAAATTAATCCGGCTACTTTAACTTATGCAAATCCAATTTACGAGCTCTTTCCACTATATATACACCTATTTTTTATTTATTGAAAAAATAATAATGTCCAATAACGGATTAAACTTTTAAATTTCATAATTTA
>JACEII010000024.1:4438708-4563796 GCA_014332785.1 Antheraea mylitta | reverse complement strand
TAGAATGTGTAAACTGAATAATATAGTACAAATTATTGCAGAAATTTTCTAGAACTCACTACAAGTCTAGCACGGCGTCAAGTACTTTTTAAGTCGCATGTAAATTTTGTCATAATACAATAATAATATGTTTTCACAGAGGTCAAGAGTCAGCCGGTATAGTGACGTCAGAGGGTAAAAGCGCGCGAACTTTCAACTCCCATAAGGGCATGGGACTTATCAATAACATATTCAATGATGAGGCTATGAAAAAATTAAAAGGAAACCTTGGGATTGGTCACACGAGGTGAGTTGTTGTTGTACGTCTTCATGGCTACCGTTGGAATAAATCAATAAATAAATCAACCATTGTTTTATGTATCTTTTATAATATTTATTGTAGTATGACCACAACCGCTGTATGGTGTCTTAAGTATGTGCGGGGAGGTGGGGAGAGGCAAGGAAGAGCATGAACCCACATGAGATTCGTAGTATCAGGCAGATCTTACGATATCATAGCACAACTTTTATACTTTTTACGAGTATAATTACATCTAATCCCTGCTTTTGTCGGTTCTAATTTTTAGATAAGCACGAATAAACAACCAATATAAATGAAATTAATTTTAAATTTTTGGAAATATACAATCTTAACGCATAACGTAAGACCCATCTTTAGATATTTTATCTCATGTACATTTGAGATAGGAAGTCCGTTCCCCAAGACTAGCCACTCACGTGTACCTGTTATTGCCTATTTTTTATCTTTTTCATACTACTAAACCCTATTTTTATCAATATAACACAATTGCTTCGGATTTTAATAGTCCAAGGACAAACAACAACTTTATTTGTTACGTACAAAATAAAAAAAAACCTGAGCAGACTAACATAATTTAGTATTTTATTCATGTTTTATGATTTATATATATATATATATATATATTATATTTAATATATATTTTACGGTCTCCCAACTTATTATTCTATTTTTTTATCATATGGATTACTAAGTGGGATTGAATCGAATTGACATTTGTCAAAAAAGCATAACATTACATTCAAATTGTCATCAAAAAGTCTAAAAGTCCGTATCCCTGATAACTTTGAAGGGATATAGCGTGATGTATAAACTCCGCAGGTATTCGACATCAGCGGCGTCAGAAGAAGTGAATTGCCAACCGTTTGTGGTACACACGGCGCACGGTGCACTCGCTGTGGCCCATAATGGCGAACTCGTCAATTGCAGTAGTCTCAGGAAGATGGTAAATGTTATATTAAAAAAAAAAAACAATTTTATAACGTCATAACTGCTATATCTCTTTTTATTATTATATGAATACAACAACTAATAACGTAATGCATTATTGCTATAAAGTTATAATTATTGTGTGTTTTTAATGATAATGATCGTCCAGAGTTACTGGGACGTGCATACAAATAATCGTTATGTAACCAATAGGTGTGAAAGAGATAATAATTCACGTTACTCACAATGAGTCACGACACAAATTTTGAATATTCATTTCATTATCGTGTGATTGTTATAATTTGTTAAGATATAAAATAGCAAATTATCCAACAGCAAAATAACTGATAACGATTTGTAATAACAGTTATTGTAAACAACTCATCGTAGGGTTACGACGCGATCAATAATAATATAATATTGTATATTTAATTATAAGAATAATTAATAAGACACAGTCAATGTAAGTGATGGTTAAATTGATAAACTTTATATTTACTTGATTTCCTGTATAGGTACTTGGACGAGGTGTGGGCCTCTCCACTCATTCAGATTCGGAGCTGATCACACAGGCTTTATGCCTGAACCCGCCTGAAGGCGAGACCAATGGTCCCGACTGGCCAGCGAGGATAAATAATCTCATGAGGTTAGTATTTCTCATAACTGAATGCGAGTATAATTCCATTAAAAATTGGTTAATTAAATCGTCGTAGGTTAATAAAATCCCGAGTCCCATTGCAGGTCTATAGGCCTCTTTTCGAAGGAAGATATAGGCCTAATCATCACACTAGCATATGGCGTATTGTCGATTTCAAATTCCGACAAATTCTTACTTTTATGTTTTTCCCACATACGGTGATACTACAAGAACTTTCTCAGATTCAGGTTACCTCACGCACCCGATTAGGCCTCCTACGGCAGCGGCTCAAGCCTAGGTTCGATCCCTCGGTAGGGAGCCCTTGAGTGCTTTGCATGCGCGATACGGTGACACACAAATATACATCACTGCTACAACACTACACGATCACCACACACGTGCACGCTACACGCTTACACATGAAAGTGGAAGAGTTTACTTTTTTCCCTTATCGAATTGAAAAACTCTCAATTTTCCGATAATAAATATATGGAGGAGTTGTTGAAGCGTGTAGGCTTGGTACACATATACGTTTCAACAACTCATACACATATGAATAGTTAGCTAGGTTAGCTAAGATAGGTCGCGATTTTGCATCCAACGGGCAACAGCCAAGCCGAGGTGTGCCGTGCACCCTTGAGCTGGTTGCCAATATAAAATCAGCTGAGTGCCTTAAGCGCTCGTCTTAGTAGTCCGGTGAAGCTGTTAAGACCTTGCTGGGTCAATAGCGTAGACATTTCGAAAAAAAAAAAAAAAAAGTTACCTCACGATGTTTTCTTCCAATGTTGGCCAAAAGTTTAAATTTCATTTAAGCCAATTTAAATTAGTAAATGCTGGGGTTTGAACCTACGGACATCGGTTGGATATTTTACTGGTTAAGCACCCAGACCACTACAACTACTAAATCCCGTTTGCGCGTGGAGACATTTATTTGGTACTTTTACTGTTAAAAATCAAATAGACTTATTGGCACACCATTAATGTACGTCCGACTTGTAATGCTGTAGTTGCAGTTCTCCTGAAGATTGTTTCCTTTTATTCGCTCTTATATCAAGATTAAAACTCCATTCGGAATCACCGCGACGCGCCTATATATATACCTTTCGTTTAAAAAAGGCGAAGTCTGTAGGGATGACGCCATTACAAAAATAATTCAATCGAAATTCTTCATTCCAAATCCATTGTTTCTGGTTCCCAAGGACTATTATTCATTCCTTGTTGTAGCAAAGAATTTGAATGCAGGGTGTTCAAATATTGTATTCAGGAAAGTCTCACGTGAAAAACTACTGCACGGATTTTGATGAAACTATACAGTACAGATAATCTTTAAATATCCAATATATAACGATATATGTGTTGAGTAAGATGGATAAATTCTGCAATATTCTATCTTATCGCGCGCTGTATAAAGCATTAGAGTTATATGGAGTTGGAAGCGGCTGTTAATAATAAATACTTTTTTAATTGACCTTTTTTTCTGTTAGGCTGGCACCTCTGAGTTACTCGCTGGTGATTATGTTGAAGGATAAGATATATGCAGTACGAGATCCTTATGGAAACAGGCCGCTCTGTCTCGGCAAAATTTTACCTCTCGGCTCGTCGTGTGAGTATACGAAATATGTATTACCAATTTCCTAAAATCATCTTTGAACGTTATTTAAGTTTAGATCGTGACCCGGAAAGTAGTTGTAAGATATTTTAAACTTTATTTTCATATAGGAAAGGGTTCGTAATCAAAACGAATGGTGTATCGATCTGCAGTCAGCAGATTTTAAGCTCGACATGTATCAATTAATTCTTTATAATTTCTCTAGGTTTATTAATCATTTTGTTGCGTTGGAAAAGATGATATAATTGTTGTCGTGGACTATACGTTTGTGTAGTATGACATAAAAAAAATAATCGGGCATGTTACAGGAGATAATCTTGGTTTTGCATGTCTCATAATAACTGAGAGAATTCTATAAATTTGCATGTTGCATTATGTAATTTATTCGCATACACTTAAGAATGGTTATTGTATACATTTTCAATTTTAAGAATTTAAAATAAGATGAAATGTGAATAATATTATAATATTAGCTACTAGCGTTGCCTTCGCACGAATACTAAGGAAGAGATTAAGACCAAACTTTCCGTTAACAGTAGGACCAAGTATTTAAATAAAACGGCAACTAAACAAATGAAGGTTAATTCATTTTTGATCTTCCATTAGAAGGCATTACGTAGTCATCTGTTACTCACTTTGTATGTGAAGCTAAAATGTTCACTTTTTCGTACGATTTGTTGAACATTCTCTTTCATACAAACCTTGTCCTGATAATTACAGTATTACAAACACAACAGAATTACCTAAATAGACACATCTGAAGTAATATGCTTACATACATGCAGCCACTGATTTCTATTTATTTAGATGAAGGTTACAGTAATTTAGAGTTAACTAGCGGGCCTGGCGGTAGTTGTCCTGCCCTGATGATAAAAAAAACCTTAACAGACAGACAAACGTGACAAAAGACTTTGCTTTATAATATGTAGTGATGTACTAATTCTTTCATCTTTTCTCTCTCATGTCGGACATGATAATTTTAAGGATGCATGTAAGTTAGTATGTGGAGTTTGATAATTATTTTTCTTACAATGCATCGGTAATATAGGATTTAATATCAATATGAAGTTGTTATTTTAAGATATAATAACAGTAATTTAAAGATCATTATTTTAAATTAGATTATACTGCTTAACATGATTTTCACTGGTTATTTGTAACTCAAGGATTGTTATTTTTTACCTAAATAGATCTTTTCCTGATGATAGATTAATATGTAGATATGTCTGTGATTAAGACACACAAAATTAGTTATTCTCAACACTCAAATGGATCGTTTGGAACTTATTTATTTGTCGAGCGGCGTTATAAATAAAATAAGCTTCATCTCGGTGTTAATCTAAAGTTAACATTTTGTCGCCGAGTATATATCGAAGTGCTTGCAGTCATAAGCAAACAGATCGACCAAAGAGACCTACACTAATAGATTAGGGTGTCGAAGTATTTGGATAAGGGATACACTGCGATGTGCTGTATTTTGGTATTTACATTTTATGCCGGCATGCAGCTATATACTTATTTTTCAAAAATGGTCTATATAAGCTATGCTTGTAGAATCATAACATCTCTAGTGATGTTCTCATAATGAGGCCTGCAAGCGAACGAATTGAAGTTAAATATGCTCAGCAAAAATTTATACCGAGTATAAGGAGTCAATTGTATCTTTTTACGTTTATTGTTAATTATTATCGAAATTGTTATGTTTTACAAATTTACCTCTGTTGTTATCTTTATTATAATTTTACCATTATTGTTATGTTTATAATTAAAAACTTTTCCAGATGTCTACAAACAGTCGTCAGCGCAGCATGCAGCGGGTAATGCACGTCTCATTTATCCATTATTTATAACTCATACATGCCAGAATATGTGGAGAGTTCTAACAACTTTTCGGTTATACTAATAAGAACAAAAAAAAAAAACAAAATAAATCGATCATAAATACTTTTTAAGTATGATTTTTCAAACATTTCATATTATTTATAATGTACCTCCTCATATTCTGTTATATTTCACATACATAACATATATAAAATACATAGAAATTAACAAGTACATTAACATAATATTATAAAAAAGAAAATTAGTTTAAACTAAGTCTTGTTAGACAGAGTGAGACTTTATTAAAGGAATCGTTCTTTCTCGCAATGAAATAGTTACTATGTGACAGATGTCAGCATGCCACAGATTGCATATAATATATGTCACCAATTATAATAATTTTGTAACAGATTTTACTAACAAAAAGTAAATACGTATGTCACATCAATCGGACTGACAAAAATGGCTTGGGTATTGCAATTATATTATCAATAATAACCGTGATTATTGACTTTGGAAATCGATATATTAACCTTTAATGTTTAATGCGTACGTTGTTCTTGAATTTGAACAGATATTTAAGTTTCGAAATATACTAACAAAATAACAATACTATATATATATATATACTTTTACTTAAAATTTGTAAATCTCGGAAGATTATAAATACTAAAACATGGTTAGTCTAATCTAATTAACTTAATAATATATAAATTCAAGTCAATAGCATGGTTCCAAAAAACAACCTTATTATATATAAATTGATATGTTTAAATTTTTGTAGATGGCGTTAAACTTTTAAGTAATTCACTTACATATTGATTAATTAATCGAGTACTCGTAGTCCGGTGAAGCTGTTAAGACCTTGCTGGGTCAAAAGCGTAGTCATTTCGAAAAAAAAATCAAGTACTGTTACATTCTTTAAAATATATATATATATAATTACTATTATAGTATTAAATACGAAATATGGGATATTTGAGTCATTTATGTTTAAAATTAAGAATGATATTTTTGAAAATTTTCCATAGTGTTTCGTACACAGTCTAATGTATCATAGTATTTCATTTAAATTCACAGTATGGTTTTTTTTCGAAATGAGTTAAATGTAACCTCATTATAACAATTGCTCTACAATTGTTCTGCTGTTTATTGTCAGATATCCGTTATGATTATCGACAATAACAATGGTAGGCCTGTATATCGCAACGTGTGAACAAACAAGCCTTATGTTACAAACAATAGGAACAAAAAAGAGGGCACGTAATTTTTTTCAATTCTCGTTATGTAGTAATAAAATTATTATAAAAAAATATAGGCTTTCATCAACTGGTGTCTTCGAAGATATTGGAGCGTTGAAACGTACTAGCCTACTATCCTATTTCTTAGGATAGTAGACTAGTTATACGCTCGCTACAATATTATTTTAAGAATGATAGAAATGACGAATACTTCCAGTCTTGATGAACGGGTGCGCTAAGAACGGAATGGACGATAAGCCAGAAGGCTGGGTTGTCTCGTCAGAGTCATGCGGATTTCTCTCTATAGGTAAGTTTGAAGAGAGTAATTGATTCACTATGTTTTTTTAAGGGGAAGTGACTTTAAATCGAGGTACTATCTTCCAAGTAGTAACTTAATATATGTAGTAAATGTAATGTCTATGAAAACGACTTTTCTGGCAAAATCTTGAATACTGGGTAGGATAATATTGCATCGTCAAGTATTTGCTTCAGTTTGAATAAAACCCGTGGTTTTAATGTCTTTATATATCTTGAAATTGTATTTCTTTGTGTGATCTCATAGTGGCTAGTTTAAGAGGCGGGTATCTAATATCGATTTAAACACTTATTAATAGTGTCATTATTTAAGAGTATTTTACTGATGATAATGCAAGTTATTGGACTCTGATTATCCGGTATCTAGTCTAGTCATAACTTGGCTTAAAAAGGTTGTAAAGTAATTATCAATATTAAATAAACGAATTAAAAAACTGACAAAGCTACTTATAAAAAACTAGGGCAAACTAAAGTTAAGAACTGGCAACACCAAATACCATTGTAATATTATTTGCAATGAGTATGTATTATCGTCAGGAATTAGAGTGACGAAACATCGTTTTTTTTTGTTTAGTTTAACTGTTATAATACTCATATAACATACTATTTAATTATATGTAGTAATCTGGTTCTTCTAAATTGATACGTACTAGAAATAAATAGCGTGAATATAAGACATGAATAGAAACTATGAATATTAGAATTTATAATTAAAAACGTGTCAAGTATATTATAGTCAGGTAGAAACAGTTATAAGCTCACAAAGAGAAGCAAAAAAGCGCACATACAAGGAAGTCACACGTGGTGCTGTAGAGGGCACATGAAAGTATAAAAGAGTGTCACGCTGTTTGTTGTGACGCCATAAGAGTCGATTTACTATCGAGGCGCACCAATAGTTCTTTCACGTGAGAAAGAACTAATTTTATTATACGCTCGCAGTAGTATACAGCGTATTTGTTTATTTTAGGTGCCCGTTATGTCCGTGAAGTGTTGCCAGGAGAAATTGTAGAGATGTCACGTCACGGCATTCGTACCGTGGACGTCATAGAGCGTCCCGCTGATAAGCACCAAGCGTTCTGTATCTTCGAATATGTTTATTTCGCACGAGCGGACAGCATGTTTGAAGGTAAATTTAGTAATAGTTCATTATTGCTGTTGTTTATATCTCTGAATGTTTTTTATTTACTAAAAAATAGCGCCTGCAACGCGCCAACTCATGCAACAGGCGTGAAAATTCTTAGGGAGTGTGTAAATTTATTTTAAATATAAAAAACTTATAAGGGATGTAATATTAGACGATAACCAAAACCTTATTGCTACAGTGCTATGAATAAAATAAATTTGGAAACATTTTTGAGGTTATACTTCTTTTGGTGCGTTAGGGAAAAATGATGAGAGTAAATTTTTAAGATCGCACACCGTCGCGAAAAACCTATACCCTGACGTTATTACTATGCGCGCGCACACCGTCACGAAAAAACGACACCCTGAAGTTAGCTATAGTCAACTTTTTTTTCCTTGTATTTGTTGATTTTATTAAACCTTTCAATGTAATAAATACATTTTTTCTAGAGTTAGTGTCGTTTTTTCTATAAGCGTAGAATAAGGCGAAAGATCAAATTTTTGAAAAGATTTTTATCTTGTTACGCCAAAGAAGTATAACTTCTAACGTGTGTACATAATAAGTACACACACACTTTTTTTCCTTACCTTGGACGAATTGCACTAATTTATAAGATACAATATTTGTAATCTTTTCAGGGAAAAAATAGAATGGCATTGAAAATTTTAAAAATAATAAAATATAGTCTCATTTTGACTAGAAACTCGATTGTAGCTTGGGTTCTTTTATTTAATCATATGGCTAAATGGAATAATATCTTTTATTATATTCGATTGATGGATTTACTCTAATTGTCACTGTGAGGTTCAATTTATGTGGAAGAGTAAAGCCCTATAGTTTGTTATTCTTTAGCACCACCCAAAGAGCAGGTTTAGGGGAAAAAGAGATACATTTCTTGCGGACGCGAGTGACACCATTAGCTAGAGTGCTAAGATAACATTAGCATTCTGTATTTTTCTATTTATAATTGTGGTGAATGTTGTACGGCAGGTCAGATGGTATACTCGGCGCGTATGCAGTGCGGTCGCATGCTCGCGCGAGAGTCTCCAGTCGATGCGGACATCGTGTCCTCTGTCCCGGAATCTGGTACAGCTGCGGCGCACGGTTACGCGAGACAGGTATTTGCAACTCCTAGTATGTGTAATTAGGCTAATCGCCGATAAACACGTTGTAAGTTAAATACACACATGTTATCTACCCACTTCCGGTGCCGCTCGTCATATTCAAGAAGCGTGACAACACGACCGGAACATTGAACCCGATTAGGCCTCCCCTGGCAGCGGCTCAAGCCTAGGTTCGATCCCTCGGTAGGGAGCCCTTGAGTGCGTCGCTTGCGCGATACGGTGACACACAAATATACATCACCGCTACAACACTACACGATCACTCCCACACACGTGCACGCCTACACGCTTACACATGAAAGTGGAAGGGTTTACTTTTTTTTTTCTCTTATCGAACTGAAGAACTCTCAATTTTCCGATAATAAATATATGGAGGAGTTGTTGAGGCGTGTATGTTTGGTACACATATACGTTTCAACAACTCATACATATATGAATAGTTAGCTAGGTTAGATAAGATAGGTCGCGATTTTGCATGCACCAGGCAACAGCCAAGCCGAGGTGTGCCATGCACCCTTGAGCTGGTTGCCAAAATAAAATCGGCTAAGTGCCTTAAGCGCTCGCCTTAGTAGTCCTTAAGTCCTTAAGACCTTGATGGGTCAATAGCGTAGACATTTCGAAAAAAAAAGACCGGTACATTGTCACTAGCGTCACAATATTAGAAATACGCGTTGATACTAGCGCCAACATATAAGAGAGACACATTATCACTAACGCCATTTTATTAAAGATACATAAATAAGAATTATTATTATATAGATTTCAATGAGACATAAATAAGAATTGATATTATTAATTTACTACTTGCATAACATTAGTTTTATGATTATCATTATTTTTGTGTTGTACAAAGTATTTTGTAGAATTGTTAATTAATTAAGTAATTGCTTTGACTTCCATAGTTTGGGCTATAAAAAGTTAGATGTCGCTGCTCTACACACATACTTGTATGTTAAATATATTTCAGATACATAAATAAGAATGATTATATAGAATTGATGTACTTAAGTATTATTACTAATTTGTTAATTATTTATTATTTTGGTGTTACTTATATTATTGTGCAGAATTACGAGTAAATGTTAATTGCTTTGAATACTTATATTATTGTGCAGAATTACGAGTAAATGTTAATTGCTTTGAATTATATAGTTCGTCTTATAAATTATATAGTTAGGCCTATAAAGGGCAAGAATCGGTAATATTTGCGCATTCCTATGTGAAAATTGTTGAAAGGCGAAGCTCTGCTCAAATTAATAGTGAAAGTAACTAAGGAGTATTTATTGGCATCCTATATGGATCGATGATGTGTACTACACTCCTAAGACACAATTTGTATAGGATAAGATATTAGTAGATAAATAAACTATTCACATTTTTCTTCAAGTTTTGACTTGTATTTTGAACACCCACTTGAAAAGGAGGATATAGAGAATTTGATTATAACTCAATATATACAATTCTTGCCTATTGATTTTACATTTTTTTGGGCGTAAGTTTGTATTTAGGTAAAATAAGAAAAAAAAAAGAAAAATCTGGTGAATTTATGAAACCACGATTCAAGTGAAATTTCTTTTCATATAGTAGACATTAAGCTTAAAATTTTGTTTTTTCTTTACACTTACGTTTTCTTTTTATTTATCCTAATATTATGTAGAGCTGTTATTAAGTATTAGTTGTTAGATTAAGTTTGCGATAGCGTATGATTTAAATAATATATGGAACAAATAAATTGCAGATTAGTTGCTTAATTTATTTTTGTTCTTAGTCCGGTATTCCCTTCATGGAGGTCCTATGCAAGAACCGATACGTCGGAAGGACTTTCATCCAACCATCGACCCGGCTCCGGCAGCTCGGAGTTGCGAAGAAATTTGGAGCCCTTTCCGAGAATGTAAAGGGGAAGAGAATCGTACTAATCGATGATTCCATAGTGAGGGGGAACACTATTGGACCTATTATCAAGTTGCTACGAGATGCTGGAGCGGCTGAGGTAAGAAATAACACCAGCTTATAACAGCTTTTACAAGTAGGTTATGAAACGATGATGATTCCTGTGGTCTCAAATTTTTCAATAGGTCTCATGTTTTGCATGATAAATTTATCGTATGGTGCTTAGGTACTTTAACTCACCTGGTTTTTTTTCTTCTTATTCTTTTGTTCTTCAGGCTCTTGGTCCACACCTTTTTTTTTGCTTTTGCTTTTTTTTAATATCTGCGTGTAAAATCGTATAACTCGCCTGGTTAGCTACCACTTAAGTTGGAAATCTGTCGTCAAGCACATATAAGTGGAGCGGTAGAAGTATGAATAGGGATGGTTAATTCTGAGAATATCGATAAAATGGCTAATATGACATGATATATTTAAAAACCGGGTTGCATTTAAGTATACGAGTTAATTTTATACTCATCATATTTTGTCAATTATCAATATTTGAATAGGAGATTAAACAGTTATTAAATTAAGCCATAACTTTTAGAAAGTGGAGTGGATGTATAAAGTATGGTTACGCGTTCAAATATTATTGTTAATTAATTATGTCCACTTTTTAAAATATATTATAATAAATTGTAGTGTGACTGTAAGTGAAGTGTGAAGGCGATAGGTATATTAAGATGTTTGTACACATATTTATGATTAAATGAAATAGTTCATTATACTTCATGTACAGGTTCATATTAGGATAGCGTCGCCTCCGCTGAAGTATCCTTGCTATATGGGCATCAACATACCCACTCGGGAAGAGCTTATAGCTAATAAATTAAACTCATATAAACTAGCCGAGCATGTTGGTAAGTATAGTTCTTTTGTTCTCACCTAATAAGACTATTTTTTGTGGTTATTTGTTAAGGACATTTATTTGGTTGTCTATTATAGCATCATGCTATTGCCTGTAAAAGTAGAAAAAATAACTTAGAAAGTGAAGGTTACAAAGAACTCCAAGCGAGACCAAAGTGGTGCGAGCGTATTGAATTGCGGGGTGCTCATTATTTGGGGATGTAAACGGAAAAAAAATGCGGGTGGAGTAGCGGGGCACAGCTAACTTTATATGTAAAAATCCAGTGTTATGATATTTGTACACGATGAATTCCGAAGCTACTCAACAGATCTTCGTGAAAGTTATCATTTATGTACAACTTGGTCTGACATGATAATTTATTTATTTCAATTCATGGTCTTTTGATTACTAATCAAATTATTGTCAATGTTGATTATTGTTATTTATTGTAAGTTTCGTCAGTCTTGAACAGATGGCATTTTAAATTAGTTTGTTGACATAAGTAAATAGGGCCGGCTGTTATTGATATCTAATAGATGGCGCCACGTTATATTTTCAATTTCTTCCAATAACTGAGCCACACCAACGTGTGACCGGATCAGCTATAAGTTTTTCTATATATATATAAATGTGTCTGATGTCAAATTAAGGACTTTTGACCAATTAATTATAACTTGGCTTGTATTTTTAATTTTATTGACATATAAATCATTGTCATTTTAAGCGTTAATTTTCTAAATAGGTGCTGACAGTCTTGAGTACCTATCAGTGGAAGGTTTGGTGAGTGCGATACACTACAATATGAAGACCCCAAGCGACGGTGTTGGCGGACACTGTACGGCGTGCCTCACCGGGGAGTACCCGGGCGGGTTGCCAGAAGACGTCGACTGGTGAAGCGACACCCATAGCAGTACATTTACTAAAAATAACCATTTTAGCTATTTTGTACATTCATGTTGTATAAGCGGGCGCGGTGATATACTCGATTTTAAATCTCATTACTATAATCAAATAATGCCTATTTAATAATTATTGGATCTATGTCACGCATAAAATTTTTGACGAGAATTCCTAACAGATTTATCAATTATTATTACCAGTATCTTTGTTTCGAATAAGAAGATAAGTGTCAAATCACTATATATTAGGAAAAAAATTACGATCGGAAAAAACAATATCGTATACAGTTTATATTCTATGCCATGTGACCCACAATCAAGGAATTTAATAAATTCCTTGTCCACAACCAAAATATTTAATATTTTTTTCAATCGTTTATTTTTTATTAAAGTTATTTAAGGCGTTAATTTTGTGTTAGCAATAAACAGGTATTTATATTTTAGGTGTTTGTTACTAGGGGCAGAATCTTGACATATAGTAAGTTAATTTAATGCGCATACGATTATCGTCTCATGTGAAATATATAGAATTTTTACGTTGTAATTTTAAAGTAATTTTTACATATTATAACAACACATTGTTTTTTCTGTTCTATTGTATTGTTTAACAAAGAGATTTAAAGTTCATCATCGTCGCGCCCGCATCTTCAGTTCATGGTGACAAACTGTTCCTAAATATCTTCTTAAAACAGCTATTAAGCAAATAGTTATCAATGTGAACTCGCATTTTAAATAAATATAACAAGGTACATTTATAATTTATTATATAAAGCGTGTTTCCAATAGACTAACAGAGACTGTCATTTTAAATCATTATCGTTTGTTGTACTTGAGATGTCTGATAAGTTTAATAAACAAATTAAACATTGCATTTAAACATCATCTTTATCATAAAGAAGGGTTTCTTCTATGTGAAATGTTTAAGGCGACATCTATATGTCGTTTGGTCGAATCAATTATACTAGGTGTTAAGTTAGACGCCGGCAATATTTCTACAGGATAATCAATAGTCGTTTCTGGTTCTTAATCAATTAAAAAATAGGTGCTTAATATTTGAGCTAATTATCTCGAGAAACGCAAAACTGATATACACTCAACATCCAATGATCTACTAAAAATGTACTCGTGTAATAAATGAATCACGCCCTGTCGCGTACTCCGGGATGCGTCCCGCAGCTTGGCCTACACCCCGCTTCCTTTTGTGCGATCGTGCGGAATTCCTACGATAAGCAGTTACGTAATGATTAACACCTTTAAAATTGTTCATTGAACCTAAGCGTGATTTTTTACGTTTAAAAGTATCAATCGCCTACTTTTAAAAGATTTAGAATATACTTTAACTAAGGTTCTCTTTGTTGTTTATTAGTATCTGTTTTGATATTATTATTTGATATGGTAAAAGTGATCATGAAATGTCATATACCAGAATACTGCGAGTTTAACCTTTCTCTGTCCTTGATTTGCTTATTTTTGATGACAGGAGATAGTGGGTTTGAGTGATGATTACGTCAGCAATTCATTTAACCAGGAACGATTAAAAATACTTATATAAAAGTGTTATATAAACGTAAGCATGGGAGGAGGGTATGAGCATTGCTTACTTTTGCTGACTAGGAGAGGGGATGTCCGAAATTACAAAAATTCTGCTTACGCAATACTTGAACGGTCCCTTTCATATGAGCTACGTTATGAAACTGCTCACTCATCTCTATTATTAAGTCTAACATTTGACATAATTTTTGAATAAGGAACGATATTAATTTTCTTATGGGAGGGCTTTGAAGTTCTAATCGGTAAAGTTTTTGTGTGACGAAAACTGCTGGAGTAAACACTGTATCGGGTAGAGTGTTGAAAACTCCCAATTGTCGTCCTATTAGCGAAGTTAATCAACGTCGGGCCGCGGTCAGTACTTGGATGGGTGGCTGACCGCCTAGGAACACTGCGTGACATTGGCTTCTATTTTTTTTAATTAAAATATTTCCCTGTAATGCAAAAGTTTCACTTTTATAGTGTGTCTTAACGACACACCTTGTTTTTTTTTCTAAGTGAAATCCTGGGTAAGAGTGATGAATGGTGTCAATATCATAATGGATTTATTTTTATAAATAAATTGGATACCTCTATTATTTAGCTTTCCTTTATCATAACCTAGAGTATAGATTTATCACAGCTATTTATTTTTTTCCTTGACACCTTATTCGAAGTGTTGTTGTGCTGGTTACGACTTCGATATTATATTATTTATTTATTTTTATTTCCAAATCCTCAGATTACGTACATTTTTGGTTATCTATACATATATGTGTAACATTTATACTAATTTTTTTTTCAATATTATACGTATCGTTAAGTATGTTGTTCATTGTTTTGTGTATAATACACTAAATTTAAATTTATGAAGTTATTTGGAATCTAAATTATTTCTTTAAGTATTTGTATTTTTTTTTCTGATAAATTTGAATTCGATATTACCATACAATGTAAAGCATAAAATTGGTATCTAAATTTTATAATAAACTAACATTTATTTAGTTATTATAAACATATATAAGAAAACTTTTAAAGCATTTACTTTCGTTTTGTTCAATGATTTTTAATCAAAAGAGAACGTGATTTAGTGTTGCCACGATCGCTATAATAAAATTACCACAGTTGGGTAATTTATTAATGTAACGTAATTTAATTAATATAGCTTAATAAAATGATTAATTTTAATATAGTTAAAATTACATTAAAAATTAAAATAACTCTACATCATTGTACGTTATAATGTAAAATGATTTATTGTAAAGTCGTTTTTCTCGAATGCATTGGATCTGTTTCCTTTAAATTGTAAGTTCCTTAATACATGTAGGTACATTCCACAGTTGTATTGTTGGTTGAGGACATATATCTTTAAGATACGTTTATGACAATATATTGATTTATATTAAACAATGTGTATTATTTTTTTAAATTAATACTTACGTTGATGCAATGCTAGCTTCATATTTGCGTGAGCTACAGCCACCTGTCGCGTTCAAAACTAAACTTTTATGGATATAAATAATTATAATGACTCTTTATTAAATACTACTACTGTGGGGCACAGCAGCTGGGGTAAATACAATATTTTCACTAGAAAAACGGGTAGTTCGAGCAATATACAATAAAGCGAATTATTAAAGAATAATTCAGATATTCGGTATCTTAACTCTGCATTCCCAATAGACTCTTTATAATTTAATATATGTCCGCAAAAAAAATTAAAAACTGGATTATGTAATAGACTGTTATGATTGAAATACTAGAAATTGTGAGATATGTAGGTTCGTACATTCCACGGTTGTATTGATGGTAGAGGACATATTTAAATATTTATTATACATTTATGACAGTATATTGTTCTATATTATACAAAGTGTTTATATTTTATAAATGAATACTTTTTTTTTCGAAATGACTATGTTATTGACCTGGCAAGGTTTTAACAGCTTCACCGGACTACAATAAATGAATACTTACTTTCATTGCACAACAGCTAAAATAGAGGCCTTATTTTATATATATATATATATAAATATTATAATAGGTCTTTACCTATGAATTTGCCGTTCTGCAGTACTGGCCATCTCAAATCATAATATTTCTTTGTTTGGTTAAGAATTCTAATTTCTAATTAATTTTATTTTAAAACCATGGAATTCCTTTTCCAAAAGTTGTCATTTGTTTATTGATTAGTGTTACATTTTCATCGCATTTCAATCTTTTTTGTATGAATACGAGTACCATCGTGGCAGCAACGCGACACAAGCGGCTCGCAACATCAACAACGTTTACGGAGCTAGCACTACAAAGTAACGCACCACCTGTTATAGGTTTGCTCGCTTCCGTTCTGGGAATTTCAACCTGAAAAATGAACCTCGCGGTGGTCCAAAGACTTTGGCCGACAATGACGAATTAAAGGCGATTGTGGAAGCTGATGATACACAGTCTAAAGCTGAATTAGCAGCAGCTTTCGACGTTAGCATCAAAACAATATTGGTTCATTTGCGTCAAATTGGCAAGGTAAAAAACTTGACAAATAGGTGTCACACGAACTCAATGATCGCCAGCGCGAAGTATACGTCGAGACGTGCCTTGCACTGCTCAACAGACACACAAATGAAGGAATTTTGAACCCCATTGTTACCTGCGATGAAAAATGGATTCTGTTTGATAACCGCAAGCGTTCAGCAAGTTGGTCGGATCCTGGTTCAGCACCTAAACAATACCCTAAACGAAAGCTTACCCCTAGAAAAGTGATGGTCACTGTTTGGTAGTCTAGCGCCGGTGTGATTCATCATAGCTTCTTACCAAACGGGGTGAGCATTACTGCAAATGTGTACTGTGAAGAACTGAATACAATGATGGAGAAGCTGGCTTTTCTCCAACCAGCATTGGTCAATCGCTCGTCTCCGCTGTTCCTGCACGACAACGCGCGACCTCATACTGCATAGCAGACGGTCTCCAAATTGCAAGAACTGGGATTGGAAGTTCTCCGCCATCCGCCCTACTCACCAGACCTTGACAGACAGACTACATTTTTTCCAGAATTTGGATAACTCCTTGGCGGGAAAAAAAATCAATAACCGAGAAGCAGTACAAAATGCCTTTGAAGAATTTGTTGCCTCCCGTCCAGCTGATTTCTTTAAGAAGGGCATCAATAAACTGCCACTGCGTTGGCAAAGATGCATTGATTGCATGGGTGATTACTTCGATTGATACAAATAAAAAATACATGAAAAAAAAAATCGTTCAAATTTTTTCATACAAAACGGCAATTTCATATGTAAAGACCTAATATAAAAACGGTCAGTTCGAGCAATATTCAGCAGAATGGAATCTCGCGAATAATTAAAGATTAAATTTTACGAATTCGATATCTAAATTCCGCCCTCCCAATACATTCTTGATAATTTAATATATGAAAAACTGGACTTCATAAAAGACCGGCATGGTTTAAATACTAGAAGCTGTTAAGACTGGATATCCCAAGTTTCAGACCTTGTAAAACCAGTAACAGCTTTTTAGGTAATAACAGAATCAGTATATAGCGTCTTATCTATGGTATTAGTTTTTACAACAAAGTCCCAGAGTATATTACCGATTTGCCGGACTGTAAATTTAAGCACTGTCAAACAGGTTTTGTGTTAAAAGGAGGGGTCATATGTGAACGATGGTGATGTATATTATTAACACCATTCACTGTGCATCCACTAAAAACGACTGTAATTTTGAATTATTGTATAAATATATATTTTAAATAACGCCGGTTCTTTTCGTTTTCCGAACCGGTGGTAGTTGTGATGTTATTTAACGCCTCCTTAGAGCCTAGATTGTTTATTCATTTTCTATAAAAATTAATCTTATTCAGGAAAACAGTATAATCAACTGATAAAATTTGCAAACTTACTTGTACTGAAAATGTTTAGGAGTCACCAGTAAAACAAAATTGCAAGTAACAAATATATTTTTATAAAACCGAAAATTTACCTACGAAATTCTTTCTAAGAAAGGAAAATTTTTTTTAATGTTAATTATATTTAAGTATTATTAATTTCGTCTTATATACAGAGTCCTATTTACAGAGGAACATTAGATATTCAAATCGTCTATACAACATAGGTCGATATTGACATATAATATATGGTAACACAAAACAAATTATTGCAATATAATCTTATTGTTAAGATAATAATTGAGCCATAGACAGCCTTCACACACGTTTATTTCTTCATTATATAAAAAACGTAAATAGTAAATTTATTGTAACAAATAAAAAAATAGGACATATTTTTATGAAAGGCAAGAACCAAAGGACTTAAAGTCATGTTCATCGAAGAAGTTGTTTAAAAACAAAAAAAATTGTCTATGTAATCGCTAGCATTAAAATAATTGATATTTTAATTGTCCGTAATGTACATAGATATTTATAGTTCGGTTATAAAAACAACTTTGATACATTCACTTATCAATTGTCGTTAAAGAACATAAAAACAACGCATACAACTTATGTCAGAAAGGAAATTTCTTTGGCGATCCATCAATTTATTGAAGACAATACATACATTACTGAATGTAAAATAATAACTTAGTATAGACAGTAAAGGGTTGTTGACACTAAACAAAAATAATCATATGTTTTCTCAATTGTTCAGAATATGTTTGAACGAATCATTTCTATCACGTGAACAGAAACACCAATCATAGCGTGTGACGTCACAACTTCGTAAACATTGTTCTGACGTTAGTTCTTCAGAGCAATGCGACGTCTTCACAACATTAGATATATGAATTTTAGCGGGAAAATTTAAAAACAATAATGAGAACATATTTTGTAAAAAAAAGGATGATATAAGTATGATTTATTCTTTGCACATATTATAATAAACATATATATCTTCTATAGTTTTACATTTAAAGAATTCCTAAAAAGTGCCTTTATTATTCATTTTACTTTTTTTTTTCTTCTATGTATATATTTTAATCATTTTGATTTGCTTCATTCAGCTATCCCTCTCAGTTTATACCACTTTCCTTTATATTTCTTTCTGTCTTTTTCGATATGACCAAGTATTATTCTCCGTCTTTTTTATTTTTTCATCAACAGTCATTTTATTGACCGATTTTAACTGTGTACATTCGTCTTGTTCTGTTACATTAAACTATCTCTTTCAATTTGTACTACAGTTCTTTCTTTCTCGCTCTCTTTAACCGAGTAATCATTTTACGTTCCTTTTGCATCAGTAACATTGAACCATATGACCTTGTCTCATCGCGTATAAAGAATTGTCACTTAGAGGAAACTAATTCTATTTCTATCAAATAATAATAATTCTCACATAGCCTGTTTCCCAACAATAGCTTCGATATCCCTTACTTCTTTCACGCAAGAATCAGTTAGGATTAGCGGTTCCCCGTCAGTGATGAGGACATCATCCTCTATCCTGATACCGACTCCTCGGAACTCTTTAGGAACTGTCTCATCATCAGGTCGGATGTATATACCTGAAAAATGAATAATAATGGTTTCCGATTCTATAAAAACAATCTCATTTGCTAGACCTTTCCTTCAGTTGTATATTTAAAGGGTTGTACGACGAACTTTGAAATATAATGAGTTGGTAGTTCAAATATACGTATAATGGTTCATGGTGTTTCTAGTGTCTATGGACGTCGGTGATCACTTAACATCAGGTGACCCGCCTGTTCGTTTGCCTCCTGAGTTATAAAAAAAATGTATATTTTATTATAATAGATACTAGGTGTGCCCGCGACTTCGACTGCGTGGAACCTGATATACAAAACAGTAAGTAATAAAATCTGAATATATTAAGTCTATTTACTATATACTTTTCTGTCGTACTTTTTTTTAAACTTTATTTTTGGCAATCAATCTTTCCGATTATTACTGCCATTGTCACGTAGTCAATAATATCACAAGCGTCGTGCGATCATTTCAATATTAAACATCGTGTGAATCAATATTCTAACAAGATGGTGGATCCCTTGCTAGAACCTTCCACGGAGTTTTTGTGGGATCTCAGAACTTCATGCTCCGTGGTATTATTTCCCATTCACTTCACTTATGCACAATAAACTAACTATATTAGGTAAAACACCACCAACTTTACACAATATAGAGTCAAATAACACAAGATTATGAATAAAATATAAAATCCACTACATGACAGATGAAAATCCCGCCAAAAACTCCTCTCTCGTACTTAAGTCTCATTGTCATTAAAATTACAGTAACTTTTGATAGACCGAATCGATTTTAATGAAAAAAAAAACTAACCAAGTTTTCGATTGAGAATTTGAAAATTTCTAGAGATTGTAGATTACACATCATTTAATTTTTTTTACCAACTTTTATATAAAAACACTATGAAAATTTTAATATGGGTCAGCTTCTTGTCCATTATGTCTGCATGTTTGAACCCCGGAATGTACCAACATTTTTGTTTGAATTCGCGTACATTTACTAATTTAAATTAGTAACACTATCGGCTGACGGTGAAGGAAGACATCGTGAGGAAACCGGAACTTGAGAAATGTTCTTACAATACCACCAGTACGTGAGAAAACATAGAATTGTGGATTTAGTAGATTTTGAAATAGATAATACGTGGGCTGGTGTGGTGATTACGTCCGTACCTTCCATTGGGAAGAGGCCTATGACTCTGCAGTGGGTCTGTAGCCTTCGCACCGTGGTGGCCTAGCTACTCTGGGTAAACAAACGATTCGATCTCGATGTTCAATACTCAATTGGGCTGCAGCAAATACAATGCACCGCGTACCTCGGACTGCTACAACAGCTTGACTGATCCACCAACACCGAATCTTACAAGCTGATGATGATGGGTTTATATTGTACGTATTCCTAAGAACACTATTTCAGATGATTTTTTTAAATGAAATGGGTACCATTTTCCACTAGCGTACATAGTATAATGTGTAATAAAGAGTGAGTTAGAGGATTGTAATTAAATTTTAAAATACCTGGTTCAACGGTGACCACCATATCGTTGCAGACGGGTACATTCCGACGGACAAGTGGAGAGTCGTGTACATCTATCCCTAGGTAATGGGATACGTGGTGTGGGCATAATCTATACGCTTTCTGTGAAAAAAAAAACACGATAATCCAAAAAAGATGTCTCATACGTCTCATACACATTTAATTTCTATAATTTAAAATTACTGTTAATCTTTTGGTTGATTTTGGCAGCTTAGATTAATTAGTATTTTTATAGAACGCACTATTTTCTTTGCAGTCTGGTGAAGCTGTTAAGATCTTGCTAGGTCAATAGTATAGTCAGTTCGAGAAAGAAAAAAGCCTTTTTTTAAATTCTAAGTTTAAGATCAGAAATCTGTTTTTTTCTTATTAATTGTACAGAAAACTAGCGGTGCCTTTATTGGGCAATAAATATTTTCGTCACGTAATAATTTATATACTAATTTGATATCTTGCACTAACACACTCAGTGTATACAAAAATTGTTAGTGAATTTCTCATAAAATTTTCAAGAATTTTATCGATATTTTGTATAGATTATCAGTATACGAATGATATTTTTTTTTAAATTAAATACAGACTATACAGACAGATAGAAAGAAAAAGTAGCTATATTCATCACTATTGTCTTTCAAATAGACATCTATCACAAAATTTAGAAAAATAAAATTGAATTAACATACACAACCAGACATTAATAAAAATAAATTGTATTTTTTAAATTAATATAATGTAACAGATTCATCCTTACGGTGATTAATTCATGACCGTCGATGTTTTTAGGAAGTATGCCCTCCTGTTGGAGATGTGTCCCAAGTAGCCGGCACATATTGTCGAACAGCTGATCTAGTGGAGGTCGATGCTCCCCGAGGATCTCTATCAGACGTTTCTGCAGCAAACATTGTCTGTTTCCATAACTGTGTAATATATGATGATAGATCTCAAAATCCATTCGTATCCCTTTGACATGAAAGGAACTTATTATTTGTCCCAATTTGAAAACCAATCTCGGCTATTGCATATTACTATTGCCATTACTAAGTGGGTAATAGTTTTTTGTTACACTTACACCTTAAGTAATACTGTTTCACTATAATATCGTTTGATAATAAACAATGTGATTTAAATAGTAGCGGAGTCAAAACTCTTTTTAAAATTAAAATCACAAATACTTTATTCAATTTAGGCCCTATGAAGGCGCTGATGAACATCAAGGCTAGTTTCGAACAAACAGTCCACTTATCCAGGAGAACTGGCATGAAACTAGATGTGGTTTATCTTTTCATTATAGATATTTACAAACATAAATGCACTCATCAAAAGAGTCTGAGCAACATGTACTAATTTAAATTTTAGGATGGTTCTTCACATTATAACGTTGTATTTTATTTTTAAAATAATATCTTTAGGGTTCTATGATGTAAAGATAACAGCTGTTGTCTTTATAAGTTCTTTTAATAACAGAAATGAACAATATTAGAATATACTGTAGAAACTAAGATACATAAGAAACTAAATTTTTTTTTTTACAAAATGAATTTTCTAAAGAAAATGTATTTATTGTGAAAGAATAGAAAAATTTAATACAAAGTATGGTCTCCTCTGCTATTCAGACTTGTCGGCAACGATTATTCATTGAATTAATGAGACTGTTTATGTCATCTTGCGGTATTCGCTCCCAATGGAATTGTAGCAAATCCTTCAGCTGTTGGGTTGTTGTCGCTCCGTCTAAGTCCTTCAAAACACGTCTCTGGAACATGTCCCACGTGTGTTCGATGGGGTTGAGATCTGGCGATTGTGCAGGCCAGGGCAATACCCGGATGTTCTCCGTTGCAAAGTATTCACTGGTTCGTCGAGCTGAATGTGAACACGCATTGTCATGCATTAGCCTAAAATCGGAGCCAAAGGTTTGTGCAAATAGGTAGACATAAGGTCTGAGAATATCCTCAATGTAATTTTCAGCATTCATGTTTCCATTTACAAAAAGGAGCTCAGTTCGCCTGTTCTTCATAATACCCGCCCATAACATAACTTTTGAGCCGCTGTATGGATGAACTTTCTGAAAGCACCTGAGCCTTTCAGTATTTCCGGGCCGACGATACATTCGCACCCTTCTTGTATCAGGCATAAACCCGAATCGCGACTCATCGGAAAACATAATTTTATCCCATTGTTCCTGGGTCCATGTTATGCGTTCTCTACACCATTCATATCGACGAGCGCGATTCCTGTGACGTATCGGTGGGCACCTGATTGGGCGTCGAGCTGGTAGGCCGTACTCATGCAGTCGATTTCGCACAGTTTGAGGACTCAACACCACTTGAAATTTGTAGCCTCAAACTTATCTCTCGAGCGGTTAACATCGGCTGGCGTCTTGCAGTCAGTTGTATGTACTGATCTTGCCGAGTGGTTATACTCCTTTTACAGCCTGGATGCAGTTCAGCGGGTTCTCCTGTATTATTGTAGCGCTGCCAAAGACGACAAATAACACTTTTATGAATGCCAAAATGTCGAGATACTTGAGATTGATTACTTCCCGCTTGCAACATCCCTACAGCTCTTTGCATTTCATCTGCCATCAAATGACGTCGCTTCATGACGTAAAGAATATCTAACAATTCAATTTTGTCGCTAACTTTATTTAAATGGTTGGTAAAATTACAAAATCAAGACTGAACGTAGCAATTAAAACGCACTTAAATTCAAACAAATTCGCAGTCATTTGAATTTTATTAAAAAACAAAACATAATCAAATTTTTTTTTTACAACCAGCCAGTATGTCATCAATAACAAAAAAGTTTACTTACCTACGCACTTTGTTTGAGTAAATACTTAGAAATTAATTAATATAAATGGTAAAATTTGTAATATCACGCATGTTGCTTAGACTTTTTTGATGTTACATGTGATGTCCATTCTTGGTGGATCCACAAAGATTGACGTCATTTCCAGACATCACCTACGTTTACGCATTGGTTTACCCTATAACAGATCCTACAGATCTTTAAAATATCAATGAGACGTTTCAAACAATTGTCTATCATACAATAATCAATGTGTTAAAACTCAAAATATTAAACTCAAAACACTATATCCACCTCAGACTTTGCCATGACGTTTGTCATTTATTTTAATTTAAAAATCAATAGTTGCTACTGAACATTACTATTGCCATTACCAAGTGGGCAATAGTTTCTTTCAATACTTTATAGGTTAGTGTTTAATCAGAATCTCGAATCGCTTGACAAATTAGTGACAGTGAATATATAGCAATAAATTCTTAAATGCATAAGTATTATTACCTGCACAGCTAAGACCAGTTCATAAAGAATCCTATGGTGTTTGGAGAATTTCCCAGACACTGGCCACGTTCGAGATATGTCTGAATTGTATAACCATCTCTGGCTGCCTGGATTTAACCATAACGATTGGGTTAATTTTCAATAAGAAAATAGTTGTACATCTACTAACTATAACATATGAGAAAACAGTAGAAAACAATTAGTATTTTATAATGGATTTATGAAATTAAAACTTTTTTAACCCTCTTGTGACTTGAAACTCGATGAAACCAAAACACGGCATTAGAAAGAGATAAACATGTACATCTGTGCGTACGTTTAATCGTGCGAGAGAATAAGATAGAATACATTATAGAGTATTTCTTACATTCGAGGTCTCTTAATTATATATTGCACTGTCTAATATGTGCTCTAGTCGGAACATTGTGTGTGCGCTTGGCTTGGCTAAATCTATGTTGGATTATATGAATAGCTTATAATTTTAAAGGTTTACTCTTACAATGTGGGCAGTGCACGTCTCTTTCTTCTTTGAAACATTTCATAGTGACTGCACTATAACTTTCTGGTGGTTATCAGAGGGCATTCTAAAAAATCGCCAACACCTAGAGATCTATAATCCTTTAAACAGTCGCTGTTACCGTGACAGCCTGTAAGTGTAAGTGCCTCAACAGTTGGATATATCTTGGCTGATCTCGAAACACAATGAATTAAAACAGTAACTGGGATGATTGATGGTAAAGAAACAACCAGACATACACATTCTATCATCCCTTTTGATCACTGGATAGACATTATTTAATGATGGAAAGAGACATCTGAGAATATTATTATGACGGGATTTATACCTCGTATGTGTACGTTGCGTTTTTTCTCGAACTGAGTACGCTATTGACCTAGCATGGTCTTAACAGCTTCAGCAGACTACGTTATAGCAGTGGTGGATAAATATTTTCAAAATATGTGTGCAATTAAAAAATTGTACATCGCTGTGGGCGCATGTTTGGTTTTTTCAGATAGAAATCAAACCTACATGGTACATTACTCGTGTAATTTAAATTTCAGTATGTTTAAAGCAGTTTCACTTTACAAAATGTATGGTGAATTAAGTGTATGTACTTGCCGGAGTCGACAAGCACCATCTCATCAGCAGTAAGTAGCTGGTTGTTAGTGACGTAGTGTATGTGGGTAGCGCGCGCTCCGCCCGCCACCACCGGCGGGAACGCGAGGTGCTCCGCCCCCGCCTGCCGACACGTGTACTCTAGCACCGCATTCAGACTGTGTTCAGACACACCTACGACAACCGTCATATATCACTTCATTTAATAAAACAATATCCTACGTTATATAAAGTCATATTATAAATCTGACTGTCTATCTGTTCCCGATAATCTCAAAAACTACTAAACGGATTTTCATGCTGTTTTCACCAATAGATAAAATGATTCTTGAAGAGGGTTAGGTATATAATTTATCCAGGTTTTTTTGATCATCAGGGTGGGAGAACGTCCGCCGAGCCCGCTAGTAATATATAAGATGCTACGTAAAAGAAGTCATGATAAAATTACCTAGATGGAAAATTATATAAAAATACAATCATTTTTGTCACATCACTGTATTTTAATACTGTATATTTAGTAAATTACAGATCTTAGAATTTCAACTAATAGAAAATGATCAACACCTGTTACGAGATTTCTGATCCAAGCAAAATATAATGTAATCTGGAATGTTGTGTAAAATTGATAAATGGCATTGATAAATTATAAAAAACCAATCTTTGTAATATAATTTGATTTAGTTATGTGATGCAAAAGTAATACAATATAGGACAAAATATAAAAAAAAAAACTTTTTCTTCTGTTAGTGAAACAGTCTTTTTAGTTACATTTTGATGTTTCTTAAGTCTTTATCTTTGTGCTAATTTCACACATAATATACGTACCAGGTTTAGTACATGCCATTGCCATATTAACACTCTGTGAACCGATATGACAGGTTTCCTTCATAAGCTCTATTTCGGAGGGAGATTTGATCACCCTCATAAAGTGGAGCGTCCTTTGAGGATCAGCCAGTGTCACTTGCCCGTCGGGGCGGAGTACCGATCGTACGGTAGCATGAATATCAGGATTCGCTGGTGACTCGTTGTGGTACCATAAAACTGATGGTTTTGATGAGGTTGTTATTCTAGAAGTTTTTTTTTTTCATTTTTAGACTATAATTAATGCGTATGGATACTTGATATTAATAGATTACTGTAGACTAAAAACACCTGTGTATAAGCAAAGTGAAGCAGAACTGTTTTCGAAATGACTACGCTATTGACCCAGCAAGGTCTTAACAGCTTCACTGGACTACATTGAAGCAGAACTATAGTGGTAGTGTCTGTTTAGCAATGGAAACTTCTAGTCCTGAGGAATCTATGATGAATACTCTCATACAGCCATCTTTAAACTATCATCATCTATTTACTAATTGTATAAAATATTATAGAAGCACATTTCCAAATAACAATGAATATTTCTGAATAGTTGGCGATCACTATGGGATATTTTCATATAAATGTTCCTAGTTGAGTCTTTTTATAAACCTTCAAGTACAAATTTGATAGAATTAAGAAAACCTAACTAATATTATAAATACACATGCAAGTTTGTTTCTTACACTCTCACATATTACCTACTCAATTGATTATTATGAAATGTTGCGTATAATTTTCAAATGTACAGTAAAGGTAAATCTTTATTAGTGTGAACAAAGCAGCTGGAAAAAGTTAGTGAGATATATAGACGTCTTTTACACCATGAACAGAGGCTTAAAAAAAGCTATACCCACTTATTTAAAAAGTTGCCAAATGTCTCAATTGGTCTGGCCTCATCAACAGCAAAGAGTGGTGCAGCAGCCACACAACCAGTTCGAGGTCCCTCCCACAGCTCTGCGTGACTGTCTTTATCATGTACAAATAATATACTCTGCAATGAAACAACCATATATGTTCATATCCTGGAATAATTAAATAAATATCTGTATTTACAGTCTAAAATTTAATGGTATTGAATGTTTTATTTAATGGTATTATATTATTATATGTTTACCAGAACTTTTATATTGAAAACTTGAGTAATGATTGTACAAATTTTTGTCTTAATCCTGAACAGTGCAAATTTTAAATACTTTATTCATTTTGGGCCCTAATAGCACCTAGGTTCCCATTGTACAATTGTGTGGCATTACCATGATAAGTAGTTATGTAATGATTAACCTTGAAAAGAGTCCTTTAAAGTTATTCATTGAGCTTAGGCTGGATTTTTACTTTTAAAAGTATCATTTCCATGGTTGCAATTCCAGACAACACATATTGATCCACTCTATAATAGCCATTTGACACGAAGACCCGCTTAATATAGTGCTGATACTTACAAAGTGTTCTACAAGTCTCACAAAATCATATCTTGCATAATTATGAATTTAAAATAATATTATTACTATTCCGGTATTAATTTCAATTCAGTATTAATATTCCATAATTGTGTATTTGAAGCCTCTCACCTTATAACTATCAATCTGGGCTGGTTTTACCATGACCAGCACTGAGGCTGGTTCCAAACATCCAGTTAAGTAGAAAAAATCAGAATTTTGTCTGAATACATAGGGTATTTTGTCTGAAATATATTGTTTACATGCTGCTGGTATGACAATCTGTAAGAAATTATTAGCAAAACTTAAGAAATAGGTGAACACTCTTAAAATTAGTATATATTGCTATCATAAGACTTACCAGTAGAAATATCTAAAATACAAATAGGACAAAAATTTTAAAGTGTGTAATATTTGTAGGCTGCATTTTTGTGCAAGAACAGTTGACTAAAATATTGTTATTTAATCATAAATCTTAATCATTTCATACACCCCATATACCATTTTTGATGCAATATAAGAAAAATTTAAGATACTTTTTAATAAACCCTATGTTGTGATCTTATTTTAGGTTTTTATGTTTCAATTGTGTACATTGTTCTTATACTGCAGCACCGTGAAGTGCTCAAATAGAAAAAAAAAATAATGAGTGCAGACAATTTGAAAAATATAATAATAATTTGAAGCAATACTTACTATGTGTGTTTTGTGCATATTATCCACTTCAACAACTAATTTACTGACTAATGTTTCTCTCCTCTCTCTATATTCCATCTGAGTTATTCCACAGGTCAAATTGGGCGGTTTTATTAAATGCGGGTGTGTGTGACATGTTGCTTGCCCAAAAACACCTTTAGGTACTGTGAATTGTGGTTTAGTGACTTGTTCTGGGGTATGGTCTATAGTGGAAGTGCATCGGGTAATCTTCTGAATATATGACGGTCGAAAGCATCTTGTTTGTTTTTTTACTGGAAAAAGCGATTTAATACAAAGTCTACTCAGCATAATATAGGTCATGGTATAAATAAAGTTAATTTGATATGATAATAATATTTAAACAAATTATAAAATATTAATGAATAACAAGTTTTAGTGATATTTTGAAATGTTATAGACATACATACATTATATTAAAATTATTGTATAAAATTCTGTAGACTGTTTATATAAATAAAAATATGACCTATAAACTTACTTGTACTAGTAATAACTTTACGAAAATGTTGCATTTCTTATACCAAATGTGGGAAATATTTTATTGTTTGTTAACGTAGTTAACCAATAACTATAAGTATGAAATAATTTGTTGGTGATATTTATAAATACAGAAATTTTGAAGGTTTTGACTTTGACAGCATACTCAAATATTGCCAATTAGGACTTGTTGATAAAATATCGATATATCGAAATATCGATATTTTTATCTTAAAATATCGATATTTTTTAATAATATTTTTGGGCGATATATCGATATTTTGATATTATAATTTAGATATCGGCGGTCGATATTTTTTTTATTCATAATCATTGTTTTAGCCTTATTCCCTAGGTTGAATCGATACATTATGTTTTTCTTTACCAGTCTCCTCAGTCAGATACAATCTCAGAATTCACACCTATTACATATGTTATTTTTACATATTTTATCCATACTTTTTTCGGTTTCCTCTACTTTTATTTCTATTCACCTTCATACTTAAAACTATTCTAGTTATAAGTCTTTCATCTCTCTTTATGACATGCCTGTATCATTCTAACCTATTATTTCTCAACTTCTCTGTCACTGGTGATGTTTTCAAACTTTACCTGATACGTTTTTATTCTATCACTTCTAGTTACACCATACATCTTAACAATCGCAGCTCTGCCGCGTACAGTTTTTTTTCATCCCTTTCTTTTGTAACCTAGCACTCAGATGCATGCAGTATGACTGTCTTATAACAATTTTAGACGCCTTCCCCTTGAGTTTCAAGGGCATTCGTGGATCGCATAACCTGAACATCTTTCTCCATTTCGTGCATCCTGCATTTATCCTATTCCTTTCGTTATTGTCTACGCTGCCACGTTTTGATCAATGAATATGAAGCAGACTAGTAGTAATCGTAGTACCTAGTGAAACAGCTGAACATATGAAGTAAATAGTATTTGAAAAATCTCTTGCTGAAAAATATTCATTACCATCAGCTTGTAAGAGAGCCACTGCAGAGCTACAGACCTTTTCCTGAAAGAAGGTATGGACATAATCACCACACTAGCCCACGGTGTATTGGCAATTTCAAACTCTGATAAAACCACAATTGTACAATACTACCAGAACATTTCTCAGGCTCAGGTTTTCTCACGGGGTTTTCCTTGACCGTCAGACGATACTGTTACCAATTGAAATTGGTAAGTGTACGCGAATTTTGTAAAATTCATTATTACATACCGGGGTTCGAACCAGCAGACATCGAAATGTTATTCTACTAGTGAAACTAGTAGACTACCACTATTTAAAAAACTTGGTAACTGATGGACTGAAAAATATTGGTACACAAAATTATCTTATTTAGATAAAACAATAATGATGACGATTATTAATATGATTGAATGACGTTTGTGCAAGTGGCTCCTAGAACTGTACTGTTATATTTTAAAACATATATGGTATAAACTGTACAAATATACTGGATTAAAAACTGTAAATCAATGTTAAGCTGAATTACATTTTTTTAACATATATATATATATATATATATATATATATCCAATATATCGAGGTCCGATATTGATATTTTCATAAATATCGACATATCGAAAATCCGATAATTTTAAAAATATCAACAGTCCTATTGCCAATTAAAATTTTTTTCTGTAAACTACCATCTGTATTTTATATAAGGTACTCTGTGATCTGTATATAGTTGGATTAATATTGTATTATCAAAAGTTGACGATATCACGTCAGCGAACGATCAGTACCAGCCTGTCCCTCGTAACAGAGCGTGCTCACGCCCACGCCCGCGTAACCACAGATCGCGCCGCCGCGGTCTGGGGGTTAATTTCGCTCCCGCACACCCGATTAGGCCTCCCACGGCAGCGGCTCAATCCTAGGTTCGATCCCTCGGTAGGGAGACCTTGAGTGCGGTGCTTGCGCGATACGGTGACACACCCATACATCACTGCTACAACATTACACGATCACCCCCACACACGTGCACGCCCTACACGCTACAGATTTTGGTGGAGGGGTTTACTTTTTGTCCCCTATCGAACTGAAAAAACTCTCAATTTTTCGATAAAAATATATGGAGGAGTTGTTGAGGCGGATATGCTTGGTACACATATACGTTTCAACAACTCAAACATATATGAATAGTTAGCTAGGTTTGCTAAGTTAGGTCGCGATTTTGCATGCAACGGGCAACAGCCAAGCCGAGGTGTGCCGTGCACCCTTGAGCTGGTTGCCAATATAAAATCGGCTGAGTGCCTTAAGCGCTCGCCTTAGTAGTCCGGTGAAGCTGTAAAGGCTAAAAAATAAAGGCCAATAGCGTAGTCAGTTCGAGAAAAAAAAATATCAAAAGTATGTAATAAATAAGAATATAAAAATTGCATTTATTTATATAGAAATACAACTCTTTAATGTTTTATACGAAAAATAAGATGCGGTAGAATAATTGAAACTCAAGATTTTCGCTTCGCTATGAATTTAAAAACATGGAGTAGGAAGTGTTTAAATGATTTAGACATGTATATCATCTAATCATTTGTTTAGGTATTTTGTCACTAAATTTTGGTTCGGCTTCACTAGCGTTAATGTAAATTTGATGTGTTCCGTGCCAATAGTACGTACTTTTTTCTAGATTAAAGATCTCTGTTTCTGTACCTCTGACAATATGTATACATAATTTTATTATGATCAGTTCAGTATTTAAAACTTCAAAACATAACAGATAATTGTAGGTGGTAGAGCCAGACTGAAGCTATATCTGGTTTTAGCATGAATGTGTGGGCTTATCCGGGGTAGTACCACCCTCTCACAGAAAACCGACGTGAAGTAACAGTGCTTGCATTGTTGCGTTTCGTTTGATCAGTGAGAGCACCGGAGGCCTATCTCCCCCTTCTCCCTTCCCTCCCCATCTCCCCTTCCCCATCGTCATAGGCTGGCTACGCACTTGCGACTCCACCAGTTCATTTGCCTCCTATGACATAAAAAAAAAACAGACAAACTCACTTTTTTTCAAGCTTCTTACGTTCCGGCATATTACATTTTTTTTTTATTAATTCTAGTTTGAAATCTGAGATATCTTTTAAGACGTTCAGTGTAAAGATATGCTGTAAAGAACAATTTTGATCTACATTAAATCTTTAAAGACCCAAAGAATTTTCTTGCGGCTTTATAAAAATACATAAATTCCTTTTATTAATGTAATTATACATTGGATTTTTTTCCGTAGTTCGGTGAAACAGTTAAGATATTGCTAGGTCAACAGTGTAGCCAGTTCGAGAAAAAAAAAATCATTCTCTGGGAAATTTTATTGAAATTATGATGAAAATTGAATACACACACAGATATGTATAGTGATGTTGTAAATTATGAGAACACCTTTAGTTTTATACCCTATGGTATAAAAAGAATATAAATACAAAAAAAATATTTGAAAATGTTTTAGATTATATTCCGTGCTAACAGAAGTAGTAAGTTTTGCCGTTTTGAAACTCTAAGCTTTTCGGTTGAATTGGCATAAAATGAAGAAAAACCTTTGTTAACAATGTACAAGAAAATGGATATTGACGTGTTCATTTTTAAACGCATATAATTGAAAATTTCTTCATTTGAAATAATATTATTGTATGCGACAAGATTCTTTCTCAAATAAGGCGATAGATTTACTATTATGATTATTAAATTATAACGGACGCTGTTCAGCCCTTATAACAAAAAAAAACATTGACAAATTATATACCAAAACCTTTTCCATGAATCACTTTATCTGCTGGTGAAAACCGGATGAAAATCCGTTGAGTAGTTTTTGAGTTTATTCCGAATAGACGGACAAACAAACGCTTTTTTTTCTGGAACTGACTACGTTATTGACCTAGCAAGGTCTTAACAGCTTCACCGGACTACCGCGATTTCCCTTCAATACGCATAAATTTTTTTCACCTTTTACAAACAAGCGTGACAGTGGACTCTGTTTTATAATACGTTTGGTGACAGGTATAGAAATTGTTCTCAGTAAATTTTAAATAGGAAAGACGTGTCGTAAATTTTATATTTGTAGTTTAAATGCTTATTGTTTGTTAATCTCCCATTAGTAGAAACATTTTTTAGCATTTGATAATAATTATAAATAGTTTAATGTTCCGAAAAAAAAAAGACATCTGCTTGGTGCCGAGTGGCAATAGTAAATCGTTTTTTTATCTGCTTAAAGACCGGTAGGCGGCGGCCCAGCGCGTCTACTGTGGTATATTTTTTATTCCTATCATTTGATGTGATTTTTATTTTATTGTAAGTTTATGACATCATTCATAGCTATTATGTCTTAGTGATAGTGATTCGAATGAAGGTTAATATTGTTATGTAAAACAGCAAAATTATAGTAATCTATTTAATACATTGTACCTATATATTTTAATTAAAAATCTGTTACTATTTGCTATCGGCATATTTTATCTGATAAATTTGATATTTATAAAAATAAATAGGCTAAGTATTAATTATATACGCGCATCGAGGTTTCCGCGTATCATCAAAGTATATTATTTTTATAAATATGTATAAGTACAAACTATAGATTAATAATTACGGGAATAGCAATACTGTCGCAGTGTAACAAATTTGAAATCCAATTACAAATTGTACACAACTTGAATACATTAGAATTACATACATACGTTACATTTAAATAAAAAGTTAGCCTGATATGAATATATTAATGTATCATATGTATAAATTTAAATTCAGCTATAAGTTTCACAAACTTAACCAAAAATGCTTTTATCATGGAAAGTGTTCCTAAAATCTATTCAGATCGATATCTGCTTGCTGCCGAATTTTAGTACAAAACAACTCGCCACAAATTGAAATTCTATTCATGTCACCTTTTTATGGTGAAATCCCTAAAGGTTATGTCCGATTCGCACGGTGTATATCCGCCGCTATAGTTGGGGTGGCACGAGATCTCTACAGACTTCAATGCCGCCCCAGCATTTGGCCTGGTGTAAAAAAAGTGCTGTTGCCGGGCCTCGTCCTTTGCCTACTTTGCGATTTTCACAAGCGATTTTTCCAAGTACGTCGGTTCTTTATAATGAACTCCTAGCGGTGGGGTTTCTGGGACCAATATAATCTATAGACCTTCAAGAAATGAGCATATTCCTATCTCAATGGCCGGCAATGAATCTCTGATGTCCTTCTCGTTTATTTGTTTGCCTCCAATTTAATTAATAAAATATTACAATCTGTTATGAAATATTTCTTAGTGTACAGAACCTTTACTATATTATATATATTTATAGTTATTTATGTGGTACTTACGTATTAACACTACCGCAAACACCCAATTAGGCCTCCCACGGCAGCGGCTCAAGCCTAGGTTCGATCCCTCGGTAGGGAGCCCTTGAGTGCGTTGCTTGCGCGATACGGTGGCACACAAATATACATCACCGCTACAACGCTACACGATCACCCCCACACACGTGCACGCTTACACGCTTACATATGAAAGTGGAAGGGTTTACTTTTTTTTCCCTTATTAAACTGAAAAGTTCTCAATTTTCCGATAATAAATATATGGAGGAGTTGTTAAGGCGTATATGCTTGGTACACATATACGTTTCAACAACTCATACATATATGAATAGTTAGCTAGGTTAGCTAAGATAGGTCGCGATTTTGCATGCAACACGCAACAGCCAAGCCGAGGGGTGCCGTGCACCCTTGAGCTGGTTGCCAAAATAAAATCGGCTGCGTGCCATAAGCGCTCGCCTTAGTAGTCTGGTGAAGCTCTTAAGACCTTGCTGGGTCAAAAGCGTAGTCATTTCAAAAAAAAAAAACACTACCGCAGTGCTACATAATAATATATATAATATAATAATATATATAATTTGGGGTGTAAGGGGTGCCGAATAACATCTTAAGACTTGAGCCACCCAAGCCAACCTCACCTGCACGTGGTGCACCCTGCTGATCAACGAACGAGGCAATGGCGATAGCGGGGTGGTAGGGTTATACAGACCGACTGGGTCACAACCACTATGTACATGGCGAAAAAGCCCGTTATAGTGACTCGCTTTTGCGCGTCGCGTTTCGGGATCACCCTGTGCATATCCAGTATCGAGTGACTTTCGTCATTATGGCCGGCTTGACAGTGGCGACCGACGATGGATGGTCGGTCTCGCGGTGGTCGCCACTGTTCTTGGATTGTACTATGCTTACCATCAGGCATAGTGCAATCACTTCGTCATGCTTCAATAAAAAAAAAGATTACTCCTGCTAACGCGGCCGGCTCGTGCTTTCTTTGTTTTAAAAGTAACCTAACCGAATCAAGATGGGAAAATTTGGAAAAATAAATCGGTTAGGTTAGACTTACGAAACAAAGACAGTTTCCATATGGTGGTGATACATAAGTACGTTATGTATTAACAAAAAAACTATGGCTTTAATAAAGAAGCTAATGTTTTGACGGCAATTACAAGAGTGTTGTTTACGTTAACCGTTTTTACGATAGAGTACAACAAAAAAAATATTGAAAAACTTGATTCTTGCATTATTTTTATTACTCACGATCAGATATATGACTTTGTTCGGGTTTTAATATTTTCTTTTTATTTATAATATTCTTTATAGTTATAATTTCAGGCAGTATCATTTATATCAGAAATAAATATTGTTTATATATTGCTATAATTTCTAATGAAACTCTTGCATATAAATGACCACGATAGAATACTTTATAATGGAAATCTAGTTTTTTAATTTCTAATTGAGTTATAAAAGATATATGAGTATAACATAGCTTGTAGCACTTCTGGATTCATAGTAATTATTTATGAAATGTTTTAGCAACATATATTGCGATGAAAGAAAAGAAGGTTAATTATAAAGTAGGTTGAATATAGTAGCTACTAGGGATTAGTAGTCTATTATTACTTCTTTTAGGAAGACCGAAGAATGTATGAATGTACTGCATGATTTCTTCATGCAGTTCGCTTTTAAAAGGTATTTAACGGTTGATCGAGAAAATTGGAAGCAGAAAGAAGCTAAAATAGTACTGTAGTTTTCATTATCAAGATGAAGAATCCTCAAGTTTTTTTTATTACAACGCGATAAAAAGAGGTCGATGTACCTTTTTTATATGGGAAGATCCCTAACGGACATCCATCCCGTCGGCCAGTTGTGTATGGGTTATATCCGATTCGCACGGACTGAATCCTTAAGGTACCTTCTAACACCTTTTGGCCGGGTGATCAGGGATTGTCTTATCGGTACTACGTCTGCTCCTCCGACAGGTGTTGGCCCCTCTTAAGGGGCTCCGACTGCGGTCTAAGGTATCAGTACCCCTCAAATTGTCATTTTTTGTCTGTAATTCTTACAACTGTATGAACTCTTTTAAGTTTTTTTTATTTTATGTCCTACCACCGCAAAATATAGGTATATTTATTTTAGGTTACGTTCAACGATCTCTCAATCTACATTTACGTTCTTCAATAGATGACATTCCTGCCTTAGGTTTATAGGAAGGTCATAGTTTTTGGGACAAGAATCTTAAAGGTAAAAGGCTACTGCTAGGCTCTGTGGGCAGGAAGGTCAAACTACGTTCACTTGTATTGTGTGGTGCGCTAGTCAGCGCGGAACGGCCGGCGCTTGCGCACGTCTCACGTTGCATCGCCACGATCGAAACCCACCGGTGTCGTAAACACCGTGCCCGTTACGAAGTGTTTCTTCATAACTGTGATTTTGTTTATTTTTCTCATATTGAACATTTCGGACGCTGCAGGGCCAACGACTCTCTATAGAGGTTTGTTTGTTTTCCTATTAGTATTTAGAGTGTTGTGGTCTATTCGATATTACGGCGATAGAGCGCGAACCCACTTCGCGTTCATTTGCATCGTTTTGTATGAACCATTGATTAGTTGTTAGATTGTTACGGTCCGTTGCGAGTGTTACTTAATAGGCGACCTCGGCAGATACAATTAGAACATTTTTTTACTATTCTTTCTTGGCCAAAATAGATCGTTATCCTTTTTTATAAAAATACGTATTTATTAAACGTAATTGTTTCTTTTTAATTTCTACTGCGGACGTGATATGAGATTTCTAATGCGCATTCTTAATTAATTTATATTCAGTTTTCATTGAAAAAAAAAAAGTGTTTTAGTGTGTATATACACGTAATTGTTCATTCGTATTCAGTATTAGAGCTGTGGAATGCGTTACATAGTGCGGATTTCCTTCAACGTTCTGTCATAAGATTTTCCAATAAGACGCTAACATACACATTTTATTTCTTATCGAATATAAATATATATCGAATATAAGTATCTTAAGGTCTCTTTGTCTTTTAACTCATAGCTTTATAAATGTATTCTAACTTCGCGAATTCAATTTCTATTTAAACATTACCGCAAGTAGTGACTTTTAGTGTATGATAGTCGAGTTGTAGAAGACTGTCAAAAGTTCGACGGATTTCGCTGTATAATGAGTCGCAGTATACGCGGACTACATAATGTGGATTGTTGTTAGCAGTACTTGCTTTAATATACTTTACACTATAGTAAAGTAGGAGAGATGGACATACCAAAATGTATACACGGACCGGTATAAATATTTACAACTATTTTAACCCGTGACTTCGTTCCCTTAACTTTTTTTATATGGATAAGTAGTGAGATAATTTTTAAATTTAGTAATTGTGCTTTTGTCATTATCACTTGATTATTTTTCCGTTTTTAAGTTACTGCTGTTAATTGTTATCATTGTTGCTTAGCTCTTGATGAGAAGCATATTGATTTGTAAGGACTTTGTACTGAAAATAAACGATCTGTGAGAAAAAATCTCCTCACAATCGATTCGACTCGGACAGACAAGACACTCAAGAAATCTTAAAAATGATCGCCTGAAATATAAAAAAACAGACTGAAGGACCTCTTGTCTTAAAAGGACTGGTGGCTCTAAAGAAAATGTCTTTGTTCTATTCATAGATGTTTTTTTTTTTCGGATATTAGTATTGGATAGTTTAATTCCTTAACTTGTTCCGTTACATTCAGTTGACAGATTTTGAAGAATGTTTAAAACATTCATAGTTCTGTAGTTTTTTCCAATAGGTTGATATTTAAGATAAATTATGGCGTTGGACATGTTTAATGTTAGTTTGTAGGAATAACCACTCAGATTCTTGAGATATCTTAAAGAGAGTTTAATAAAACATAGGATACCAAATTCCTTTACATTGTGACTAGAAAAGAATCTATATAGTGGCATATTAAGTATCGGTTGAGTCAGTGATCCTTATATCTCTTTTTGAGGAGATTTTCTCCCTCTGATAAACGGAGGGGTACTGTGAGGATACTCTCCAGCCTAGATCCACAGAGTTCTAGGACACAGGGCTACCTCTTGTAGGATGCGGTTCTTTACCACGTACTGGTATAGCGGTAGAGGGTACATCGTGAGGTTTTAGGTGGCGGTCTTTATATAACAAAATATATATGAGTTCATTTTCCAGCTGCTGTATATAATTGTAAGGGTTAGTGAAATATTTTTTAGTTGAGTGTCACCTCGAAAAACTTATAACGATGCGAGCCGCTTTCGCAGCCTCCAGCTTAACTACGTCTCTCACTAAAAATACCAACATAACTTTAATACTATAAACAGAAACTCGAAATGGCCTTTGCGTATTTTAGGCTTTCATTAAGCCTACGACCAGTAACAGTTTTTTTATGTAATAGACTCTAAAACAAAGTCCTAAAGCATTCTATCGTTTTCCCGGATAGCAACTTCAGGTACGGACAACTTGGTCTTTCGACAAGTATTTGCCGGTGGTTTTAGATGACTGGATTATTCTCTGAACACGTCCGGACGAACATAAGCGTCTACTCAGTGCCTAAATTTGATAAAATATTCTTATTTTTGGCTATACTTATTCAAGATTAGCTATACTTGTGTTTACAGTATTAAAAAGAAAAATGAATTTATCGACACTGTAATATTGATACAGCTGTGAATTCAGGCCGAATGCGGTGCGAGATCAATAATAAACGTAAAATATTTGAAGCGGTTGGTGTTATTCGAGTCCTTTTATTGTGTCAACAGCCTTATTTAATGTTATTGCTCAGAGTAAATAAGTAGTCGGCCGTTTTATTAGACAGTTTAGTGAGACGGCGTGTTGTAGGAATGTACTTTATACGTATCAAATGAAGCCGCTGGAATGACGTCATGCTTTTTTTGTTTTACATTGCAATTAGCTTTTGTTCCCGGTATTCTAGATTTGCCGTATCCTATATATGCAGCGGTTTTCAGTGAAATAAACCTTTTATATGCTCCTAAGACGTGTATGCAAAATTTTATGATGATTGCTTGAATAGTTATGGCGTGAATGCGTAACAAACAGACGAGCTCTCATTCGTATTCATAATATCAATTAGAATTATGTCAGAAGTATGATTATTAATATAATTTTGTTTTGCTATTCATTCATGTTGAGGAATAAATAGATAATTAAAACAAAATATGTTCATTTGTTCTTTTCTCATTATCAAGTACATTTTACAGTTTATTGATATTAGTAGACAATTATGTTTTACGTTCTATCTCATATAAATGTTAAATTTCTATATCTTTACATATACCATAATTCTTTTGTCCGTGTGTATGTGACGATGGAATTACTCCTACACAGTTGAATAGATTTTAATGGAATTTAATGGAAAGGTGGATTTACAATTAGACCCAGTAGATGGCACCGCGATAGAACTTTAGGATTTTTTAAATTATTAAGGCAGAACATCGTCCACCACGCCAGACCCGCTAATATCTATATATATAAACTTCCAGCTATTCATAATACATGATGTAAATCGCTTGACGAATTTTGCTAAACTTCTTTTTATAATTATTCAATCAGTTGTTTCGTTAGTAGCTATGGGCCCGGCAGATAGCGCTGTTGTCGAGATTTAGACTTTTTTTTATTTTTCTCCCGAACAATTTTTTTCGCACATTACATACATTATTATCACATAAAAATATATTATGCTATTCAGTACTATCTTTTATGTCTATAATTTATTAAGAATTGTGTAGAACATTAGATGTTTACGGGGTTTGATATACAATTATAAATATAAAGTAATTATTACAATATTATTTATAAAAAGATACTATTTGATTTTATGTTCGTGATGGATAAACTCAAAAATACTTCAACGATTTTAAACATTCTTCACCTATAAAAAATTACGTTATGAGCGAGTAACATGAGATTTATTTTGTTTTTAAATATACATTAACATTGTGTTATTACCCGTTCCCTTCACTTGTGCACAATAATCAAACTACATTACACAAAACACTACCAGTATTACAAAATATAGAGTCGAATAACATAAGATTCTGAACAAAATATAAAATCTACTGCATAACATTCCAAGATCCCGCTAAAATCTCTATTTTTCTTCTTTTTCTTGTTTTGACGCCACAGAAGCACTTGCCTGTGTCAATGTTTTGTTTCAATGGATGTTATAGTACAATAATATTACAAACATCGTGTGACCACTTCAATATTCAAACAAGATGGTGGATCCCTTGTTAGAACTTTCCAGGGAGTCTTAGTGGCATCTTAGAATTTCATGTACCGTGGTATTATTTTCCATTCACTTCACTTATGCACAATAACCAAACTATATTACATAAAACACCACCAGTATTACAAAATATAGAGTCAAATAACACAAGATTATGAATAAAATATAAAATCCACTGAGTAACATTCCAAGATCCCGCCAAAAACTCTTGTCTTATATCATAAACTTTTATAGATGACATTTCAAATGTCATCTTGACATTCAGGTTCATTGAAGATTTCTGTATTATATTTCTATAGAAAACAGGTTTCTTTTTATATTTTCAATAGACTAAAGCTGTTTTTCTAGATAACCTTAATCGTTAAAGTGAACGAAGGAAGTAATTTAAACTGCAGTTTACTTTACTGTTAGTTTTGTGGTAATAAAGGGAATTGCATCAACAAGCGGATCCGTTTACCTTTAGAATTATACAGTATACTAGCTTTTGCTTGCAACTTCGGTAGTGTTAGTTTAGATTTGTTGTATCATTCGGAAACAGTATATTATTCTGACTATATATGTCTCCGAGACCGTCTATCTCGACCCACGCGTTTTAAAAATGGTATATAGATTATGGATTTTTTTAACTAAGCCCATCGCATTTATGAAAGAGTTTTTGTTTCAAATTTGTAGTTTAATACTTGAATATACAAAAATCTAGTGTCATGATGTTTGTCCACAATGAACTCCAAAACTACATAACTGATCTTCATGAAAGTCGACATTTATGTATAATTTGGTCCAACTTGAGAGATATGATAATTTATATTTCGATTAATGGCTTCAATATTTTTCAATTACAAATTAGATTATTATCAATGTTGATTATTGTTATTAATTGTAAGTTTCATGATTCCCGAAAAGATGGCGCTTTAAACTTGTTTTATTGCTAGAAAACTGTAGGACTGACTGTTATAGATATATCATAGATGGCACCACGTTTTAATTTTGAATGGCTGAGTGAGCAAAGTGATATTATAATTAAAAAACTGTAGATATTTCATAAACGTTTCGACAGCGCCATACTAAAACTTGACTAACTAGCTTATTTTTGACGGCTTCCCCATCAATCCGTCCGTATGTAATCAACATATAACTATTCCTTTATCACCACCGATATAGAGAATATGCCAAATTACTTCGACATATATTTAAGACAGTGTGACGTTACAATATTACTTTACATATGTGTGCGTTATCGTGCCATTTCTTTTGTGAAAATATCATATAGGTGTATTTACACCTTTTTAGGTAAAGTTTAGGTCAGTTAGTTATTTATGTATAAATCAGTGATAACAATAAACAAAAGCGACTGAATTGCAATATTAGTTTGAAATAAACTTCCCATTAATGGTTTTCTTAGCTATTCAGCTATTCTAAGTGCGTTTGATTCGTGCGGTACTCACTGTATCGGAATGCGCTTATTAATTGAGTTCCGCCTCTCGGTTCCACCTCTGCCTTTGCTGGCGATGAGAACAAAACTTACATCTTAAAACACTTTATGGGGAAAAGTTTCTTAAGAGTCATTGCAGTCATAAGGATTATGCCTGTCATAAGCCTATACTATACTAATATTATAAAACTGGAGGGTTCGTTTGCTTGATTGAACGCGCATATTTCACGAACTACTGGTCTGATTTGAAAAATTCTTTCAGCGTTAGATAGCTCAATTATCGAGGAAGGCTATATATCATCATACTAAGAATAATAGAGGAATAAAAATCAAGAATATTTAAAAATCGGGGTTTCATTGAGAGCTTTCGCTGCGTGTTAGCGTTACTTCAAAGTAAATATTCCAAATCGTCATAACGGTTAGTAATAAAATAACTGTGTTCTCTTTTGAATTTTCAAATCAATTGTAGTGTGAACTATTTAAATTTCAAAAAGTTAAAATTACTACCGGTAGTCTGGTTGTAAGAGCTATTGGTACTGCGAAAAATAGTTATATACATCATTATATAGTATACTAGAGGTCTCTACGGACGTTGTCCTGCTTTTATACAGCTTATATAGCCAACCGCAGCACCACCGACCCGATCCAATTGTGAATCTAAAACATTCTTGGATCGACTGCACCACGCACACAAAATTTGATCAAGATTGGTCCAGCCGTTTAGGAGGAGTTAAATGTCATACACACGTACAGAAGTAATTTATATATAAACATTAGGCACTTCGTGAAACATCTGATACCAACCTATCTTTTTTTATCTGAGATAACCTAAGCTAAGCTAACTATTCATATATATATAGTATATGAGTCGAAAAATATATGTGTACCAAGCATACATACCTCAACAACTCTTATATATATATCGTATCGGATAATTTTCTAAACTATTTCAATTTGATAAGGGAAAAAAAGGCCCACTTTCATGTGTTAGTAATTATAAGTCTATGCCCTGTCAAAAATATTGCTCAACGCGTCTAAAGCAGTTTTCACTTCATCAAAAATAATTAAACAAATTGGTTTCATCAATAAGATTTTTGAACTAATGCGCAGTCTTTTTGAAAGTGATATCCAATCTCGCAGTTTGGTGAAATGTAATAGGTACCTCGTATATAGGCAGTACTGGGTTACATTATAGCGTGAATATACATATACTAATTAGAAGTTGTAGTGTAGGTTTGTTGGCGTGTTTGAAAGTTATTCCATATGTTTGAGTATACAGCAGGTTTATATATTTTTATTTTATTATATAATAAATGTTTTTTTTTTCTTTCAATTAGATTAAGACATCTGTCTATAAATATAATAAACGAAAGTAGCTTTTTTGTATTTGTCTGTGTTACCTTAGTTCTTGCTAGGTCAATGGCGTAGTCAGCTCGAAAAAAAATATTAAAAATTCGTTCTAGGGCTAGTAAGTCGATAATTTTTAATACAATTAGCTCTTTATCATATTTGGTGAATGTAAGAATATAGATTGAGTTTCTCCAACCACAATCTTTAAAATCCGATAGATTGGTCCGAGAGAATATATTCAGTGCTGTTATTAATATCATTGAGACGTCGATCGTGGGTTGTTTTTCTGATACATTTGGACTTTAATAACACATTTGATTGCAAGTTAAGCGTAGGTTGTTTTGCGGTAACTTAAATGTCTACTTACGTATATAGTTTACAGATATAACCTTTGCTAGAAGTGAAAATTTTAGGTTCTGCTTACAGCTTACGCATCACACACATGCGTTTTTCCTTAGCCTGTATTCAAAAAGCGTCGTAATAACAAACGAAAAACAGCGCAATTGTTCTAACGGATTATACCGAGATTTATTATGGTGCAGTTTTTTAACGCCTGTGTGTGTCGAGCCTCAATCTCACAGTTTGAATTAAGATAAAGCATGACGATAGTCAACAAATACTGACCAGTCATCGTTGACACTAGTTCAACTCAATTAATAAAGAAGTTTTAAAAATAAACCATTTAATTATCGGAGAGCGCGTGGTCGAGCTGTGAAATAAAGACTAGCACATGCTATGTGTTAATCCTGTGTTTTTTAGTGTTCACACGAATAATTTTGTGTTCATAGAAAATCATTAGCAAGGTAGAAAACCACTAGTACGTTCGTTTTTATCATAAAGTTTTGTGGTCTTTATAATTGGTCCTCGGTCAACCGCGGTGTGTGCTAGGCTTAATATGTAAAAAGATTACTATAAAACTTACAGACGATCGTCTGTACTCTTAATAACAATCTAAATAACTATAAAAACTTTACTATTCCCTAGGTTATTAACGAAATCGATTCTCGGAGGAGTTAACGTGATATTCTAATGAGATACTCGTGCCTGTTCTCAACCTGTCACGTTTATAGTAGGGGTTTAAGTTTTTATGACATCAAAAGGCAAAGGAAATGTTCTTTTTAAGTTTATTTTTTAATGACTCGACTAACTTAACGAGAACACGACGCTGCGATGGTCTTTTTTAATGATATGCAAGTTGATAGCAGTGTATTTAGTGTTGCATAAGTTATTTATCATCATCACATGTTATAAAGTCCTCCGCTGCGTCTGTCTGTCTGTCCGCGATAAAATCAAAAATTACTGAACTGATTTTCATGCGGTTTCAGATTGCATCGTCCTTAATGTAAAGAGAAAACATGGTGAGCGAGAATCTTATATTCTAGGTATCATGAGTCTATTGCTATCTTAATTTCCTAAACTTTCAAACTGAGCACGAGAGAGACGACTGTAGCTTGGGGAAATTTTACCTACAAAAAATAAAAGAAATCATGATTTTGTTTGCCCCTCATAGTCCGGTGAAGTTATTAAGACCTTGCTAGGTCAATAGCGTAGTCAGTTCGAGGAAAAAAGTTTACCCCTGTTTCCTTAGAAAATAAACCGATTTTAATTTTTTTTCCAAATTAATTTAAGAAGGACTTTGGTTGTGTCTGTATGTGTTCTTTTTATTTATTGTATACGACAAATTTATTTATTCCATGTCTCGAAACGTCGATAAATTTGGCGAGTTTAGTACTTCTACAAGTATTTAAGATTTTATGACATTTAAGCATCGTGTGAAACCATATTCTAACAAGATGGTGGATCCCTTGCTACAACCTTCCAGGGAGTTTTTGTGGCATCTCAGAATTTCATGCTCCGTGTTATTATTTTCCATTCACTTCACTTATGAATAATAAACTAACTATATTACGTAAAACACCACCAAATTTACAAAATATAGAGTCCAATAACACAAGATTATGAATAAAATATAAAATCCACTACATGACAGACTAAGATCCCGCCAAAAACTCCCATTACAGTAGTTAATTTGTGGGAAGGTTAAACTCATATGAACATGACTGTAATGGTTACATACTATATGCATAAGAACATTTGATTTATATGGCCACAGACAGAACAGAGGAGTACGGATGTATGAAATAAACAACGCCCGCGTTTGCTTTTCAAATGTTGAATAAAAAACCTTTTAACCAAACATTCTAATTGACTTAAATGTTATCATCATTATTACATCTGTACGGTTGTAATGGGTATAATGCACAGTTTAAAAAGAAGTAGTTAATAAAAGTACAAATTAATAGAAGCTATTGATATGTAAACATCAGTAAAAACATCTTTATTAACCTCTGAATTATGATAGGCGATATCATTAGGCGTTTGAGATGTGTCGACGAGCCCCGCTGTGAACGATCGATTCTTTTTTGTTTACGTTTTATTCCGTTTTCACGAACGGGTCACGTTTTTTAGTCTATATTTTTCTTTATTCATACTCTATGGTAATTCGTATTATATTTTTTTTTTCACTTTATTTTTGGCAATCAATCTTTCAGATTATTGCTGCCATTGTCTGGTAATCAATAATATTACAAGCGTCGTGCGATCACTTCAATATTAAGCTTCGTGTGAGTCAATATTCTAACAAGAGTGTTGATCCCTTGTTAGAACCTTCCTGGGAGTTTTTGTGGCATCTCAGAATTTCATGCTCCGTGGTATTATTTTCCATTCACTTCACTTATGCATAATAAACTAACAATATTACGTAAAACTCGACCAAATTTACAAAAGAGTCCTATAACACAAGATTATGAATATAATATAAAATCCACTACATGACAGACTAAGATCCAGCCAAAAAATCCAATCCGTATTATTATTATTTTAAAATATTTATTTAAAAATATAGAAATAAAAACTTTTTACTGTGTTTTAGTTTTTATTTTGTGGCATCGACGTCAATATTGTTATTTTTTTATATTTATTGTCGTTGACGTAATTCTATAAAATATATCACAAGTGCTTATAAAAGTAAAGGCCATTATTCTTATTATTAGCCGATAGTTATTTAACATACTATAAGAATAAGAAGAATAAGTTTTTATTTTGTAGCGTCCAGGATAATATTGTTTTTTTTCCTTTTATTGTGTCCGACAAAATTCTATCCATAAAGTAGATATATGTGGTTATAGAAGAAAGGCCATAAACTCCGTGTTTCTTAGCTTAGAATAAATATCTCTTCTTGACATAAATCAAATTGTATTTTGAATTATTCAAGATCGATAAACTTGAACAGCGTTTGATTGATCAGCATGAAATTTGAACATCAAAGTTTTTTTGCATGTAAACTATTTCTATACTACCTATAGTATTATAACTCGGCACTAGGTTGCGCTAGGATATATTTTATTACTGTTGAGTTTTACATTGCAATTTAAGGCGAACGAATTTGTAGTCGGTTTTGTGTTTTATTCTAGGATAAATAGCTCCTTTTGGGATGCAGGTCTTACTCTTTACATATAAATTATTTTAATAATTAAATACCTGCTACGATAATAGAAATCGTAATTTTATTAACATCAAACTATGTTACGTAATTTTAATGGAAAATTACTAACAATTTAAAATAATTAATTTAAAATCTTATCACAAATCTACATTACTAAAGACCTTCATAATATAATTTGAATGTTTTATTTTTTTGTATAATAAAAAGGTTAAGTACACATTATGGTTAGATCAGCGCATTCTAAAGTCAAAGATTATAACGACATTGAAAATGGCGGGACGTGACGTGCATGACCGTTTTTTGTTATTGTTAAATTAACGAATTCGGCGATACGCTTCAGCGCTCACCCTGTTATTAAGCTTGTAAAAATTACAACGTAACAAAAAGCTGCTACCTAAACGTATCTCACAATAAGGATACGTAGCCGCGTTGGCGTTTTGTACAAAAAGCTTGGCTTAGAAGAGTTTAATTATTAGGTCGTGTATAATTTTAATGTTTCACAGATAACAAATAACTGTACGGAACGCTCAAATCTCAGAATCTAGAAGTTGTAGATTTATATTATTTGTTACAGAATATAACTCTAACATTTTATAGACATATCAAAGTATAGATCTTAGAATAACTCTACTTTTACCATCTCTCGTTTTGATAATTATTACTACTGTTTGCATCGAGGAATTATTTCATACAATGTGTTTATGGTGACGTCATTTTCAATACAAAATAATGGCCGTCTGTTATCATTTTTCAAGGAGTTTTGTGATAACTGAGAATCCATGTTTTATGTTATTATTGCCTTTTATTGACGTTGACTACATTACACATGTGATTCACATCTGCCAGGCGTTCCGTGACGGCTCAATTTTTACCTAATAAAATGGTAAAATTAAATAGAGGCAATTTAAAATTGGTTAAAAAGCTGTAAGGATTTTAGTAATAAAATACAATTAATACAAAAACAGACAACCCATTATTTCCAACGAAATGCGAAGTTTCCATGAAAAAACAATACCATTTTCAAATGAACAAAGTCGGAGACTTGATTAGGTTTACAGAATACAATTAATTTTGAATGACGTAGGAATTCTATTAATAGATGTTACATTCCAGAGAGTATGAGATAGTTATTTGAGACTCAGATTAGAGCACGTTTTCGTGTAGCCCCGAGGTGTCATGTCCAGCGTGGGTCCGAACAGCGACGTAGCCGCCGGTATCCTAAGGCTATTGTTCCTAATTTCGTCAGGTGTGTAACTAAGGTAACACAATTTGGTGAAACCCACACAGATGAACATTGCACGACGTAGTCCGGTGAAGCTGTTAAGATCTTGCTGGGTCAATAGCGTAGTCATTTCGAAATTAAAAAAAACCCACACAGATTTAGTTACGTTCGAAACGTGTGATTATTTCACAAGTGAAGTGAAACTTCTTATTTATCTACAAACTAACATTTGTCGCGCTTCTTTAATGTTGTAATTACGCTTAAAATTCAATGTCTGACTAGATTCCCGTCAACTGAATGATGATGATGCCCATTGTATCATATGTTTGCTTACAAATAATGTATTCGCTGTATCCGTTGATCATCGTGCATTTTTTTAAACTTGTTTGTTTTATTGTTCGTTATAAGAAATACATAGTGGAGTTGTGGCAAAATGCATATTTTACCAACACTTTCCGTATTCAAATATCTACTCATAGTAATATGTTGATCGGTTGAATAACAACAGAATCGATGAGTTGTAGCTCTAGTATTTCCTTTACACGATACACTTTAGAAGAGTGCGCGTATAAACAGAATATACGTACGCACTTACCTTTGTTCAATCCTACACACTGCAATCGCGAGTTAAAAAGCATTTCGTGTAACGTATTTAGTTTCGAATCAAATAGATAGCCGCAACTCCTTCACCACGAAAAAAATCAATACGTGTGGTAATCGGTCATACGATTTTGGACTTTATCGGTTACAGATATACCAATGTTCATTTTAACATATAGAATAGGTAGTAGAGATGTAAAATAAAATCAGATACGTTTGACTAATGATTTTATTTAGGTCCCTACGTAATAACTGAAATGCGTACCTGTGCGCGTCCATTCTTTCTAACTTATTACCTTGTATCGACCACTTAGGCAAATAACACGATGCTATCGCACAACTACGCCGGTGTTTTAGTGATTTGTGAGCTTCGGCGCAGCCTTTTGTTTTAGAATAGCTAATAACAAACGCTTAAAGAACCCTGTGATTTCTTACAGAGACTTGACTTCGTGGAAGTCTTCTATCGGTTTATTCAATTAAAGATAGGGTTTTACGACCATGTAAAAATATTAGCGTGTTAGTTCTAACTTTGTTATGAGATGTGAGATGATTTATATCAATTTTATAACGGTTATGAAATTGTTTGTCTAAACTTGATAATTCTTGAAACTATCAGTCACCTCTAACCACTCTCCATTTCTCTCCATTTCCCCAAACGCAGGTTGACAACGCACTTGCGAGTCCTCTGGGGTTGCTAGTTTCTATAGACGGCGGTGGTCGCTTAACAACAGGTAACCCGCTTGTTCCTTTCCCTTCTATATGATGTAAAAAAAATCTTGTGTTTGATGACGTATTTATTCATTGAAGAAGCTATCTAACATTCTCTATTGTTTTTTTAAGAAAACTAATTTATACTTTAGATTGGCATTAAAGAAGGTATTATTAGATTTATTAAAAAAGTAGCGGTTACTCGAGACTTTGACCGTATGGAATTTAGCAATTTTTTATACAGTGTAAATATATTCGAAGAGTTCGTGTGGCTCAGGATACTGTTTCTTTTGTCTATTATATTTGCACGAAACACAAACTTTTGTCTAAGGTTAAGTTAACCTAAGTTACTCGTTTTAGAACCAGCTATCTGTCAGTGACAATACTGTCAAAATCGGTTCAACCGATTCAAAGATTAGTCGAAACAAACAGACAAAAAAATAAAAAAAATGTTTTTATTGTTATACGTACCGCATATACTCTTATATCTGTTTAGAAAAACCGACGTGAAATAACAGTGCTTGCATTGTTGTGTTTTGTTCGGTCAGTGTAAGCGCCGAAGGCCCACCTCCATTCCTCTTTCCTTTTTTTCCTTTCCTTCACCTCCCCCTCTCCTATATACAGGCTGGCAACGCACTTGCGACTTCCCTGATGTCGCTAGTGTCTATGGACGGTGGTGGTCACTTAATATCACGTGACCTATCAGTTCGTTTGCCTCCTTTTATATAAAAAAAAGTAAAAAGTTGTTAAATTAAAATCACAAAACAGACACTTAAATACCAAAAACAACTAATTCTTCTATCCTGATTAAATTTCATGTGCTATTATATATATACATATATATATTGACCCAGCAAGGTCTTACCAGCTTCACCGGACTACAGTATATATAAATCTATTACTTAATCTATCTAATCTAAACACTAATAACTCTGACAAACTGGTTGTTCCATATTTCAGACTTAGTAAAACCAGTAAAATGTTTTTGGGGAACATAATTAGGTTTTATAACAAAGTCCCAAAGGATATTACTGATTTGCCGGATGAGTTTAAGTGCCATGTCAAGCGGTTTTTTTTTCGAACTGAATACGCTATTGACCTAGCAAGGTTTTAACAGCTTCACCGGAATACAACCATATCAAGTGAGTTTTGGTGTCAATTTGGGGTGTAAGGGGTGTCGAGTAACATCTTAAGACTTGAGACACCCAAGCCAACCTCACCTGCATGTGGTGCACCCTGCTGATCAACGAACGAGGCAATGGCGATAGCGGGGTGGTAGGGTTTTAAAGCCCGACTGGGTCGCAACCACCATGTACATGGCGAAAAAGCCTGTCATAGTGACTCGCTTTTGCGCGTCGCGTTTCGGGATCAGCCTGTACATATCCAGTGACTTTCGTCATTATGGCCGGCATGACAGCGGCGACTGACGATGGATAATCTGTCTCTCGGTGGTCGCCACTGTTTTTGGATTGTACTATGCTTACTATCAGGCATAGTGCAGTCACTTTGTCGTGCCTCAATAAAAAAAAAAAGAAAAAAAGGTGACAATAGAGTGGATCAATATGTGAACGTCTGAAGTGTCTGGAGTTGATTCATCTTTGTGCATCCATCCACTAAAATGATTATATATAACTAGGTTGTTTTCCGACCCGGTGGTAGTTTTTACCTTCATAAGTGGCTTCTTAGGGCCTACATTGAATCAATGATATTATAACTATATATTTTTGTAACACAATTAAGATAATATCATAATTATGTTAATATCATTGCATTGAATAAAGCATTTTTTGATTTCGATTTTATAATAAATACTTACTAATACGTACTAATTAATTACTTTTGTAATCATAGATTTTTAAAGTATGTCCATATAAATGAAAGTACATCGAGCTGTAAAATGGAATATCTTTCATAATAAATAAGCGAATAAATTAGGTAACGTCTCGTATGAGCTCACTTGTGCAAACAAAGTGAAATGTTACTCATACCCGTGTTTCCGAGATACTTATAATGAATTGGAGAAACCTTTTATTTAAAACGCCTTTATTAGCTTCACCTGTCCATATAGACTTGTATTAGTAATATATACGAGTGCAAAGGAAACGTTTTTCAATTGTGTCGTTAAATTTAAAAATGAGCTATAATCCATAATCGTTCATATAACATATTTATTTATTTTTAAGACTTCAAGACTTTATACTCTATCAACAAAGTTTAAATTTTACTCTCCATAAGGTTTTTAGATTTTTTTTTATGATTTTTATTTAAATTCTGCAGCCTGGTTTTTAAGTTAATGGCAGTACAATAATTTATAGGCTGCGTGTATATAAAATGACACTAAAAACATCATTGAATCCGTGCAAAATCTTACACTATTTATAGGATACTAGCCTCTGCCCGCGACTTCGTTCGCGTGGAATAGTTACTTTGGGCTAACGCCAACGCTAACGCAGCTACTGGAACACATTATTAGATGCTCGGCAACAGATTTTCAATTTGAGGACGATAGTTAGCCAAGTGGATTTAAAAAAAGCCGTATTATGATTTCATCGCGACGTAACTTTTTTGCTCAGGCTTATCGAACCTGTGTTGGTTGACACAGTGTCGCAATCCGCTACCAATGCTCCACCATTGATCCATATAGTTATACCGTCAACGCTCACAATAACCATTTCTGGAATCAATGCAACTTCTTTGTTGTTAGTATATTACACTACCTTTTTCTTGAAAATTTCCCGCTACAATGGACGCCCGTTTCGTTTAAATTTAAATCACATTTACATACATAACATTGGATTTGAAAGGTTTTATCATCCAGAGTCTGTGACAAAACACTTGGCGTGTTCGTCAAGCTCTTAGAGCTTTGGGAGCGATGACCGGGCGATTAGATGTGCTTTTTATATGGTCGCGTAGTGCTTGCTAGAAACGCGGACTGTGTACGCGCAGGATGTCGGTACGTGACTTATTTCTTAGTTTCGACCCTGGCGACATTATGTGAGGTGGAATATGAAATAATGTGAGGGAATAATCTTTCAAGTTTATTTTGTACTATAAATAACCGCATAGACAATGTACATATGTGGATAATTAGCTCATGAATGGAAATTATTTTCAGTTCAGTTTCAGATGAAATAAATATCACCGTAATATGCGGGATGTTTAACAAAAAAATTTGAGCATTTACCACCGTTTATGATATTGTTCACACATTTTTTTTTCTATAAACGTTTTTGATATTATTTAATGGCTTTATCAATTTTTTTCCTTTGCATTGAACTTAAGCATTATTGTCTATTCCTGCGCACTGCGTCTTCATTTGATGACATGACAGTTTTAGCGATTTTGCGTTGAGTCTACCAAAATTATTTAGTTGCTAATTAGCCACTATTGAGAAGCGTATTTGTCTGTAGTTGTACATGTTATTATGAAAAGCCCTTTATCAACTCGGATAAACAGCAGACATGCTAATTTTATTTATATGTATAGATATCGTGTAGTCCGGTGAAGCTGTTAAGACTGGATCAATAGCGTAGTCAGTTCGAAATAAATAAAAAAAATAGATATCGTTTTTTACGAACTCTGTCACAAATAAACGTGTAGAAAATGTGGTATAAGTTTTAAATAAATAAAATACAATCAGGATTTTGTGATATTCTTGAAATATGGTTGGTAAATCTCACACATTTTTATTACGCAAGACGAATTCGATCGCAAGGTTTTGGCGGTAAAGTGGGCGACGCGGATTGCGCCCACAAGCCGCAACCTCCGCGTTCTTCATTTGAATATTCGCGCGGTACTATTACCGGGGCGCGGGAATTATTGTGTCGTTCCGTTTTACGGTCCCCTCGAGTTGTAACACTGATACTTTATTTGAACAGTAAATTCATTTAGTCGCCGAGGAAATGAAGACGTTGGATGGTCGTAAAATAAAGGTGTTGTTTTTATATTCTGAGAAAAAAAATGTCCTATTCAATTGCATTTGGTATAAAATATGAAGTAGCTACAATATTTGAATTTCCTGCGACACGAGTGTGCATATACTGAGGTGTCGAGGTCTTTGTGCATAACAATGAATGACACGTGAATAAATAGAATATTCGAGAAGTTAGTCACATCCGAAGTGTTTGCGTGCGGATCATTATTGATTTACAGCTAAGATAATGGTACTATATTTATCCGACTTTCCTGAGTTGCATTGTAAATACTCTTTGGGAACACAGTATGTTTTTCATTATTACTTACTGTTGCGATGGAGAAATGGATAAGTTTTTAATTGAACTTGTAATTCAGGTTTTTTTTCAATATGATGCACAGGTAACTAATACATACGTCCGTAAAAGCAAAAAAATCTTTTTTCTAAAATAATCGTGAGACGTTAATTTTCTTTATAGATGACAATATTATTACACAGTATTCATAGACATACTATTAATCGTGTGCGTAGACGGTAAAGTTAGGTTGTCGCAGCCTTGTCCAGCCGGTTGGCATTTGCACGTATGACGTCATCGCATGCGATGATTCAAACCTCCTTCGCATTCGCAGTAGCTTTATAATCTGTTTTCGCCTCTCTTAGTTTTAAATTGCGTTTGTTTTACAAATAATAACGCTTGTAAGTACAAATTTATTTATAGTATTTTGAAATATACAGGTATAAGACTTGAAATATGGCACTAATTATATTTCTTGTTTTAAGAATGGAGTGGCTGTAGAGTATATTTTTGTATGATTTTACTTGAAAAACAGTAACAAAAATTTTATTAACTCGTGGGAAGTGAAGCTGTGGCGTGGTTTGTTGGTTCGTAATGTCACGGAGCACTGTTATACATATAAAAGTTATAAAAGGAATGGAACAAACATTAAATCTATTTTGTTTTATAGAAAACTTACTTAAATGATATCTAGTATGGCAACAATGATATAGAACGAAATTTGTAACCAGCAAACGTAATGAAAATAATTTATTGATTTACGGAACCCTAAAGTTTGCGACAAAACACCTTTGAAATCACTGCTCTAAACCTTTGTTAGTAGTTTGCATTATAAATAACCAAAGAGATCCACCTAGAATCTAAATCTCCTAATTCTCATAGTTAAGGAATTGGTACCATGGTTTATCAGAAGAAATTTCCTATCACTAAATGTAATTTATTGTTATTTCCAGAAAAAATAAATGATGTCGACCTCATAGGTAGAATATTACAATGGAGTTTGGCCAGAGACAATAGTCTATTATGTGGAGCTTTTTTAGTCTTTGCACAGGTGTTGGAAGTGCGTATACAGATTAGGACTGTTGATATTTTTAAAAATATCGGATTTTCGATATATCTATATTTATGAAAATATCAATATCGGACCTCGATATATTGGAAAAAAATATCGATATTTCGATATATCGGTTATGTTAAAAAATGAAATACAGTTTAACATTGATTTACAGTTTTTAATCCAGTATATTTGTACAGTTTATACCATATATGTTTTAAAATATAACAGTACAGTTCTAAGAGCCACAAACGTCATTCAATCATATTGATAATCGTCATCATTATTGTTTTATCTAAATAAGATAATTATGTGTACCAATATTTTTCAGTCCATCTGTTACCAAGTTTTTTAAATAGTGGTAGTCTACTAGTTTCACTAGTAGAATAACATTTTGATGTCTGCTGGTTCGAACTCCGGTGTGTAATAATGAATTTTACAAAATTCGCGTACACTTACTAATTTAAATTGGTAACAGTATCGTCTGACGGTCAAAAAAAACCCCGTGAGAAAACCTGAGCCTGAGAAATGTTCTGGTAGTATTACTATATGTGAGAAAACGTACAATTGTGGTTTTCTCAGAGTTTGAAATTGCCAATACGCCGTGGGCTACTGTGGTGATTATGTCCATACCTTCTTTCAGGAAAAGGTCTGTAGCCCTGCAGTGGCTCTCTTACAGGCTGATGGTAATGAATATTTTTCAGCAAGAGATTTTTAAAATACTATTAACTTTATATGTTCAGCTGTTTCACTAGGTACTACGATTATTACTAGCCTGCTTCATATTCATTGATTCAAAACGTGGCAGCGTAGACAATAACGGAAGGAATAAGATAAATGCAGGATGCACGAAATGGAGAAAGATGTTCAGGTTATGCGATCCACGAATGCCCTTGAAACTCACGGGGAAGGCGTATAAAAATGTTATAAGACAGTCATACTGCATGCATCTGAGTTCTAGATTACAAAAGAAACGGATGAGAAAAAACTGTACGTGGCAGAGCTGCGATTGTTAAAATATATGGTGTAACTAGAAGTGATAGAATAAAAACGTATCAGATAAATATTGAAATCATCACAAGTGACAGAAAAGTTGAGAAATAATAGGTTAGCATGATACAGGCATGGCATCAAAGAGAGATGAAAGATTTATAACTAGAATAGTTTTAAGTATGAAGGTGAATAGATATAAAAGTAGTGGAAACCGAAAAAAGTATGGATAAAGTATGTAAAAATAACATATGTAATAGGTGTGAATTCTGAGATTATATCTGACTGAGGAGACTGGAAAAGAAAAACATAATGTATCGAGTCAACCTAGGTGGAATAAGGCTAAGAAAATGATTATGAATAAAAAAAATATCGACCGCCGATATCCAAATTATAATATCAAAATATCGATATATCGCCCAAAAAATATTACTAAAAAATATCGATATTTTAAGATAAAAATATCGATATTTCGATATATCGATATTTTATCAACAGTCCTAATACAGATTATATAGAGAAATTGACAGTAATAGAAAGCAAAAGTAATTAAAACGTTCAGCCTATCTATAAACAAAGACTTATTGAGTCTAATATATTCAATACCACTTTATATCTACGATCTATTATAATTATTCGTTCATTATTTGATAAATGATTCTTCTATAGGCGAAATGACTAGCGTTTATTTACGAGACCAATTTGTTGCCTGTAGTTTGATCTTTGAAATGATTGTCATATTAATCCAGTTATGTTAATTATAACCTAAAAATGAATTATTTATATTATAAATGCGAATGTGAGTCTGTCTCACGTCTCTGTTGTTTTCCAAAAGGTGCAGGAAATATTAATTTTGAATCTACTCTTACAGCTTGGAGATGAAATGACTTATTAGATGATTACTTGTAAAGGTATTCATAATACTTTAGTTATATTTATTAAAATTAGCCTCATAACACGTCCGTGGATAATACATTTTGTAATAGAGTTTCTTCTATCTGTATGCGTTACGTAACTGTTTGTAACAAATTACCCACTTGCTTAATTCAAGCCGTTTCTACTGACTAAAGAATTTAAACCGTTCATGTTAATATACTTTGGGTATTTATTAAATAAAATGAATATACAAGAATACTATTATATATATATATAAATATGTTGATGGCGAGTTTCAACCGCGTTAAATTGGATTATATACATTTATTTCATAATGAATTAATGAATATTATAAAAATTACCAGACTGACAGACGTTTATGGTTGCTATTCCACTCATTAGAGCGGTGGCTTCTAGAGATAAAGCTAAGAGCCTATCTAGATAAATAAGATATATAATGTGAAAATATTTTGCTATTCGTACTCATAGTCCCTCATTTTGGAGTATTTAAAGACAAGAATTCCCCAACTTTATAATATTTTTAATACTCTTTGTGTACTTGTTATAAATATGGGAAGCTAGTAGGAGGTAAATAAAATACTTGAGGAAGTTGGTAATGAAAGCAGGAAACTGTACGACAAATATTTATATCTTTAAAAAAATTAAATGCATTAGTGAGAGTAGTGGTAGAGCCAAGCTGAAGCTATTATTGTTTTCAGCACGAATGGGTCGGCTCGTCCGGGGAAGCACACCCTCTCACAGAAAACCGACGTGAAGTAACAGTGCTTGCATTGTTGCGTTTCGTTCGGTCAGTGAGAGAGCCGGAGACCCACCTACCCTCTCCTTTCCCTTCTTCCTTCCCTTCCTGTCCCCCCGCCCTCCTCCCAAACACAGGCTGGCAAAGCACTTGCGACTCCCCTGGTGTTACAAGTGTCTATGGACGGTGGTGATCACCTAACATCAAGTGACCCATCTGTTCGTTTGCCTCCTATGATATAAAAAAAATGCACATCTTCCAACATACAACATCAGACTTCACGTTACGAAATGTGCTTTAACAAAATACTATTCCAGTATACACGTAGCAAAAAACTATCATCTTCGATGCCTCATACACCTATAGGAATACAATCCCTACGGTTCAAACGTTTTTTTTCTCGAACTGACTACGCTATTGATCTAGCACGGTCTTAACAGCTTCACCAGACTACTAAGGCGAGCGCTTAAGGCACTCAGCCGATTTCATTTTGGCAACTAGCTTAAGGGTGCAGGGCACACCTCGGCTTGGCTGTTGCCTGTTGCATGCAAAATCGTGACCTATCTTAGCTAACCTAGCCAACTATTCATATATGTATGAGTTTGTTGAAACGTATATGTGTACCAAGCATATACGCCTCAACAACTCCTCCATATATTTATTATCGGAAAACTGTTCAAACGTCTGAAGCAAATGTGATCACTAAGAAAAAAAAATACGTGTGACACTCGGGGACTGCCGCGGTAAAGTTATTGCATAGCATTTTTTATTAACTTATGCAATTATAACTATTTATTTATTTATTTTATTTATGCAGTATTTTTTCCCTTTGTTTTTTTTCTTTGATATTAATTTAAGTTACACTTTTTGAGCGTGGTGACCGATAAGAAAACAAATTTTTTTTTCTTTTATTAAATAAATAAGAAGTTAATATTGTTCAAAATATTTTTATTATCTTACAATACATGTAGGTTATTCATGAAAACACTTTGTACACAAATTATACGAGTACAGATATTCACTGTTGTCCATAGTTGATAAATACCTATACACTAGTATACTTTCTCACAAACAGCTGATTACGTATTCGTCCGATTTCGGAGCAGCTCGTTTCGATCCGCACCCGATTAGGCCTCCCACGGCAGCGGCTCAAGCCTAGGCTCGATCCCTCGGTAGGGAGCCCTTGAGTGCGTTGCTGGCGCGATATGGTGACACACAAATATACATCACTGCTACAACACTACACGATCACCCCCACATACGTGCACGCTACACGCTTACACATGAAAGTGGAAGGGTTTACTTTTTTATTCCCTTATCGAACTGAAAAACTCTCAATTTTCCGATAATAAATATATGGAGGAGTTGTTGAGGCGTGTATGCTTGGTACACATATACGTTTCAACAACTCATACATATATGAATAGTTAGCTAGGTTAGCTAAGATAGGTCGCGATTTTGCATGCAACAGGCAACAGCCAAGCCGAGGTGTGCCTTGCACCCTTGAGCTGGTTGCCAAAATAAAATCGGCTGAGTGCCTTAAGCGCTCGCCTTAGTAGTCCGGTGAAGCTGTTAAGACCTTGCTGGATCAATAGGGTAGTCATTAAAAAAAAAAAAGTCTCGATTCGTGCGAGCTTTGTACAGTCGTACCATATATACGTTAAGCGAACGCTCGGCCGAGCTACATGGTAGGCAGAGTGAGGGGTGTTAGGTTTCTTCGTTACGGAATTTTTGGATTCGGTCTCCACGCTCAAGGCCCGCGATAGAAGCTATGCAATAGCTTAAAAAACACTAATTTTAACTATTGTTATTCACTTTGAACACATTTCAACTATTGCTAAGAATAATTAAACTAAATAGAGGTAAAAGCAAACTCTTGAAAGATTAGGTTTTTAGTTTTCCATAAAGTTGGAAGTTTCATGCGTTATCTAGAGATTTGAATACGTATACCCAGGCCTATTATTGTCACTTCTTCTTTGGGGCACGCTAATTTTCGAGAGCTTTAATTTCATATTTTTTCGTATGTTAAAAAGTACAAAAATGTACACCTTGTTATTTTGGGTACTTGCGGCGCATATAGTATTAAGATAAGTAAGATACTATGCTAAAATTTTCAAGACGAAAACCAACTTATGGCAATGTTTCGAGTCCCCGTGTGCCCCTTCAAAAAAACCCTGAGTATATCTAAATGTAAATGCTTATATGTGAACGTTTTACTAACTTGTATCGACAAAGTCAATCAAGATTAAACAATGCAATGTAAATAAACTATGAAACTACATATTTTTTCTCTTGTCACTTGTCGATGATATATCTGCAAATTGAATCTAAAACTGCCAAGCGGCATGTTTCTATCGCGTGACATTTCTAGAATTCTTAGTATCGAAGTAGATACGTATCTTGAAAAAAAAAACATTTTAAAACAACCGTGTGACAATGTAAAAAGTAAATGAAGAATTGCATACACTCTTGCCGCCGCACCGAGGTCGCGACGGACGCGGGCGTGAGGATACTATTGTATTGTTACGATAAAGGTAAAATAAAAACTATGCGTACAATGAAACGCGTTAAATTTTAGCGTATTGTCGATGCCTGTGATTTTTTTTTGTTCTTGCAATGGAAATTTATTTTATTTTAATTTTAATAGATCATATCATTAATAATTATGTATTATATTCTTCAAGTATAAAAGTACATCAAAACGCATAGTTTTCTGTTTATTTTTTAATGTAATATAATCTAAAAACAAAATATCTTTATGATATGGATTATATGGATATTATAGTATAATCTGTGAAACATAAAGCTATTATTAGATACTACGATTATCAAGTGCCCCGCTTGTGTGACATCTCAAAATACATGTTCCGTCTCATCTTCTCAACCACTTTATTTATGTACGATGTTAAGCAATATGTCACCAATATTAGATAATATAGGGGTAAATAACGCATGATTATGAATTAAAAATAGAAACTGCTATGTCACAGACTAAAAATCTCGCCAAAAACTCTTGAAACATAAACACGCAAACATATCTTTTTCACTGCAATACGGCAAGGAGAAAATCTGTCAAAAGTAAACAACGTTTTAAAAAGAGGTTCAAATAAGAAGAGCCGTAATCTACATTTTTTATGTTTATTTTTATATTCTTGTTTATCGTAAGGTTACGTCCACTTAACACGCTCTATTTAAAATACCGTGTTATGAACGCATAAAGGAACGGTAATAATATATAATATGGACGCACACTTGGAATCAGTTGGCAAATAAAACGGTATCAATTTAACATCTTTGAAACTGAAGGTGACTCGACTGCATTGCTACAAACAAGGTTTATTTAAATAATATATTACTAAGTATTACTATGAACATCTTGAATACCATAAATTTATACATAATTATGTTGACGTTTATATGTTTTTTTGTTGGGAAATTATGATCAAACTATTCGTTACTTGGCCTTCAACAAGATTTTTTTATCCGAAGACTATCAAAGAAAAAGTTCCAGGTAATTTTTTTACAGTAGATATTGATAATTCTCAGAACCATTCCCGAATTTTCTCGAAGTTCACGGAAACGTCGAGAACAAGCGGTCAAGTTTCCGAAGTTCATAGAATTTTAATGTTTGTTCCGCAGCGATTTTTTCTCAGATTCATACTTGTTCAAGATACGTCACTATTTGTGTTGGGAAAAACATATCCTACACCGGATACTAAGTACATCTTCAAAAGAAGAATTATTAATTACAGTGCATACTTGCATTTAAGAAAATTACTGTATTGTTTAACATGAGACACTTACCGTGTCTTTGCTATTGTGTCAACATATCTAGAAGAACTATGAAACATAAATGACAAGAAGAATAAAATAGCCGCATCTGATTGCATATTGACCTTTGTACTATGACTTGTATAGAATATAAAATTGTATAGAATAATCTATTTCAATTTATAGTAAATGAAAAAGATAACCACCGACCAATTTAATTTGAACCTTCTTGCCTTCTACCATATCCTAAGCCGGCGATGCAGATTTCATGTTTTACGTTCTTATGGTTATTTACCATCGCTATAGCGGACCATACAACTTAGGTACATGTGCATGTGGATTTTATTGTTCGAAGCCCGACTTGAAACTTGCGACCATTGTTCGCGACAATTCTACGACTTTCCATATAAGTGTGGCGCTAATTACAATACAGATACGGTCCGTTTAACTCGACTATTCTTAGTTCTAACGTTTCACCGCCGGCAAACGTTAAATTTGTAAAATTCTTAGCTGAGGTGAAAGCAGGAAGTTATGCAAGTCCCAGTGGTCGTAATTACGTGTGCTTTGGTATTTTAAAGAGATTTTTCTATGTCCTATGGTTATGTATTACTTTTTATCTGTATTTTAATACACAGTTATTATTATTAGTAATTTATTATTTTCATCTTTATAATCTGTATGGATTGTTTGAAATTATCATATTTATTCCTATAAATTGTAATTGAGGTACCTTGAAATGTTATGTGGTCTTTATATTTTATTCATAATCTTGTGTTATATGGTTCTATATTGTGTTATATTGGTGGTTTTTTTAAGTAATATAATTGATTTGATTATTGTGCACAAGTGAAGTGGATCGGAAATAATACCGCGGAGTATGGATTCTGACTTGCCACAAAAACTCCCTGGAAAGTTCTAACAATGGAGCCACCATCTTGTTAGAACATTGAAATTATCACAACGAACGTGTAATATCATTCATTGTCTACATCACAATGGCAGCAATAATCTACTAGAAGGCTGGTTGCCAAAACTAAAATTATTTGTTTTAATTTATGCGTCTAACTTATGATTATTTGGTTGTCACCTATATATTATATCGTTATGAATAATTATTGCTGTTAGCTATATGCTTTTATATATAAAATTGAAATGTACGAGTATTCGTAATTAATTTTCTGAACAACTAAATTATACTTGATGAAATTTTTAAATTAGTCAAGAATTTGTATTGAATATGTCGATAACTGTTCAGTGATTGTAAAGAGAAAATTAGTTCAAATAGGTGTATACTACTCGTATACAAAATAGATTTCAATAGATGCAACCGAAAGAGTGATTCTTTTATTTTGCGTACGCAATTTAAATCTCGTTAAAAAGAATCAATTCACCGCAGAGTGTCTGCATAATTTGGTCTTTTTCGATTACGGCTTCTTTAGTAGGATTTTTCTCCAGTATCTAAATATTTTAAACTGTCTGCTATATGAGCCTTAGTATAATACCGTAAGTATTTTTTTAATAATTCGTATACATGTAGTAATTTTTATTAACTGACGCTTCCATAATAATGCGAGATAGTTATAATGTCTATATTCTTCTAAAATCTTTTGTACCATTTTTAATGTCAGTAAGGTTTCTTATAAGACATTTAGAAAGTGCTGAAGTCTGTAACTTAGGTTTTTACTGGACGATATTTTTTAATTTAATAATCGATTTTTTGGATGTGAACACTTCTTTATGCGCGTTGAGTGGTATTTTTGGACCGTAAATAAATGTATGTATTCGCGTGATGACATGTTAATAAGCATGACCGAGCGCGTTTGCGCGGCTTGTGTCAGTATTCGGAGCACCAATAGATGAGAAAAAGAGGCTTAATTAAATTATAATTGCAATTTACAAATTATGAATATTAAATAATTTACAATGTAATTAATTTGAAAATTCAAAAGGAACACAGTTATGCCATTGTTGTGAGTTTTCACTTAAGTCGGCAGTCCTTGTGACTACGTTGACTTTTTTTATATAACTGAATGATCTTTTTGTTGATAAGACTACGATATAGAAACAATTAATATAATATAAATCAATACGTTTTACTTTTAACGTATGTAAAATGACCAACGCTCATTGTTTTTTAAATGCCTACCTCTTTATTATAGGCAACAAGAAATGGTACCTATAATCTTTCGCTTTACGGATCCTTTGCACATTCATTATAGCTTAAGGTAAATAAATTACATCTATAAATAACAAGTTTGTATACATAGATTTATAAACGAGTCTGGTATCTTGTAAACCAGAGAGCCTCCTTATAAAGTCCGAATAAAAGCAAAAGTTAGCCGCGCTATTCATAAAGCATTGAAAAGCATACGCATAATTAGGTCCTCGTTCAAGAACAAACGATTATAAAGATAGACTTTGAGTGCCAGTGTTTATCTTTTTTTTTTTAATCGCCTTCACGGTATATTCCAAGGCTTATTAATGGAAATATATACTATAGTTTTTTTTTCTCGAACTGACTACGCTATTGACCTAGCAAGGTCTTAACAGCTTCACCGGACTACTAAGGCGAGCGTTTAAGGCACTCAGCCGATTAAAATATATACTATAGTATAATATAAATATTTATATGCAACTAGCTGGTCCCGTGATTTCGTCCCCGTGGAACTAAATACGAAAAACAGTCAATCCATTACTGTATCTTCGATATCATTTATACACTATATAATATCCTTTTTTTTGGTAACACATTGAAATACATTCATTTACCTACCTTTTTCTCGTACCTACTTAACTCGAGCTAACAATTAAATTGCAATAACTTTTGATAGAGCGTACCGTTCTTTATGATCTAAAGAGTTACGCAAGGATATGCTTTATGATTGAGGTTTTATCGTGGACGCAATTGTTTAACATCGACGCGTGTTCAAACAAACAGACCGACAGGCATTTAATTCTAGAAATGATTGAAATATATTCTATTACTTATTCCTAGGGACGAATTTTTTTTTACAAAAATTTAAAAGTACAGACACGGTTAAGTTTACCTTCTTGTTGTATGTATAGATTATACACAACAATTATTATAAAATAAAAGTCGCTTATTGAAACTATTTTTGTGTTTCTTTAGTCGAAATTACGATACGATTTTCAGTATTATTCGGATTATTTTGTTCCATGTTGGAATGTATGACACATGTAAAAACATATCATTATAAAAAGTAGGAAAAATTTAGTCTAATTAAAAAACACAGTTTTCAGGCATTGGAAACGATTCTTTAGTCCCATGCTTTAATATAAATACTATAGAGTTGTATATCTTAAAAATATTTCCTATGGTAAGTTTACGTTTGATATGAAACATCTATAGGCGCGGGTAAACCTGATTATTGGCGATACAGGCCGTCTGTGAGACGTGGCGACGCGATGTCATGTGCAAGCGACTGTGCGCAATCTATCTTTCTGCATTGAGTTCGCATACCTATAGTGTAATTTGAATATTTAAGATTTGTTCAATTTGAACAATTTCGTTGTTCAAGTCTGCCAGGCGTCCCGTGACGGTTCAATTTTGATAAGGTCTACTTTGGTGCCATGTTTGGGTAATAAATATCATCTATAATAAAGCTCTGAAATAAATATTTAGATTTAAAATTAATTAACTACATTAGTTAAAACTTTTATTAAAAAGAACCCTTAATTTTATACTTTTTACGAATAGAGCCGCGGGTACAACTAGTAAAAACATAAACAATGTTCTTTTTGCAATAACAGCACATTGAAGAGCGATATTTATTGTATAAAATAATCTTGAATCATTCTGGAGCACATAATTCTTCATTATTTTCCTTAGGTTTGTAGTAAAAACGTTTATTTCTTTAAGAGATCATTTATAGTGCTGCCACCATTCATCATCTGACGTCTCGATAGCGCTCACCCACAACTTTTTATCTTGTTTTTATTTATATAATAGACTTCGATCGGTTTTGTCCGTACAGGATTATGTATCGCGGTTGATTGTAGATTAAACTGTGGTTTATACTCTTCATGTAAAAAGACTCTGTGGTGTATGCGCTTTGTTTTTATTTTAATGACACGTGCATCGAGATGCTTACTCCTTTTAAATTGTTTTTAAAATGCTAAGCATCGGGGCAGTGGTGTTGTTTGTGCGATCATGATAAGGGTGACATTAATATGAAGAGAAATTGGATAATTGAAAAAAAAACCTAGACAATCATAATAATTTTCAATAGTGTCTCTAAATGGCTCTAAGCTACTGCTAATGGCTCCAAGACCCTCCAAAATGGCGTTACCATAGGCAAAGCTTATAGATAGTCTGAGATAATCTTGTTCATATAATCTAAATATTATTACTGTAACAAAATATGGAGTGTGATAGAATTTTTGTGTGCTTTAAATAACACGTTTAGTGATCTTTCAGAATTTACTTTTATAAAACTTTTTGAAATCATTGAACAATAGTGAACCCTGCTGCTTGGGTCATTCAAATTTAACGCATTTTGATGGTGTTGACGATTTTTTAATTTTAACACAAAGATGGTTTTTCTCTACTGTCTGTGGTTTATAGTTTCCAAGATGAAATGTATTATACGTTTTGCCATCGTTATAATCAAGGGGTTGGTTCTTTTTTGTATCTCATTTCCACTTGGAAATTAGGATACTTCTAATTGTTGGTATTAAGAAAAAATTTATTATAAGACGGGAAATCTGTCTGTCCTTGTTAAATTGCGGTATAATTTTGCGAAATATTGTAAGGTCATTGGATTTTACGTCCCACTGTCAATGACGTAATTCAACGTAGGTGCGCGTGTAGGCTGCTCACACTACGGGGAAAAGACTTCACTATTATGATATAAAACTAAATATAAGTTTTTAGTGGTACCTAAACTGGTAATTTATTAGGACATTTTCTATTTGCCTCGATATCAATCTGTTAGCACAAGCATACAGGTTATTCTGCCAAATAAACTTGAGCAAGCGGTTGGCGCCTGATCAAATTCTCAATAAACAGAATTTAATACTGCTAGAGGGCTTTAATATTCCGGTGGCCATAGAAATAAAGGTCTCATAAAACCCTTTGTAGATCACTACAATTTATGAAATAAAAGATACCAATAAAGCTTAAATTGAAATAAAATAATAGTATTTTCTTAAATGTCCATAAAGTAAATACTATTTGAATGGATCGTGCGTCTGTAGTTCGTCATTCCTTTTATTTCGAGAAACTTTCAGTTCTTTCCAAATCTGTTCGTTTGAACTTTGACCTTTGATTTATTGCGCATCCTGTCTGGTGAAAAGAGGAGGAGCAAAAATTATTGATTTTTATTACAAATAGGTAACTGACCGGGATTCTGTGATGTTATAGAGATGTGTAAGCTATAGTTGCCAATTTCAGTTTCTTACTTAGATATAGGGACATAACAAAATACTCCTTACTTAAAAAAATGTCTAAATAATTATAGTAGTCGAATTTATAGTCACTATTTATATCTTTTACTATGGTAATCATTAACTAGGAGGTTTTGATATGAATTATACGGTTCTATGATTTTTAATGGTAACATATTTTATTTTGTGGGTATTTTATTTTCGTATGTTGGCAACTCTGCCAATCTCAGGAGTACGTCAAATAACAGTATATGATATTTTTATCAAAAATAAATACTGGTTTCTTGCGATAGCGAGTTATAGATAAACACGTCAGTATTTTCAAGTTTATAACAGCTGTTTGAACCATCTACTTATTCCATATCATTTCAGTGAAATTAATTAGTGATACGCGTTAATATTAGTCTTTCTTTTAAGATTTTTTTCAAGACTGGTTTATCTATTAAAGTGGGGAAATAATTGCAAATTATAAGTTTGTGTTGTTAATTTATGTCTTCATTTAATATTTTTTCGCTATTATAATTAGAATTCACGTTTTGCAGGACTCTACCAAAATGGGGAGTGATAGGAAACATATTTTAAAAATTTTCGCCAGTTGTCTCGTTTTAACTGCAGTGCTGTGTAACGTGCAACCGCCAGTCATCAACCCTGGCATACTGACGCAGAGTAAGTCGATTGGTGACTGTCACGCGTGTAAAATATTTATCGAATCGTTTAAAAGCGGACTGGAGAGGACATCCAGAGGAAAGTATGAAGGTGGTGATGCAGCATGGGAAGAAGAGAAACTGCAAAAGTCGTACAAACGAAGCGAAATGCGTTTAATAGATATCCAAGATGGTTTATGCAAGGAGAGCGAGCATTCGGTCCAGTGCTTCAGTATGGCAGAGAAGGCTGAAGAGTATATTGAACAGTGGTGGGCACAGAATCCAGACGAATCTGACGACTTATTTACCTACATTTGTATTGATAAAATGAAAGTTTGCTGTCCACCGCAGCACTACGGAAAAGATTGTAAACCCTGTCTTGGTGATCACAATAACCTTTGCAGTGGTAATGGTAAATGTAGAGGAGATGGTACAAGAAAAGGAAATGGTACATGCTTTTGTGATGTCGGTTACACAGGAAAGAACTGCGATCAGTGCATGATCAACTTCTACCGGTCTGAGAAAGAAGATAAAACTGTCACATGTACTCCTTGCCACATGTCATGCAGCGGTGGCTGCAGGCAGGGGACACCAAAAGACTGTGTTGCCTGCAAACCAGGGTTCCTGTTTGATCAGGAGGATGGATGTGTAGACATCAATGAATGTGACTTCCCTGATAGATGTAAGAAGGATCAGTTTTGTATGAATTCGCTTGGATCTTTTGCTTGTGTGGCTTGTGATAAATCATGCAGTGGCTGCTATGATGATGGACCGGATGGTTGTCGGAAATGTGCAAACGGTTATTCGAAGAAAGGGGAATTTTGTATAGCAGACAGAGAGGATGAGCACCACCCTGGAAAGCTAATGGTTTCAAGGTAAATTATTGTATAAATTTTTTTATAGTGAATATAATTTTTATTTTTTGTTAATTTTTTTTTATTTTTTTACAGAAGTGAAGAATTATAGGGCTGTATCTAAACCAAGTATCTATCTATCTGATTGTATTTAGGTAAAAACTTTTTATTTATTTTTTTGGTGATGGGACTTGGTATTTGAGTTGATATGAGTTGTAACTAATTATAAAAAAGAATTCAAATAAGACATATAGTCTATATTACTCATAATATTTGTTACTTAAGAGAATACAGGTATATTTTTGTATCTATGAAGTTTGTAATATTATATGAAGCTTTTACTCAATAAACACATACATAAAAGTACTAAAAACATTTAATTTCTTGATGTTTATGATGTTGCATGTGAATTATTTACTCTTCATAAAATTTACTAGCATTTTCATATTTATTTATTCATATTCATGTTGTGAACATAACTTATGAATGATAAAGGTATATCTGTGGGAAGTTCACATAACACAATGGAATAACACAACTAATGGAATTAAAAAAAAAACACAGTATTTTTATTTTTGCTGTTTCAAGAACTCGTATAAAAAAGTCTTCGATAGATAAACTAAGTTACATCTTTTTTTGTATCTGTCATATTAGAATATTTATTCTGAAGTAATATAATATAAAGAACCATCTATATGTTATTGGTAACACTTTTTAATTATAAGAAAAAAGTATGCAATGATTAATTACACTATTACATATATTATTATTAATAACAATATAGAACCAACAATTCATACATTTCACAAAATTGTTGTCAGTTCCATTACTGTATTGAGTTAAAAAAAATTCAATTAATTTACATAACTAAGTCCTTTGATAAGTGAAGCAATGTCTATTAGTTATGGAATTTATCTAATGTACAATTCAGTATAATGTATTTAGTTAAATAAGCATATATGGTATTAGTGTTCATATTTTTTAATGTTTTCTTAGGTTTTAAATTGTATAAAGAGATTTTGATTTGTTTTCAGCAATTTGTTATGCTTAATTGTTTACAAACTAATTAACTAACTGATAATTTACAAAATGATGTGATAATTTTTATTCCAAAATGGAAGAATTGCTAATAGCTAAAAGCTTATTTGCATGTGGGGTGCAAATGTCAAAATATTTGCCATATAATGCTATCATATTGTTATTGTCATTTAGATGTAACTCATAACTCTTTCTTCAAAGGTATATGACATACACCGGTCTTCTCATAACAACGATCATCATCTTGCCAGTTTCTACGCATGTGGGTGGCTTCGTAGGTGTTACAGTGCTCTGGTACATCATCTTTGCCGAGTACTATTGTGTGGTGAATGAATTGTCCAGTCTTTTTAATTTGAAAGAATTAATTGTGACACAACTATTTACGTAAATCTAAATTATGTTTATTATATCTTAAAAGGGTGCTTTGGAAGCTTAAGACGTTTGTCAGAAGTTGGATCTAATTTGTTCATAATTAAATTTTAAGCTTCTAAGGTGCTGGTATAAATTAGTAAATGAATGTGTGTCAACAGTATTCTCTAGTTTTTAATGTTGTAGAATTAGGATAGAGTGAGAGAAGCTGAAAATTGTTTCTCTCTTTCACTTTAAACTATGCAACTGATACAGTCATGTCTGATGAATTTCATGATCAGTTCCACAGTCAAGTACATCAGTGTTATTAAACATTACATTCCTTGCTAACAAAAAAAGATTTTTGTGTTTCTTGTTATACACAAAGCGATAATTTTCGCATAAAAATGAAAGCACTTCATAAATTTTTGTTATTCACAAAGAAGTAACAAAATTGTGTCATTTTTGTATAACACAATTTGCCAACAGTTTCTTATTGGCAAAAAAAAAAAATATCCTTATAAAATTAATTTTAAAAGCAACTTGTATGACATCTTTATACATTTAGTAAATAGGTTTTATACTTTGATTTTATACTCTACATACATTATTAAAACTTTATATTTAATCTGTGAGAAATGGTAGGTAATGAATGCCTTTGGGCTTTAACAATATGTGAGCTTGTGAAAGTCGTGAAATGTTTCCCAAAGACAAAAGGTTTAAAATATTTCATCTTAATGTTATAATGATAATTTGTTATTTGGATAATCACTTTGAAAGTGCTTTTTTACTGCAATATGAAAGTTTTAAGTTTATTGATGTATTTATTTAATTCTTAATTGTTGTTTACTTCTTTTATATTCTTTAATCTGGCTTTTGGTTATATAAGTGATGTATTTATTAAATAGATTGTTGTGTTTCTGCTGGTCAGAAAGTAATGTTTTGGCCTTTGGGAGATTGTAAATTTATGATAAAATGTATGTGTTCATGTAACTATGGGATGTAAAAAAGTCTGCTGGTATCAGACTCGTTGGTGTAATGGTGAAATTAATGAAGTGTGTATATGTATAGTGATCTACGAGTTGTTAATTTCTGAATCTGATAAAGTATGAGTGTAAAACAGTGTGTTATCTATAAGATGTGAGGTATCTTGGTTCATATGTAACATCAGGCTTACTTTAGTTAAGTCCTAGAGTTTTAACTGACACTTCTAGAACATACTGGAATGTGCTTGGGGACAGATTTTTACCCTCACTCTTGTATTTAACTAGAAAGGCGTTTTTGGCAGGATCTTGGAATGTCATGTAGTGGATTTTATATTTTATTTATAGTGTTGTGTTATTTTCCTTTTTTATTTTGTATTGGTGATGTTTTACGTAATATAGTTTAGTTATCTTGCACAAGTGAACACAGGGCATGGATTCTGACTTGCCACAAAAACTACCTGGAAAGTTGTAACAAGACGGTCACCATCTTGTAATTTCATTAAAATAATCGCAAGAAACCTGTAAGATCGAAAATGGTACTTCCATTTTCCATAATCTAGGAATTTAAAATTTTTTATATCTAAGGAGCTACCCATTAATTAGTAGAGAAGATCAGGGGCGAGTGAATCAAGCTGAAGCTCACTAAATCTCGCGTAGGGGCTAGAGGGGGGCTTTGAGGAAAAATCCCGTAATTTTTTTCGAGCACAAAAATACTAAGTCATGTTGATTTCAAATAATACATACTTAAACTAAAATATGCCGAAATCTAACAAAATTCTTCTATGTATTAAAATCCATGAATAGGTGAAATTATATGTATCGAAATGTAATTCCAATGGTCATTGTAATTATTAAATGTAATAAAAAAAAAGTACAATGCATTTTTTGAGTAATTTTAATGCATTTCTACTCAAAATACATTTCGTAAATGATCACACGTGATATTAGCATCTCATCAGTGGAGGGGGTTATAAATCCTCAAAAACACGTAATTCATGGGCGTTTGCTAAGTTTTCTCGATGTTGTAGACATCATACGTATTTATCCCCAACTTCCTGTTATGCGTGACTGTCTTCAGAACGGCCAAAAAGCTTGGCGAAGACTGTAAAGTCCCATCGGTATTATAAACATCTGTTAATAAAATCTTTCTCTATTTAACACAAAATTTGTATTCTTAGAAAAGAGTCTATTATAGTTTTTTTTTTTTTTTTTGTATTTGACAATGACTTTAGAATTATGAACACGTTCATAATACACGTAATGTGGTTGAACACAATTTACATATGGTCACGCCTATCGGTTATGTATGTATCGACCATGACACAGTTTTGTGTCCGCGGTCCCACTTGACGCGACGCGACGCCTACAATGAACGGTTACATGTAAGAAGGGATGAGCGACTATTAACACTTAAAGTTTCTGCGTGTACCACTATCATTCTATAACTACTACCTAACCACTCAGCAAATTTTTTAAGAACCAGATCTATAAATGGCGGATCATGTTTACAATTTTTTTTATTTCATGTCACCGTAAATTGTAATTTTCATGGTTAAGAAAAAAAAATCGTGATGATGAAAAAAATTATATCTTCCAAAGTTTCGCTACGTATTATTTGAGATTATGGTGTCCACAGTCTGCTGCCGTGTGCATTATGAGGTCTACATTCATTTGGATTTCATTTGTCATTCATTTGTAAAACGTTATGATTTTAGACAGTCCAGGGGTTGATGTATATTCTTCACTATAACGGTTTTATCAGATGCAGTGTTATGATAACTGTTTTTTTCTTCAAACAAAAAATCTGTCCTCAAGCATTGTTTATTGTTTATACACTTGAGATGCAGTTTCCTCTGTAGGTTTATCATGTTCAGTTCGTTGATCATATTTTTATTTAAAGTAAATAAGAGTTTAGTAAAAATGTATTAAGAAAGTAACATGATAAAAAAATAAATATGGCATTCTAGAAAATCATTGACATTCCCTTTACAATGAGAGTTTGGAAAATAATAAATAATGCTGTTACGTAACTATTTAGATATTATTTATATTCATTAATCTAATTTATTAAATTGTAATCTTAAGTCATTTGTATATTATTATCTTTTGTAACAGAGTTACGATTATCACGTTGTCACGGGTAACAGTGATAAAACAACGTTACATAAAATTCATGTGTGATTTTTTATAGTTTCATTTCAGTAAATAATTGACTGTTAATGCCTTAAATTGAAAGGCTAGTGATAATGTGGATTGGCTGATGAGTGCGCGATAAAAGTCGCAGTTTTAAAAACGTTATTGCGATAAAAAAGTAACGGGACGTTGAATATTATCGTTACTACTTTATTGAAACACTATTTTTTTGCTAGTCAATTAAATATATTAATCTGGTATGAAGAAATCCTTCATAAAGGAATGTTTCTTCCTTACTTTTTTGAATGCTATTTAAAAATTATGTGTTATATTTTTTTACTTATCGCTTCCTCTCATAAATTGTATAGTTGGTTGTCAATCACCCACACGCATTATGTAATAGTGCTTAAAACATTTTGTTGTATGATGTTTTGAAAGTGGATCTGATTCGATGACAGCTTCGTAGTGGGTCCCAGTTAGATTTTCCTTAGTTGTGATTAATAACTGGTATATATACTGTTAAACCATTAATAATGTCATTGTATTAGAAGAGTAGATGAAATAACACTTTTAATGTAGTAGTAAACATTTCTACATAAGTGTGTCTTTTATCATAGATTTTTAATTATTTTTTTAATTTATTGAGTAGTCTTGTTTAGTTAGATGTATAAACAAGGTCACAGTGAGTTTTATTCATGGTATTAAATTATTGGAGGCAATTGTGTATTATATTTTAAATTATTTATATTAGATTATTAAAGTTTACTTGTTGAAAAACTGTATTAATTGTTGTTTTTTATTTTTTTATTTAACGAAAATTTACTTTATTTATTTACTTTATTATTATTTTATTATAACATGAATGAAATTTATGTATGATTAGTTTGATAATCCTAGCATAAGAATTCATTGTAATAGAATAATACACGTAATAAAGTACATATGTAAAGGTCTTTAACGCTGTTTTGATTTTGATAAACTATTGGATGTGGGGGTGTTTTTGTGTTTTCATTATTAGAAATGGCGAATACTCACGACTATATTTACGTTGTTTATTATCTTAATTATTTATTTTATGTTAAAAAGATAAATCCTAAAAAAAATCAAAGGTATATTTTGATTACAACATTACATTGTAAAAAAAAGTCCATTTGGTTCCCCTCTCCTGCATTGCTGCTGGGCGTGTCATACTTGTATAACCTTATATTAAACAAAAATATTCTGTTATTCTGCAGATTGCAGACCTCTTTCGTTTTATTCAGATTTATAGATGACTAGCACGCATCCATAACTTTGCTCATGTAAATTATAATGAAAAATGTACTAACAGTACAATATAAAGGAACTTCAGAATGTTATCATAAGTAATAGTTTATAGCTATAGACAAATTTTGTAAAAATAGCCGTTGACAGAAAGTTAACTACAATGGACCTACGACAACATTTCAATATGAGATTGGTAGGATCAGTAACAGTTGGATGAACATTATCTTTCCATGCGTACAATTGGTATAGAATATTGGGCCGTAAAAGGTCGGATTCTAAGTATCTACATATTCTTGCTTAACCCCAAAGGAATAAGTGTCAGTGTTACTATTAATCTCAATGAAATTATCCATACATTATTCCGTATTTAACCCCACCTAACGATAATTCTTAAAAACCACTGGTGCTCTCCAAGTTTCTATATGGAATTCCTGAGCGAATGTTCCTTGTTTTAGATCACCGGTTTCAACTGTGCATTGTAAGGTACTGCTGATTTTGTTAAAATATAATTTAATCATCATCAGCCTGTAATAGACTTACCCATAGGTCTCTTCCCGAAGAAACTAATGGGCGTAATCACCAGGCCAGCTCACGACGTATTGACGCTTTCAAACACAGAGATCCACAGTTCTATGTTTTCTCATACAGAGGTACTATCAAGAATATTTCTCAAGTTCATTCATTCAGCTTCGTTACGAGGTTTTCCATCACCGTCAGTTGATAGTGTTACCAATTTAAATTAGCTGGTTCGAACCTGATGATATCCGAATTATATTCCACCGGACAAACCCCGAGACCACCACGAGTCGAAAGAAATTTGAAAATGGGAAAAACTGAATTTTACCGAATACTAAGTGAAACTGATCTACAAAGCTAAACACAAATTGATTCCTCGTATTTAGGCAATGTCGAAGTTTTCGCTAGTTATGGAGTGAGCCAACTAAATTACATGTTATTAGACAGTATTGTGTTATGAACCCGACATTGTACTTTACCGTTTACACTGACACGCCAGTCGGCGAGTACTGTTATGCGAGAATGCGTATATACGTACTACACTGCGAAATGTAGCGGGCGGGGCACCGTCGTTGCTGGGTTTTGTTAGAAATTGGTATTTCTACAGCCAGTTTCTTTGAACGCTTTGTAACCGTACCTTCAAAACTAAATTTGATATCGCGACTTATATTCGTACTTATTCCCGAAGCTGATGAGGTTTGCCGTTGACGGATACGTCATATACATATAAGAAAACTCACTCCAGGTGTGACGTCATATATTCTAAAATTAGATATTATTAGCGTTTGCTCGCGTCGTCGCTCGCATTAATATAGAGTGGACATATCCCTCGGGAACACTATCGTTTTTCTAGACGAAATCTTCTCCATGTCATTTTCTCTACCCTTGACAAGGTGTTAACAAAATTTCATAATGATCGGTTGAGTAATTACGGAGTGAAAGTGAATAACAAACAAGCTTCCATTCACATTTGTAATATTAGTTATTATTAGCTTAGTAAGACCCAATGTACAAATTAACATGTAGCAAGCAAGCCCAAATTTGAAAAATAAATTAGCTCTAGAAGACCAGGGTATAATATTATGTATATTCAAGGTCTCGCGCCAACTAATCTCTTACTTAATATTGTGATTAATGCCATATTCATTAATAAATTTATCTAATAATATATTATCTAAAAATGTTCTTTAATATAAAGAACCATCTAAACACCTAATGTGCATCTAAATGAACAAGAGATAGAAACAAATGTTGGTTGAGTTTGTCATAAAAAAAGATTAAAATGCGTTCGTCGGAATTGGCTGAGTGCCTTAAGCGCTCGCCTTAGTATAGTTTGGACCTTAGGGGATTAAATTTAAAATTATTACCTAAACCACTTATTTGTTTATATTTAAAATCTCGTTTTGTGAAATCAACGACAAACATTTTAATTTCATTTATGGTTAGCGTTTTAATACTTTAGGCTTATGCGCTTGAAGTCACGAAACTTATGATTCATCTTCCGTCTTTGTCACACTTGGTTAAACCCTTGCACTTCAATGTGTCACGAAATTTATACATGATCTTCAAATGAGAATGGTGAATACATCGCTAGGTCCTATAACTACGTATTTTCAACTTGCTAGATAGACGAGTGTTAGTAATTCCCTGTTAGCATTCGATCTATAATTTTATATTTACAATTTAATCTGACCAATAAGAGCGGAGAGCCAATGAAGAGTGTTTCAAAATCCTATTCTATTCCTTTTGACAGCTTTTGCTGCGTGTTAGTGTTAGCCCAAAGTAGCTATTCCACACGAAGTCACGGGAACGGTTAGTATTGTATGTATCTAAAATTATGTTTTATTGTAATTCGATATACAACAACACGTCCAAGTAACAAAGTGTTTATTTTTCCTGTACGACCCATTGTCATCAGATCATATTTTCCCGTGTAATAATAATGAACGATTAAAATTATGCTCTATACTTTCTTTAAAGTTATTGTTTGAAGCGAACTCACGGTTTTTCTGACGTCACGAAAGTATTTGCCTTTCTCTTATTACTCCACGTTAATTATTGCTTTATAATGTAAGGTTACGTTATTATTTGTCTGATGCATTCAATAGAATCTCCCGCTGCTATAGTTTTGGATTTGAATTCTATCATAACTAGCGACTCGTCCTGGGTTTACTTTGGTGTAATGTCCTAAGGCGGTTAGTTTCTAAGCGAGCTAGGTCTATGTTTAGTGTGTTAATATTTACAGTTTATCAAAGTCATAGATGTTATATAGAATTCTTCGTTAGTATCTTGTTTTAACTTTTTTTATGATTTTACGATGCTCAGTTCAGTAAGTAAGGCGTGAAAGATTAATAAAGAAACAAACTTTAATATGTATAGTGTTAGTTAAGATTATATTTTCGGGGAACTCTAATTTGTGAAACATAAGTAGCATAAGGTACTACTTGTAATTTTTGCTATTTGTTAGTGAAAGTCCCGTTAAAACCGATCCAATCCTTTCAGAGATTACTCGGAGCAAACTGACAGACAAATTTTAAAAATATATTTTTTTTTTCGTCTTAAGTACTACTGTATATATCCACTTGGTAAAAAAGCTGTTATTTTAACACCACAAAGTGACACTTCAGTTCTAGTTATTTCTTACTTGTATAGACAAGAATATTTATGAGGTGGGGCGGAGGCTTCTTGCTATTTCAACGAAAAACTACTCAACCGATCTTAATGAAACTACAGTAATATACTTCACAAATAATAACCTAGTACATTATTATAATTATTGTCTCAGCCAAAACCCTATGTATAGGCCTGTACGTCTACAGAAGTAGATTTAAACAGTGTTATGAAGACATTTTTTCGTGGCTATATAACCTAATTCGGGAGCGACAGATTCGCTCACAGGATGACAAGTCAATTTTAAGTCTTACGCCGATTGGTTATTACGTGAAGACAGGTGACGTTTAGAGTGTTTATTTTGAAGTAGGTTAAACGACGTTTTCTTATGGGTCGCGACGCTTTCATGGACACATCGCTTCCACCTGTTTTTAACCTCAGCGTGCTCTTGCCATATAATAATAAAATAAAAGAGGACATATCTCGCTTGGCGCAACCTTTATAACATAGCAATAGCCTCCCGATATTCCTTTTTTACACACTATAGCACTCAGTAACGTAACCAAAACTCTAGATTTATAGTAAAATGAGCAACCGCACAATACGATGCAACTTTCTCTGGAAATTCGAAATTAAATTATCATATCTTTGAATTCAAATTACTGATTGAATAACCGTCGACCAGATGAAAGAAGCCGCGTCTTTTGATGGTATGGAATTTATAGAGCAAGCTTTGGAATTACGTTGTCTTTTATAATGTAATTCTTAAATGATTCTGGGTGAAATATTATAGTTAATGACTATTAATGATATTAATGCACAACGTATTATAGACAATTATTTTGTTCTATTAAATTGTGCTTAATGTTATGTATTTAAAGAAAATTCTCGAATTATTAACTTTTTCAGGAGCTTCGCTTCCGTTAATGTAGTATGTGATCTATCCATTGAAACAGTACATTTTTGTGTGGAGAAATTAATGAGAATCGTTCGAGTAACTAGAGGTATAAAAATGTAATAAATAATCTCATATTCCCATTTAAATATTAGCTAAGATATTTTATTGTAATCCACAGTTGGACCATAATGTTGTTTGTAAGTTGTAAAAATAAGTTTATTATAAAACGCTGATATACGTATATCATTTTAAATATACTTTTTCAACAAGATGCCAGTTACGGTTGTTTATAACAGTTACGCAAATCAGTTATACAGTCCTCGTCAACTTTTTTGGGCGCTCTGAATACAACCCTAAATTCGAGTTAGTGCGTAATATAGTTAAGAGTTAAAATATTATTATATGCAGGAATTTTTTGTGGGGGTAAGTGGAGCACATAGTGCACTTATAACTTTCGAAAATTAACGTGCCTTCAAAAACGAAGTGAGAAAAAAACTGATTATTAGTATCAAAAATTGGCATTTTTTACCCTTAAGATGTTTCGATGTTATACAAATAATATTATAATACATATTTATACCTAAAATGCCTAAAAACTAAGACGAATCTAGCGAGAGCTCGTGCCCATCAAATCGTATAGACTATCGACTGTAGCTGAATAGACAAACATACATTTGAAACGCATTACCCTCTTTTTGTGAATACGGAAATAAAGGACAATATATAATATTTTCCATTCCTATATAATTTTACGTTTATTACAAATTACACTGCCTTTTATTTCAAAGAAATTTGTTACGTGTTTTATTCCTTTTTAGTTTCAGTGTAAAAGTTTAGGAAACTCTCATTAATTTTCTCGAAGTTCAGCAATAATGTGACTCACGATTGTGGTGAACACAATGTGTCCTTGACAGTAACTTTAATACTGAATAATTACTTTAATAGTTAACAAAATTAACGTTAAAAACCATGTTTTATACATACAGGTGTGGCAATGAAGACGAGCCACTTATATCGTTCTGACACGTGAACTAGCAACACGTGTTAAAAACAAAAAACGCGAGATGTAATTTACATTTTGCACGTGTTTTCTTGTTTCAATAAAATGTTTAGACAGTTCCTGGTCTTCGTAAAAAGTCCTATGTAGGGGCGATTTAAGAATGATAAAATTGACTATTTTATTGATTAACTCATGTATTTATTGACAAAATATGTTTAAATTGGTTGATCCATATAATTATCTTTTACGGTATTGAAACCCACAACAATTAGCGCAATGGCAGCGGCTAGGTGATACTGATCGAATCACATCGCCATTATTCTATAGTATCCCTGCCCTCGACATTTTTTTTAATGTCTTATACGAGGCAAACGGACAGGCGGCTTACTTGATGCTAAGTGATAACCGCCGTCCATAGACACCAGCAACACCAGGGGAGTTGTAAGTGCGTTGCCAGCCTGTACCAGCGGGGGAAGGAGGAATGGGATAAGGGAGAGGAGAGAGGAGGGAAAGGGAGAGGAGAAGGGAGGGGAAGGGAGACGTGGGCCTCCGACGCTCTCACTGACCGAACGAAACGCAATAATGCAACCACCGTTATTTCACGTCGGTTTTCAGTGAGAGGGTGGTGCTACCCCGGACGAGCCCACCCATTCATGCTGTAACCAGTTATAGCTTCAACGTGGCTCTACCACCTAAAAAATGTTCCGCGTGGAACCTTATTAAAAAATAGTGATTAATAAAATCATGTGAATGTATTCAGTCCAAAGTAAATAAGTAATATTTACTTTTCTGGTACACAAGTCGTTTTATCATTAAATTTACAATATTTTTTGATAGAGTGAACAGAGCTTAATGAAATAAAGAGTAAATGTTCCTCGAGTATATGCTTTATGTTTCTCTTGGTGAGGTATTACTGTGAACGCAGTATTTTTTTTTTCTTTTTTTTCGAAATGTCTACGCTATTGACCCAGCAAGGTCTTAACAGCTTCACCGGACTACTAAGGCGAGCGCATAAAGCACACAGCCGATTTTATTTTGGCAACCATCTCAAAAGTGCACGGCACACCTCGGCTTGGCTGTTGCCTGTTGCATGCAAAATTGCGATCTATCTTAGCTAACCTAGCCAACTATTCATATATGTATGAGTTGTTGAAACGTATATGTGTACCAAGCATACACGCCTCAACAACTCCTCCATATATTTATTATCGGAAAATTGAGAGTTTTTCACTTCGATTAGGGAAAAAAGTAAACCCTTGTACTTTCATGTGTAAGCGTACACGTGTGTGGGGATGATCTTGTAGTGTTGTAGCGGTGATGTATATTTGTGTGTCACCGTATCGCGCAAGCAACGCACTCAAGGGCTCCCTACCGAGGGATCGAACCTAGGCTTGAGCCGCTGCCGTGGGAGGCCTAATCGGGTACTAATGAACGCAGTACTTTAGCAGTGATGCGTGTTAAATAATTAGTCGTGAGGCTGAGTACCTTTAGCGCTCGCCTCAATGGTTCAGTGAAGCTGTAAAGACCTTTCCAGGCTATCAGCGTTTTCATTTCGAAAAAAAGACAGTGATGCGTGTACAAATAAAAACACAAACCGACAGACATGTATTTGTAAAAATGGTTAAAATGTATTTTACTACTTATTCCTACACCTGCAACAGTTACGTTAGATTTAAATTGTTAAGAGTACATTAATTTTTTTTAAACAATTAATATTGTACGTGTAATATTAGTTAAATCAAATAATTATCGTATGCGAGATTCAAACCTACAACACTCATCGAGATGTCAGTGCCGAATTGACACATATTAAATCACTACTCACAATTAATTAATTCCGTTCCAAGTGGTTAAAACTTTACGTGTAATAGTTAAATATTAATACCTCTATACAATAAAGACAACGTCAGAAGATGCGCACGTCTACTTCATCAGTTTTATCTCTTATCATACATCTCATGAGAGTTTCTAAGGAATAGAAGTGATCCTATGCATAAAGATTTCTTAACATATTCCAGATAAATGGAATGATATTCGTATATAATTTTAGTTGAAAGGAGATTTCAGAGAATTTTAGTGACGCGCGGAATGCGAAGTGTCACGACTGGAAACAGTGTGATATAATCTTTATATATTTACACATAATAAAAGACGTTTCTCTGTCAGTCTTCTTGGCGTTGGCGTACTCGAAAACCATATCATCGATTTATGTTTTTTTTTTTTTCTAATAATATGTGAGAAAATTCTGTTGTGATTTACTTATGTGTAATTTTCTTACATACAATATATCGTCCAAACAAAAAAACTCCCAGCACATTCTGCTACCGTATCTTACCGACATTAGTACATATTAGTCAATATTTGTGTTGGAAGTTATCAAACTTTATGATTTAAGTTTTTGACATTCATTGAAAAGATTAAAGCTTGACCTTAGTTTGTGAACGAAGAACAAATGAAGAAAATTGAACATAAGAGAAAAAGCTACTAAACCATTTTGTCTTTACCTATTTACGTATAGAATGAATATAATGAAGTAGACTATTACTTAAAATAGCATCGAAGTCGACAGTATCGAAATCAAACTTTTGTATATAAATCACACTAATCGCTTCCAAACTGTAAAAATATCTAATAAACCGAGTTTTTGGCGGGATATTGAAATGTCATGAGTGGTTTTTATATTTTATTCATAATCTTGTGATAATTGGCTCTATATTTTGTAACATTAGTGGTGTTTTAAGTAATATGGTGAGGTTATTGTGCACAAGTGAAGTGGATGGAAAATAATATAACGGAACAAGGATTCTGACTCGCCACAAAAACTCCCTAGTAAGTTCGAACAACACCGCCACCATCTTGTAATGATAGCAAGTACCTTAGAAGAGTTTTTGGCGGGATTTTAGTCTGTCATGTAGTGGATTTTATATTTTATTCATAATCTTGTGTTATTTGACTCTATATTGTGTAAATTTGGTGGTGTTTTACGTAATATAGTTAGTTTATTGTGCATAAGTGAAGTGAATGGAAAATAATACCACGGAGCATGAAATTCTGAGATGCCACAAAAACTCCCTGGAAGGTTCTAACAAGAGATCCACCATCTTGTTAGAATATTGATTCACAAGATGCTTTGTTGAAATAATCGCACGACGTTTGTGATATTATTGACTACGTGACAATGGCAGTAATAATCGGAAAGATTGATTGCCAAAAATAAAGTAAAAAAAAAGTACCTTAGAACCTTGTAATATCATAATCTACTCGAAAATGGGAGTAATAATCAACTAGAAAATTGGTGCCAAAAAACAAAACAAATATAAATAAAAAAAAGTTCATCTGCAATTTGAATGAAGACATATTTACTTGCAATTATACGCTGGACTAGGGACATATCTTTTGCAAACGTTTCTAAATATAAATGATGTTCAGTTCCTAATAAGTGCTTCTTAACATGTTATGAAGAAGAGGTAATAGTCGCGTGTTCGTTAAATGTCCACTTGTAGCGAAATGTTGCGGAAGCGAAACGAGAAATACTGGTTCGTGTGTCGTGCCTAAGCTAGTTGTTACTGCTCGCTGACTTAACTTGCTGTTCAGCTAACAAATTGAGACGACTAGCGACTTCGTAACGCGAACATCAATCTATCCCTAATTCCCATCACAGAGATAATTGGAAATGTTCGTCTTTTTTACTTTTCCTAAATAATATTAGAAATAAAATTGTAAGTTTGTTTGGTAAATGAAATTTTGCTTGCATTTTATCAGAGCTTTAGAAAGGACATAAGGGAAAAAGAAAAAATACTTTGCTATTGGTATAACCACACGATTAAAATAAATTAGCCAAAAAAAAAAATAGATACATTCGAACAATGAAAAAAAATGTAATTTGCTAACCCATTTAGCAAATATATGCAGTAGAGGATTTTTTATAGGAGCTCAAGTGATGGTAAACGGACGTTAAGTCGGTCATATTAATATTATAATACAAAATTAAAAAAAAGAACAAATAACACAGATACACAACACGTCACAGGGAGTTTTTGGCGGGATCTTGGTCTGTCATGTAGTGGATTTTATATTTTATTCATAATCTTGTGTTATAGGACTCAATATTTTGTAAATTTGGTGGAGTTTTACGTAATATTGTTAGTTTATTGTGCATAAGTGAAGTGAATGGAAAATAATATCACGGAGCATGAAATTCTAAGATGCCACAAGGACTCCCAGGAAGGTTCTAACAAGGGATCCACCATCTTGTTAGAATATTGACTCACACGATGCTTAATATTGAAGTGATCGCACGGAGCTTGTAATATTATTGATTACTCGACAATGGCAGTAATAATCTGAAAGATTGATTGCCAACAATAAAGTTAAAAAAAAAAATAAAAAAAAAAACACGTCACAGATGATCACATTTATTAGGAATACCTACCTACATCATACCATACGGTACCTTTAATCCCGAAAAAAATATTATAAGCGAACCAGCATGAAAGCGAGTGAATCCATTAAAAACGCTTGTAAAATATATTCTAGCTCCAAAAATTGTGAATAAAGCGACATTTAACAATATTTAAAAGCTAATGGTAGACAAAATTAGCAATAAACCAATTACTAAATGTAGATGCCAAATATAGTACTAGTCTGTCCATATAAGTTAGTGATTACTCATGCGTTGCGTGGGTGTTTTGGACAGTCTTCAGATACATGTGGAACGTGGAATCGCTTCTATCGATTAACACTACAATTGTCATATTAACTTATTTATCTAATCGAATGGCTAAATAGAGTATCCATGTTTTATATTGATTGGTTACTTACTTTCTTTGTCGTTGTGAGGTTCAATTTATGTGGAACAGTGCAGCAGCCAAAAGTTTAACTGGCTTATCTAATCGAATAGCTAAATAGAGTATCCATCTTTTATATTGATTGGTTACCTACTCTTTTTGTCGCTGCGAGGTTCAATTTATGTGGAACGGTGCATCGGCCAAAAGTTTATTACTCTTTGGCACCACGCGGGGAGTATGTGAAGAGGAATGAGAGATATACTTCTTGCGGATACGGGTAACATCAATAGATGGCAATGCGAGTAAGAAAACAAATGAAGATCGGGTGTGCTGGCGTCCCCTAAAATATTAAATAGTATAAATACTACACAAGGTATCCCACATCCAAGTCAACCTTTGAGAGGACGTATTCAAAATTTTACAAATTGTTAAGGCGTGAAAGCGTAAAAACAAACTGACTGTCGCATCTATGATATTACTTAAATTTAGTTACAAATTCAGTAACTTTTTTATTAATATGGCTACAAAAAAGTACCAGGTTTTTTTTAAAACAAAATTTCGTATACAATTATATTACTTTATTGAAAAGTGGATATAATAAAAATACTAAGTAGGTATATGTTTTCCATATATAATTAAAAAAACAAAGGCGATTTCAAGGGCAACAGAACACTTTCCATCTCAGAACGTATTGGTCATTTGCATATTTTTTTTAAAAATAGTTCTTATTATGAAAGCTATAAAGGTTAAATTGTGTATAAATATGAATGTATTTACTTAACAACGCCCCGTCGAAACCGGCTGGGTAATGTCAATGGAGTCACATTGGTGGGACCTTGGCTCAGCTCCTGGGAATACGAGTAAAAAGTTTGACTTCTCAAACAATATAATGGTTTGGAGTGACCATCGTTTTTGTGAGCAAAATAGATATGTACTGGACAAATTTTTTTGAGATACCTATCTCTGAAATCCGAGGCCACGTAGTATAAACAGGCATTTTCTATGAGATAACAAAAAAAAATTAGATAGAGGGGTTTAGGACTAGTTATTACATCAAACTATCTAGAAACTTCTATCGTTGTATTTGTAAATTTAGGATTTTTTTTCGAACTGACTACGCTATTGGCCTTGCAAGGCCTTTACAGCTTCACCGGACTATATTAATTTAGGTATATATAAATTTAGGTGTATATGCCACCTGTACTACAATCAATTCGACGTTATTATCTAGTTATGTATTACATTATAATATTTTTAAATTATATGGAATATACATTATCTATTTATTTAACTTATGTTTAATTATTTAGCAGTTTTACAGTTACAGTTCAGTACAGTATCATCTAAGCTACATTACATATATACAAGCTTAATCTTTACGCTTCACACGTATGGCCTCAATGACAATAATAAGATCTAACAGAGGTCACTACTTCGGCAAAGGTGTAAATATAGTAATGGCAAAACAACAATATTGAAAATAAAAATAGATCTATAATTAACGTGAACAATAATATAGGTGGTTGCCATGGAATAAAACACATTTTCATGAGACCAGAGTTGCAGACATCAGTTAGCGTTAAAATTTGTATTAACAAATTTTGTTTTTTTTTTTTTTTTTTTTTTTTTGGAACTGTTTACGCTATTATAAACCTAACAAGGTCTTAACAGCTTCACCGGACTCCAATAAATTTTGTTCTGTTACATAGCTATCTTTAATGTTCATTGGTTCAGTTTTTTTGAGTGCGATACAGAGACAGAAGATGGGAGTCTCATAGCCGAAGAAAAGAGATAGATATATCATAGTGCACCAGTGCTGGCTTTTACATAAGTACCTGGACGACCGAGCCTAGCTCGGTTTTTTAAAAAATATTTTTAAATTAAAAATGCCTTTTAAATTTTTTTTTACGAAAAAGAATATATGTATATCTCATCTGCTGCCATTCGGATTCGAACTGGGGTTAGATTTTCGAAGCAACCGATTTCCATCTGATGTATTTTTGTTTTGACAGTAGCGGCGAAATTTACATTTATATTCTAGGTTTATTTTTTCATTGCCTGAAATTTAAATTAAAAAAAGTTTTCTATGAATAAAATCTACCTAGATCGATTTATCGTCTCCGAAATTACCTACATACTAAGTTTCACGGAAATCGCTGGTGCCGATTCCGAGATCCTGAATATATACAAATATAAAAATATACAAGAATTGTTTGTTTAAAGGTATAAGATTATAGCCTAAATATTACTTATTAGAAAAATTTGAAAGTAGGACTACATTGTACATACTTTCACACGAGTAAATAAAAATAGAATATATTAAACGCTAATTAATATATATCTAAGTTATAAAACATCTGTCCGCCACTATTGTTTGCGTGTTTGAACAAACTAGAAATAAGTGAAATCATGGTGACCCTATTCAAGAGACGAGTACGCGGCGGATGAGACAGCAGAGTCCATCAACATTCTGTTCGCGTCTCAAATTGGAGTCTTTAGTGTTTGAAAAGTGGTCGGTAGCGTAAAAAAGAACTTTAATACTGCGCTAAACGTTTTTTTCTAAACGCCTACGATGGAAATGACTGCGTTTTACCTGTAACTACACTACAATCCAAAAAATTTTGTATTACCAAGTAATTCATAACAGATGGCGCTGTCATTTTGGCTGTTAATTAATATAGGCAATAAAGTTTACAATAAAGTCCCAAAACATGTTACCGATTTGCCAAACTCCAAATTTAAGCGCCACGTCAAGCGGGTTTTAGTGTCAAAAGGATATTATAGAGTGGATCAGTATGTGAACAATAGTGATGTCTGGAATTGACTCCTCTCTGTGCATTCACTATAAACTATTGTATGATGTATTGGAAATATATGTAAAAAAAATGAACCCGATCGAGTTCCTTGCCGGTTCTTCTCGATGGCTGGGTTGTTTTTCGAACCGGTGGTAGTTTTTGACGTTCATATGAGCCCTATTAGGGCCTAAACTGAATAAAGTGTGTTTGATTTTGATTTTGAGCCATATAACAAAGTAAAAGTGAGGCACTATGCCACGTTTTCGACATGCGTGTGCTAGTAACAATATAGTTGATCACAGATAACTACCAAATTACTTGATATACAATTGTCATGATCTATTCGCGCCTCACTTCCCGTCACATGTCATCATCCTAACTATAATATCATAAATGATAATTGTCTGTTTATTTGTCACGCCTCACATTAAGATAATTTTTCTGTCTGTTTCAATCAATGCTAAAGTAAAAGGCTTATGATAAAAATTTTCAAAAAAAAAATTTGTTCATAAAACCTTAAAAACCTCGAGTAACAGTTTGCCTTTGATTAATTAAAATCGGTTTAATCTATTAAAAGATGAGCCGACGTCAATCACATTTTTAAATTTTATTATTAGACATTTGGATCTTACTTAAGAATTATCACGCTATCTTTAATATAATCTTATAGAAGTTTTAACGTTGCTTATGTATTAATGTCACCGCGCTCGGCGACTGCTACCGCGTCACGCTCACGCGGACATTATTTCACAAGTCTAACCTAACCTGACCGAATTGGGGCGAGAAAATTGAGAAAAATAAATAGTCGACCTATTAATATACGCGGCAACACATCAATCACATGGCCCCAAATGAATTAGGTGTAGATACAACTTGATCAACTTCAGTCGAGGTGACATTTATATGTTATTTGTTCGGTTCATTGTGATTCATATTGTTGTACGTCACGGTTCGGTTAAACTTTCCCCCGAAAGGGTGGCGTATCCATAAGGGATTTCCTCACGTTAATAAAAAAAAGGTTTGCGAAACAAGTTTAAGAAGCTACGAATTTGATAAGCTCTATTCGTTGTACAATGTGTGAAGTGACACAAGCGATGGTGTAGAAACGAATACCAATGTTTATAAAGATATTTTATAACCAAATTATATTTTTGTTTTCAACCAGTTTAATCACGTATTTTCCTTTGTACATAACATATATTGTTAAGTTGCTGGTATCAGCCAGCTTATTAATAAATTTATTTTAGAAACACATATTCGATAGATGTAAATAAAAATTCGGAGTTACTTATAAATGTCATTTAGGTATGAAGGTATGGTAAATTAATAGAAATCCTTTAATTTGTTACAGATTACGAACGCAACTGTTTTCAATGCCTCCCTCAAATAGGGTCTGTTGCAAAGAAAGCACGAAATAAATCGAGGTATCGTATTATATTTTAATAATATGTCTTAAATGTATCTTCACTATTATTCAAGGTCAACAAGCATTTGTTAATAACAAAAAGTCGAGGAAGCCATAATGACTGCTGACAGATGTGAAAATAAAAAATAAAAAACTGTGTTCTGTTTTGAATTCTTAATTAGTACCGGGCCCGGTAGAATTTGTCCCGCGCTGAATATAAAAAAAAATCCTTGACAAATTATAAAACCTAATAAATCACTTTATCTATTGGTGAAAACCGCATGAAAATCCGTTCAGTAGTTTTTGAGTTTATCGCGAACATACAGACAGACATTTATCATATTCTGCAAATTATTTAAAGTTCTAAGTTCCAATAAATAAATGTAAATGTAACAATGTGAATCTTAGTAACAATGTAAGTGTTAAAGTTAATGATAAATAAATAAATAAAATAAATAAGAGAGACGCGCTAGGGGACGTTGTTTTATACTATGTAATGATAGTGTCAATGACAATATTAAAATTTCATAATTTATTTATTGAAATTATTAACATTAGTGTGGTTGTTATGTTACTGCTATTGACACTGGGAGCAATAAATGTATACATTTTTATAAAGTATATTAATCAATGAAACATGGTGAGCTGCAAGACAACAATATTACACGTACACATACATGCTTCTATACTACATATTGCCTAACCTCACGCAGGCCGCGCAAGTGCAATACGGCCGGTCATGCTTACGTAGCATGTCATGACGCGAAATTATAATTTTATCTTCTGCTAAAAATACCACTCAACGCGCCAAAATAAGTTTTCACTCCAAAAATTATACATTTTTAAGCTACATTACTACAAAAAAAAAGTAATCATTAATTACTGTCGCATTACGACCATTAAGATAAGTACCTGACCGAGCCTAGCTCGGTTATTTAAAAAATATTCTTAAATTAAAATAAATTGTTAGGTTTGCCTCTGAAATTAGACAATTTTCACATAAAAATAAAAATGAAAAAAGATATCTTTTTGCTGTCACTCGGATTCGAACTGGGGTTACACGGATTTTCGAAACAGCCGATTTCCATCTGAACTATTTTTCTTTTGACAGCGGCGGCGAAATTTACCTTCATATTCTAGCTATATTTTTTCATTGCCTGAATTACTCAGTCAAAAAAGTTGTCTATGAATAAAATCTAGCTACATCGATTTATTGTCCCCGAAACTACCTACATATCAAGTTTCACGGAAATAGATGCCGTCTCCGAGATTCTGAATATATACAAATATAAAAATATACAAGAATTGCTCGTTTAAAGGTTTTAGATAGATTATATATAGATAGATTATAGTAAAATCATAAAAACATACAACAAATTTTAGAAAAAAACACAACTTTGAAATCAATTGGGTTTATGCATTTATCAGCGTGTGGTAACCCTAATATACACATTTTCTACGTATCATCTACGATAGAATATCTCAATTCACGCTGAACAAATAGCGTTCTCATAATACAAGATAATGTATTATGCATGCTTTCATACAATCCAATAAATAAATTGCATAATCCTAATATGAAAATCGCATTCAGAAAACGGCGGGGAGTCAGCTGATTGTCATCTAAGTTTACCATAAAATCTACTTATAAAATGTTATGGAATAATAGTTCTTATTAAATCAGCATAAGGGCTGATCAAATTTACTTGCAATGAACAAGAAGAATGCGTTCATAAGTAAATACAATGTACTATAAACGAGCATGTTTTCTGTCTACAGTTAGTGGTTAATGGTGCGAATGTACTAGTAATTTCCGAATTCATTTTTTTTTATATGTATACTTTTATACTCTCTCTTGGCTCAATGAATTTATGTTGTTCCTCATTGACAACAAGCTGTGCCTGCGATTTCGTCCGCGTGAAACTTTTTTTTTTTGTAGCTCGACAAAGTGACTGCACTATGCCTGATGGTAAGCATAGTACAATCCAAAAACATCGGCAACCACCGAGAGACAGATTATCCATCGCCGGTCGCCGCTGTCATGCCGGCCATAATGGCGAAAGTCACCCGGTACTGGATATGCACAGGCTGATCCCGAAACGCGACGCGCAGAAGCGAGTCACTATGACGGGCTTTTTCGCCATATACATGGTGGTTGCGACCCAGTCAGGCTGTAAAACCCTACCACCCCGCTGTCGCCATTGCCTCGTTCGTTATTCAGCAGGGTGCACCACGTGCATGTGAGGTTGGCTTGGATGTTCAAGTCTTAAGATGTTACTCGACACCCCTTACTTAAATTTAAAGAACCCCATTATTTAAAGAACAGCGATTAATAAAGACATCTGTATGTATTAAGTCCATTTTTATCTACTCTTCTCTCGTACTTAAGTCACGTCATCATTAGTGATGCGTGTTCGTACAAACAGATAGACAGACGGACATTTCTAAACATGCCAACTGCAACAATGTTTTTATGAAATCTTTTTAATAAATTTTTATTAAATCTAAACGTACATACACGTATACACATACACATAAGCATAGATTATGTCAAAATATAAACATTCTATTAACACAAGTACCTGTGCGACTGAGTCTAGCTCGCTTGTCTAAAAAACATTGTTAAATTAAAATAAACCATAAGATTACCATATTATTACAAAAAAAATATATTTAAAAAATATATCTCTTCTGCTGTCACTCGGATTCGAACTGAGGTTACACGGATTTTCGAAGCAACCGATTTCCACCTGATCTATTAATCTTTATATTCTAGCTATATTTTATTATTGTCTGAAAACTTAGTTATTTTTTTATGTATAAAATCTAGCTAGATCGTTTATCGTCTCCGAAACTATCTACATACTAAGTTTCACGGAAATAGATGACGCCGTTTCCGAGATCCTAAATATATACAAATATAAAAATATGCACGAATAGCTCGTTTAAAGGTATTAGATTCAACACACTGAAGCGATATTAGCTCAATGATTAGCTTATTCGGACAATACATCGATCGATTTGGGTTCGAATCTTTGCTCGAAATTCTAATGAAATTTAAATACTGGAAATAATAACAAATTTGGTCATTCCGTGTTTCAGGTTTAATAAAATCTGTATTCGTTTTTTTAGATAATAGTGCTAGGTTTATGACAAAGTCACGGAGAACATTACCGATTTTCTACTATCTAGTATCTACTAATAAAAGTCTAGTCAAAATCGGTTTAATCTTTTGAGATGTAAGGTCCAACTTTTTTGATTTGTAAAGAAAAGGCAAGGGAAGTAGAATATATAGCCAAGTCAGATCTAATTACATAATCTATATCTACATATAGATTTTTAAAAGAGTACCATTAGTTATTGTAATTATGAAAACAATTAAAAATAATATTTATTACCTATATAATATTTATTACATATGTCACTCAAGGATAACCGAGATCTCTATCACTGAAAGAACTTGTAGAAACCGATTTGTAGTTTCAGATATTTTAAACATAATTTCAACTGCTATCTCCTTATAATAATTCAATATAAACAAAGGCATTTCACAGAACAAGAACGGAATTATAATTTTACGTACTCATGTCCATAAAGTCGGTGCGTGCAGGCACGCTCGTAAAAAAACTTTTAATAGCGCGCAATTTTATGCTTGTGCATGTCAAATGCTAATTTGTCTATATTCATTTGTTCCTCAGTAGTGAAAGAAAGTAAAGGAAGAAAATGAATCAAAGGAAGTTGTATTTTTGTCCGAGGCATTATTATTGTATATACTATAAGCATATTTTTTATTAATTATTTTAATTTTATTAATTATTTTAATATACGTTTTAAGGTATGACTTGCTTTGGGATCACTGATATTGCTTCTAAAAAATTGACATAAATTAGACGGGCACAAAATCGCGTGCGGACCTCTCATGTGTTCCCATACCACTCTAAAATACACGATAATTTGACGTAACAAGATGTCGTACCGCATGTGATGCGTGTAGCATAACAGTTACAGCACAATATAATAAATTACAGCGTAATACGTAGTTGCCATTGACAGTGATCGGGTATGATCCGTCCAGTTAATTAAAGGTTGGAAGTAGTCAGGACTCGAGTCGACTGGTAATTCGATAATAACGAACGTTGCGTCGATGTATCATTTTGTGAATAATTTCATTTGCAGCGACATATTATTTAATATATGAGAATACGTAAACAACGGATAATTCCTTTTGAACTTTTACGAAGTCCAATATTTACTGCTTAAGGAATTTTGAGAATAGTATGGATATACTGATAGATGATTTACTGTCCTAAAATTCAAACTATAATGATCGAGATAAGTTAAAAAGCCAGTGTTCACTATGTCTTACATGTTCCGGCCCACGCATTTTAGTTATTTTTTTATGAAAAACACAACCAATATTTTATCTCTTGTTGATTTAAATGCACGTTGGGTTTTTTTTTTTCGAAATGACTACGCTATTGACCCAGCAAGGTCTTAACAGCTTCACCGGACTACTAAGGCGAGCGCTTAAGGCACTCAGCCGATTTTATTTTGGCAACCAGCTCAAGGGTGCACGGCACACCTCGGCTTGAATGTTGCCTGTTGCATGCAAAATCGCGACCTATCTTAGCTAACCTAGCTAACTATTCATATATGCATGAGTTGTTGAAACGTATATGTGTACCAAGCATACACGCCTCAACAACTCCTCCATATATTTATTATCGGAGAATTGAGAGTTTTTCAGTTCGATAAGGGAAAAAAGTAAATCCTTCCACTTTCATGTGTAATCGTGTAGTCGTGCACGTGTGTGGGGGTGATCGTGTAGTGATGTAGCAGTGATGTATATTTGTGTGTCACCGTATCGCGCAAGCAACGCACTCAAGGGCTCCCTACCGAGGGATCGAACCTAGACTTGAGCCGTTGCCGTGGGAGGCCTAATCGGGTATGTACGTTGGGCGTTTAGATGACCCTAAGATTTAAGTGAAAGAACAATTTTAGATATTTTTACTTAATAATATGGAGTTGCTCACAATATTAGGTGAGATTACAGTTGGCGTGAAACTTTCAATGTGTACCGTATTTTCAAACTTGCGCCGAATACTGCATGTTAGTTTGTAAAATAAATTGTACATTGGTTCATACGCGGTTACAGTAGCACACGTTATATGTGTTTTTCTATAAAAGCAAAAAACTTTATAAATTATGACACCACATATAGCCTTCGTGCAACTCCAACGGTTCTTTTTCCAACTGTATTTTTTCAAATTTATCGTCATGTCTTGTTCATCTTATACATAATTCTATATTATTCTCTTATATAGAATATATTATTGTAAACTATCTTCAGAATTCGTTCAGCAGTTTTTCATGAAAGAGTTATTTGTTTGCGACAAAAAAATGATTTATATTATATGTAATTGTTTATGAGGTTTTAGTTTCGTGGCGATTTTTTTTTTCTCGAACTGACTACGCTATTGACCTAGCAAGGTCTTAACAGCTTCACCGGACTACAAGTTTCGTGGCGAGAGATGGCGCCACTAACGAGATAGCTCGCGCTTTCATATTATCGCTATTTTTGGTGATGGCGACTATTGGTTTGACATTCGTTCAGTTCGCCAGGTATCCCAAGTAACCAATTGTAGTCACATCTGCTGGTTGACTAATTTTGTTGTCTTGTTATCGTGTCATCGCCTTAGCCGTTTCTAGTCAAAACATAGTATTTTTCGTGGCGGCAAAATTTCTGTAAATAATTATAAATATATCCATCCATCCTTAAGGAATTTCTCGTTTAAAATAAGAAGTATGGAACCCTGTTTATGAGTAATATTTGCTTATTTAAATACTTATTCGCGTAATCACTTTCAGAAAATAAAGAAGCAATACGTAAGTATGGGGCTTTAAAAAGAAGCAATTATATTTTCCATACATTTTGTGAGACGCAGGGGCTTTACTCGTGAGCGTGTTTGTACAGTATCGCAAATTGATATTACAGAATTACATATGACAGTTTTTTTGTTCTAACATATCAAATTATTTAAGGAAAACTCTTTCATACTATAAATCAGTGCGCGGCATAAAATCGTAAACTATAAACAAAAAATACACAGACTACAGTTTTTTTTACATTTTGTACGACTAATCAAAGTGTGGTAAGGAAATTGCAAATTTAAAATAGAACATTGGAAACAAAGAATATTATTTTGCACGATTAGTTGATATCTGATTGGAAATTGCAAAGTTAAAACAGAAAATTATAAAAGAGTGTTTTGGTATTAATAAATACTATTAAACTATTTTGTACGATTAACTAACATAAAATGAATATGCTAGTCTACGATTTTTTATTAATATTCTTTATAAAAAGTGCATTTAATAAATCATATTTTTAGTACTAGCATTTAACAAAAAAAAAACATTCCTACATATTTCTTTCAACTTGAGTTTAATAATTATTGTTTTTCGTTCTATGGAGACTTTAAAGCAACTGTGGTGATTAAAGGAGGTTTTTGTCTTAGGAATTAATATTTTTTGGGAGTTTCGTAATACTGCGTCAGAGTGCCTTTGCTTTTTGGGTTTCTCTCTCGGCCGTCAGCGTTAGTTTTGGATACATTTTTCTAACTATTAAGTACCGTGCGTTCACTTTATTGCTATAGCAAAAAATTCCAGCGTAATAACGGTGTGTTCTAGGATAATGTAAAACGCTCAAAAACACGGTAACCGACCATTCACCATTAGAGTCACGAATATAAGTACTTAAATTGTGTTATTTAATTGCCATAAACTGTCGAGAAAACAGTTTTTTTTTTGGTCGAGTGTATGGAATTGTGTGTTCGTTTCGGGTATTTATTCTGTTATCTCTCGTCGTGACCATAAAGCCTTGTACGGTTAACATTGGTTGCAAAGGCAACAACAGTTGGCAATAGCGGACCTGAGTTTGTTGCACTTCCTTATCTCTCCATATCTTATTCAGAATTCCGTAAAAAACACATTATTCTAAAAAGAAGCAAATAGTTTTTTTGCTGAGTTACTTTGTAGAGTAAACATCGACAATGAAAAGTTAGAAATATTGTTAACAAGCGTTGATTTTTTTCTTTTTCGAAATGACTACGCTATTGACCCAGCAAGGTCTTAACAGCTTCACCGGACTACGAACAACAAGCGTTGATGATTCTATGTTAATAGTAAGTAGATTTTATTAAAATTTATATTTCTTAACTGGAAAATATCCTATTTAAACACAATAAATTTGTATGTGTAGTTTTATTTTATACATTTTATTTTAAAGCCGAATTCCTTCAATTAACATATACGGAACCTCTCGTTTTATAGAAACAACACTCGTGACAGTTTTTTGTTGTATCTGAGCGGGTAAAGCTAATATTTGCCTTCAATCTATTGACTCTATATTCTCGGTCGAGTTTGGAATTTAAAGAGAACAATCATTTCTTTGCATTCATACAGTCGACTTGCGTACGAGCATTTTAATATAAAAGACTTAAACGGGCTTGATGACGTTGAAGTCTTTTATACTGTAGTTAGAAATCTACATTGTCTTCAATACACAAAATAAGAATTTAAACCTAACTTATTTATACTATTTAGATTTTTGAAAAAAAAAAATGTTGTAGGTGTCTAAGAATATATAATAAAATACATTTCAATTATTTTTAGAAATGCAAATCACTCAATTTGTATGAACACGAATCACTGTTAAAATACTTCGTTTATGATAGAAACTTTTCGAGAAAATCATAAAGTAACATTTAATCATTGCTTCATTCAAAACGGTTCGGCCTATCAAAGTTATTGTAATTTTAATGACGACGTGAGTTACGTACGGAGACGAAGAGAAAAGTAGATAAGTAATTAGAATTAATACATTCAGATGATTTTATTGGTTACTGTTTTGTACATTAGGTTTCACGCGGAAGAAATCGCGGGCACAACTAGTTTTGATAAAAAGTATAAACATTCATTAAGCTTTCTTTTAAGATACTATAAAAAAATAAGTAGTTATTACTTTTTACCTATCCGTGTGACGTTATAACTATATATGTGATATTTGATATGAAAACTCGTCTTGTCGCGCTTAACTCGAAGGTCAGCATAGAACAAGGTCAACTCGTATTGTACGCGTCTAACCTTGTGATTAGGCGACTCATTATGAGACCCGCGGCCACTTAATCATTCGTTCTATTAGAGAATTTCAATTAAAATTGAAGAACGTTAATAGAGAAGTAGTTTTTGTATCGTCCTGTCGTTGACTAATACTTACAACAACCGCAGGAAAAGCTATTTAGATTACTATGTAGAGTCTTTATAATGTAGTTTGGAGATCCCTAATGGATATTCAAACCGACGTGTAGCTGTGGATGTGTTATGTCTGATTCGAACGGAATAAAACCCCGTGATATCTTCCTACATTTTTTTTGCGGGGAAGCATGGACTAATCGGAACTACGTTTGCTCGCCCGAATGGTGTTGGCACCTCTTAAGAGGCTCCGACTGCAGTCTGAGGGAGTTAAGATGGTAGATCTCTACGTATTTTGGTATAACGAAATACTTCCTATAACATTTTTTTTTTCGAATTGATTACGCTATTGACCTGGCAAGGTCTTAACAGCTTTACCGGAGTACACTCCCTATAACAAAAAAAAAAATGTCAACTGGGTTTATTTACAAAAAAGCTATATTCCTATGTGATATGCTATGTCTTAAATAATATTATAAATGCGCAAATAATTGTGTTTGTTTGTCACATTTAACGCTACTCAACCGATCTTTCTAGAGTTTTGCATGTACATTGTCAGAGATATATAGAAAAGGACATAAGATAGCTTATATCGGTCTATTCTACATTGACGCAGGTGAAACCGCAGCAAAAGCCAGTAGATCATATTAGCTTTATAGCTTTACGAAGTAATACATTCATAATTTATACGAGGTTAAATATTTATAGTAAGTATTATTAATACTATTTTTTTTTCGATCTGACTACGCTATTGACTCAGCAAGGTCTTAACAGCTTCACCGGACTACTTAGGCGAGCGCTTAAGGCACCCAGCCGATTTTATTTGACAACTGGCTCAAAGGTGCACGGCACACCTCGGCTTGGGCTGTTGCCTGATACATGCAATTCACGACCTATCTGAGCTTTTCTTTTTCTCCCGCTTTCCTCTATGGTTGGGGTGACACGAGATCTCATTGGACTTCATCGTGTCGCCCCAAGCGGTTGGCCTAGCGTAACAGGACACTACGCTAGGCCTCCTCCTTGGAAGGAGACGGTCCTGTGATTAACGGCCGCCTCCTCCATCCGCCGGACTGGTGCAAGGGAAGATGAGCCCTCCCAACCGACCCATCTTCCTTCGGCCCGACTACGATAGCGGGAGGAGGCGGACAAATTGCCGCCTCCTCCTACTGGTTCTTCATTGGCGGAGACGGCCACTTAGAGACGACTACCTCACAGAAGGAGGCTACCATATTCCATACAGACTCGCTGCCGAGCATGGCTTTCACCACGCTCGGCAGTGAGAGATCCTCGCCTATCACCGAAGCCAGAGTGCGACGCTGTTCCTCCCACGCAGCAGACTCAGACAGGGTGCACTGCGCGATGTCCGGGTCAACGCCGCACTGATGGCATATGGTGGTGGGTGGTGGTATTCGGTGCAGGTACCAACCGAAGCACCCGTGCCCGGTCAGCACCTGCACCAGACGGAACGTCAAAGAGCCCCACTTCCGTTGACACCAATTCTGTAGGACCGGGCAGACGGCGTCGATAGTCGTTCTACCGTACTGCGCGTCCGCCTGGTCCTGCCTCCACCTCTCTCTCCGTCCTTCTCCTTTCCTCTATTTCCTCGGGAGCAAGAGGCTCCCCATCTGTTTCTTGGCCGCCGTATATACATACGGCGGCAAGCACTTTCGGTAGCCTCGTATCACACTCAGCGTCACGGTGCGCTGCGCATTTCGCAACACACGCACATTGGTGGCGCTGAGGACGTCCGCCCACAACGGTGCCTCGTAGGCGGCCATGGACTGCACAACCCCCATGTACAGGCGTCGGCATGCAGCACTCGGCCCCCCCGTGTTGGGGAGGAGTCGTCCGAGCGCCACCGCCGCCCCGACTATGCGCGGTCCGAGCCCCTTAAAATGGGGCTCGAACCGCCAACGTCCGTCCAGGGTGAGGCCCAGATATTTCATCTGGGTCCCCACCCTGACCCTGATGCCTTCTACATAAATGTGAGCCCCCGGAGGTGGCCCTCGCCGAGGTCCATGAAACATTAGGCCTCGGTCTTATTGAGGGCCACCCCGAGGCCCAACCTTCGTATGCGCCTTACCACGAGGGTAACGCCTCCGTAACCAGGCGTATCAACTCATTTATTTCTCCTCCCCGGGCTACGACTAGATCTGAGCTAACCTAAGCTAAGCTAACTATTCATATATATATGAGTTGTTGAAACATATATGTGTACCAAGTATACATACCTTTACAACTTTTATATATATATCATATTCGATAAGGGAAAGAAAAAAAACCCTTCCACTTTCATGTATTAGCATGTATGCGTGCACGTGTGTGGGGGTGATATGTGTAATTTTGTCGCAGTGATGTAAGATTTTGTGTCACTGTATCGCGCGAGCAGCGTACTCAAGGGCTCCATACCGAGGGAACGGACCTAGGCTTGAGTCGCTGCCGATTAATACTATTGTTTACATTATCAACTTACAAAAGGCTTCGACTAAATCTCTGGTGTACGGAAATTTCTCAAAAAGACACCTGATGTCGTAAATAGTCGCCTCGAATTATTGTTATTTCCCAAGGACACATGTACCATTACTCTTGTATTGCAGTATTTCTAGGAAATTTTCGCCTGAGTTACTAAACACATCAAGCATCTATCTCGTCAGTCGTCAATTAACTTTGAAACTGTTGTAACATGGCGTGTAGCAAGCCTTGTAAAAGAAAAACCTTATCTATTAAAGACAAAGTTACTTTAATACGTGCAATAGAGAAAGGAAAAAAAAGACAAGTGGTGTTTGAAACTCTTTACTTTAAAAGTTGGGTCCCTTAAGTTCCGTTATAAAAAGTTTATACTACTTACCGAATATTTATAGTATTAGTTTATGCGTAATAATTAATAAGGGTTACATTACTGTTTCAATTGTATTTTTATAGTGAATTTAAGTTTAAATCTACTTTGGACATTAAATTAATTATGCTTTATTAATAATTTACCTTTTTTTTCATTACATATAATTATTAACATTACATCATTTATTATTACATTGTATCTTTACTCATTAAAATTTAATTGTGAAGTTTATTTATATAAAGGAATTCTTAAAAAAAAACATTTAATGAATCCCACATCTTCTATTGATTGCTATAGCGGGATTATAATTAGCTTCGAGATAAATGTTCGTACACGGAGCAATTCTAAAAGGCACATTATTGTGTATGTACTAGCTGATAATCGCGACTTTGTTTCCATTGTTGTTTATAATCTTAACGATATAGTTTATGTACAGAGGAGAAAAAATTGAAAACAAAAATATAAGTTATGCTTAAGTCTTTTTAAATAAAGTTATTCGTTTACCTCCCTCCTACGCATGCGTATGACACTACTTGTCCTCCTTCTCCCCGATAAAGAAATACGAGTCACTGAAGGCATAGTGTTTATACATATTCGCAGTATCCTAAAACTTCAATGTCTTTATATTTACTGAAGATATTGTAGATTTTGAGACGATTTTGTAGGTGGTAGAGCCACGCTGAAGCTGTTACTGGTTTCAGCATGAATGGGTCGGCTCATCCGGGGTAGTACCACCCTCTCACAGAAAACTAACGTGAAGTATCAGTGCATTTTTGCGTTTCGTTTGGTCAGTGAGAGTGCCGGAAGCCCACCTTCCCTCCCATCCCGTCCCGTCCCGTCCCTTCCTCCCTCTCCACCCTTTCCGCAACCCCCAAACACAGGCTGGCAACGCACTTGGAACTCCTCTGGTGTTACTAGTGTCTATGGACGGCGGTGATCACATAACACCAGGTGACCCGCATGTTCATTTGACTCCTATGACATAAAAAAAAATCATGATCTTCTTTTTCATCTTACACTAACACTTTCCTCATCTAAGTAGTTGTTTTCATTTCACAACATGTTTTCCTTTCCCACTCTCCCCTGTCTAATGTCATATCAGTATTCCCACCTTTTATACTCATCATTTTTCACACAATTCATCCATAACTTTTTCGGTCTTTCTCTAATACTATATCGGTCTACCTTCATACACAAGACTAAATTAAGATAACGTGATATTTTTATTAGCTATAAGGAAAAAGCTAAAAAGAAGTTAATCGAAATCTATCCAGTACTTATTGCGTAATACGTGTGCAACGGTTGATTACTTGACTATTTTTTCATTCTATATAATTTATCCACGTGTGAGTAAAGTCTGCTTGATTACTTCATATGTTATTATTTCACATTACATGAATAGAATAAAAAATTATAATACCCATCTTGTACATTGCCCACTGATGTCATACCTAACATGGAATTATATGCCTCATTACTTAATATATTCTAATGTTAAGCTTAATAATATTGATTTACGTATTTACTTAGAACTGTAAGAATAGTAATGTAATTAATTAAATAAAGAAATATGAATGATGTTTATGAACTTCAACACTGATTACCATTACAGTACAAACTATTTCATCTCGATATAAAGTAGCGTTGCTGCATAAAGACTTCTCTCAATTTTCCGATAATAAATATATGGAGGAGTTATTGAGGCGTGTATGCTTGGTACACATATACGTTTCAACAACTCATACATATATGAATAGTTAGCTAGGTTAGCTAAGATAGGTCGCGATTTTGCATGCATCAGGCAACAGCCAAGCCGAGGTGTGCCGTGCACCCTTGAGCTGGTTGCCAAAATAAAGTCGGCTGAGTGCCTTAAGCGCTCGCTTTAGTAGTCCGGTGAAGCTGTTAAGATCTTGCTGGGTCAATAGCGTAGTTCTTTCGAAAAAAAAAACCTTCTATACCATTCACTCTATGGTAATGAAAATCAATATGTGTTGTAGGGTGTCTAGAGACTCTAGAAAAAAAATAATCCGTAACAGTTTAACCGTCCCTAAATGAAGATACTTTTCCCGTTCATTTAACATGAAGTTATTTGTTACTTTTTAGAAATTATTTATTATCTTTAAATATCTAGCGGGCCCTAAATATCCTAAAAAAAATCCTTGACAAATTATAAACCAAAACCTTTTTAATGAATCACTTTATCCACGGCTGGAAACCGCATGAACATTCGTTCAGTAGTTTTTGAGTTTATCGCGAACAGATAGACAGACGTGGTAGGGGACTTTGTTTTACACTATGTACTGATAAAATAATGTACCAAATAACGTTAATTGTCTATTTACTATATGATCTCTTTGGTATATCCATTATATGATCTGAAATTCTGATATGGGCACCAAAAATTTAATTTGTAAATTTTGATAAGGTTCACAATTTATTTTTATCGTTTTTTCTTTGCCCGTCATTAAATCCTCACTTTTTCGAGATCACTAACTCACTATTGTGTTTATGTGGTATGAAGTTATTTTATCAAGTTTGCATAAAAAATATTGTAGACTGCAATAAGCATTTGGTCTTTTCTCAATGTTCGAAGTTTATCACTCAAAGGACGATTAATCATAGAATATATTAAAGGCAAGTTTATCTTGTTAAAAGTTTTTGGATTTGAGACCAAGCGTATTTATTCTGCACTTCAAATGAGTCTTAGCACACAACAATACATATTTCTTGGCACGATGGCGTCACTTAAATGAGTCACTTTCCGCCCGTGTGTATACTTACAAACATACTGAGCGGACCGTGAATCTACTGTTTTGATTTTAATCTGTAATTATTTATTATCTGATCTTAATATATGATATAAATTACCTGGTGCGAAATAACAAGTGTCAGACGTACAACAAATTAAATTGTTAAAGGAAAAAATGTAATAAAAAATTATCTTGCCAGCATAGATATGGAGACTGAAGTTAAAAACGAAGTCTTCATTTATCTTGTTATAAAAATAGTAACTGAATTATTCTACATACATGCCAAATAAATAGTAATGTAGACTTATAAACTTATTAATTTTATAATTTGACTAGCTGCACTCCGTGATTTTGTCCATGTCATACTACTATGTAAACCATAATAACAAGACAATATAAATTAGCGTTACCCAGTGGTATGTTATAACAGAATGGATAGCATAATAATCTTCTCCGTGAATAAAAACTTTTGCTATGGTTCTGCAGTAGCAAGCTAGTAGAGTATATAGATTAAAGTTCTATTCATTTTGTTTTTTGATTTCACTCGTAAACGTTTGGATTATCTGCGTACTTCAATTATCATTAACGTCGGAGCATTTGTATTCGGAGTACTCAGAGCTGCTTCGGGAGTACTCATAGCTTTATTTAACGATCGTTCCTTTTTCTTTTGTTTAGGCCTGCTTTTAATGTAGACTGAGTGAAGTGTTATAGCCTCTTTGTTTCTTACTAACCATTGCTTTTAATTAACAGATAAAATAATAAACTAACTTAAAAATAGACGAGAATGTCCCTGACCAGCTAGTTGTGCCCACGAGTTCATCTGCGTGGAACCTGATGTACAAAACAGTAATTAATGAAGTCATCTGCATGTATTACTATCTAATTTTCATTCGCATTTAAGTCGCATCGTCATTAAAATTGCAATAACATTTGATAGACCGCACCGATGTTAATGAAACAAAAATTGAATGTTCCTAGAAAATATGCCTTATGATTTTACCATAACCGCAATACTTTAGTAGTGATGTGTCTTCAATCAAATAGTCAGACGAAAATCTTTGAAAATGATTGAAACATATTTTATTACCTATTCCTACGCACCTATGTCATTTTTTTTTATTATAAAAGGCTAATGAGTACAGACACGTTAAATCTACATTATTATTTTATGTATGGATTATATCGTATGTCTGTTAGTCTAAATAAGTCTAAAATAAATACAACCTAATTGAGAACATCCTCCTTTTTGAAATAGTATAAAAATCTATTCATGCTTAAAGTATATCAATCTTTTATCTTGGAAATCTTTAAATATTGTAATAAAATCATCTTTATCTTCTTAAACGGACTAGTACTTCCTGAGATTACCCCCTACAACGTCACCAACCTTTTTTTTGTTTTTTCGAAATGTCTACGCTATTGTCCCAGCAAGGTCTTAACAGCTTCACCGGACTACTAAGGCGAGCGCTTAAGGCACTCAGCCGATTTTATTTTGGCAACCAACTCAAGGGTGCACGGCAAACCTCGGCTTGGCTGTTGCCTGCTGCATGCAAAATCGCGACCTATCTTAGCTAACCTAGCTAACTATTCATATATGTATGAGTTGTTGAAACGTATATGTGTACCAAGCATACACGCCTAAACAACTCCTCCATATATTTATTATCGGAAAATTGAGAGTTTTTCAGTTCGATAAGGGAAAAAAGTAAACCCTTCCACTTTCATGTGTAAGCGTGTACGCGTGCACGTGTGTGGGGGTGATCGTGTAGTGTTGTAGCAGTGATGTATATTTGTGTGTCACCGTATCGCGCAAGCAACGCACTCAAGGGCTCCCTACCGAGGGATCGAACCTAGGCTTGAGCCGCTGCCGTGGGAGGCCTAATCGGGTATAAACGTCACAAACTCACAAACTTTACCTCTCTATAATATTAGTATAGATTCACACAATCCATCCATTCTTCTTCAGTCTTTCTCTGCTAATATATCCGTCCTCCACCTTCATACTTAACATTTTTCTTATTACATGACTTCAAATTCAAAGATCCAAATCGAAATTGTATACGAAATAAACTTATATCGAAATATATATATACAAGAATTACTCTATACTTAAATTAAATATATAAGATTAATAGAATTTTATACTTGTTTAAATATTACAGTGATTCTATCAGCTACGAGAAATGTCTAAGAAGGAATTTTTATTACTAACCGGTATTGATGCAATGTAATTCGTTAGAAGTCAACAGTAAAATGCGACGTTTTTATTATTCAAAACATGAAACGGTGCGCTGGCGTTTTGTATGACATGTTTTGATATACGCGAACAGAATTCAAGAAGACACCGGACGATGATGTCGTTGCGTTTGTGACTGACGTGTTTGGTATTTAAAACCGTATACCTACATAGAATTATTACGTACGCTGGTGTAAATATGCCCTTATAACTTATTTAAATGTTTTCTACCTTTATATGTAAAACTGTTTGTGCGTCTTTTTGTAATTCATGTATTCCAAAACTTTTTAATCTTGATTTTTGGTACTTCTGTAGTCACCTGTGAATGCTTTTTAAGTTTGATACGATAGGTGACTTTGTTGTTAAGGTCTACGTTTTAAATTAGCATAATATAGCGTCTATATATTTTAATTATAGTTATAATATAAATTCGTCTAACTCTCGGATCCGATACTAAAGAAAATTCTAACTAGTTTTTTTTTTTTCTCTCTTTTTATAAATCAAAACTCCTTCAATAGAGATGAACCTGTTATCGCATATATCTTACATAAATATGATTCACAAACACAAAGTAAATCCTAGACCCTAAAAATTTGTGTGTTAAACAAATCCAGCGTGAAGTCAAAGCACTCAGTAGTGTAACAGCAAAGGCGAAGTATGTAATTACTAGAACCACTGCAAACTCAGTTCGGCTAATTTTATAATGAATGTTCCGAATTTTTCAAAACGGACTAATATTTTTGGCAGGGATTCGAATCTACGTCGTCGGAGTGTTGCCTGAATATACTAACATTGGTCGATCATCACTTGATTTTTATATACAAACAAGAAATAATTTGTACATAACCATACTTGGGAAGATTTAATGTTAGTCTAGATAAAGTAATATACTTAATTATAGTCTAAAAATGTGATTCATTACAGAAAAATATGTCATCAGATGGCACAATACAATTAAGGTACTTTCTAGTATCATTGTAACCATCTTTGACTGAGACATCTGGCGCCTAAAGACTAACAGTGTATTGTGGCATACGCAGCTGCAAGAAGAACTTACTCTGGGTACTTCCTATTTTTTATTAAATAACAAGGTTTAATCATCTCATATTTTCTCGTATATATAAATTTCTTCTGTACGTGTGTATGTCACCGAACTCCTAAACGGCTGGATCAATTTTGATGAAATTTTGTGTGTGTATTCTAGTGGATCCGAGGATGGTTTAGATTCGGTTCTAGACGACAAAGGAACTTTTGCCCTTTCTGCGTATATCCTCTTCAGCATCGATCCCAAAATTCCTGACTACGACGGCTTGTGAAGAAGGTACCTGTAAAGTGGATGATTATTTCCTTTCGATCTCTAAAATCTATTTATGTTTACTTTCATTATAATGTATTTTAGTGTCAGTTTCATAACGTTTCACCACATTGTCACTTAGCCTCACTTATGATTTTCATAGGACGTTAGGAAATAAAATAAACAACTCTACACAAGGCTAGAATGAGTTTAGTTAGCCCGTTCGAGAATCGGTCCAAACCGATAACGATCGCAACCGCAAAACCATGGAAGCGGTCAACATTTCAACCGCAATCCAATTAATATCCGAGGATTACTGTTTGAAGTAGCAAAATAGAAAAAAATATTAACCGCTATCCCGACAATGATCACGCGGCGAAGTGAGGCGGTCGCGCCGGTCTCTAAGGCTCCCGTTAGCCCTTTGTGTGTAGATGTGATGACAGGAAATCGCCTATATTATGCCTACTGGATTTTTATTGGTTTTTCTTTCTGTATATATGAATAAAGCCAATGAAAATCAATTAACAAATAACCTAAGTGTGCAATACCTTTTACTCCCCTGTTTAAAGGGCAAGAATCTTTATTTTAACAACTACTAGGGTACCATATATGTGTATGTGTGTGTTATTCATAAATAAAAGTGAATTTAGTTTTTTTCAAATGGTCATACAACATTATGATTTAGTAGTAAGAAAAAATAATTGAAACCACTATATAATGCATAATAGTTCCCTCATATGTAAATATTTAGTCCGCGAAGTAAACCGATTTTTTATCGCAGTTAAATAAACCGACACAGTGTCTGGGGTTTGTCAATCAACCAATCGAACCCTAAAACTCAATTGGAAGCTTTTTCTACATATATATTTTTTATTTTATGTAAATCAGTGTGGAGTATGGAATTTATTGTTTTGTCATACTAGCTTTTGCCCATGGTTTCGTTCGAATTCATACTCTCAGGTATCTCTTTGCTGAGGATTTTTTTCATTGCTTTATGTATATTTTAATTATACGACTATATATTAGTTATACAACGGTATCCCCGATATATTTCTCTGTTTCTGTTTCCTTCTTTCTAGAGGCTAAGAAACATGCAAGAGATCCCAAAAGTACAAATAACCATCAAAATCGGTCAAGCCGTTTATAAAGAAAAAATTACGAACACACGCAAAATTAAGTTTTATGTATAAATATACAAAATATAAGCGATGTATAATAATGCACTTGAAGTTATCCCATAAATTCTTAAATTTCTCGAATATCTGTTTATATTCGAAGTTCCCGAAGACAGTAACGCGAGGATATAAGTAGAGAATAAAATTTATCTCCCATAGTATTGAATTTACAACGACTATCGAACTGGTAACAATGTAAGAAAAACTATGGGGCAGTCTTCCTTTACTTCGCATTGCTTTTATCCCAGGCTAGAGTACTATTGGTTTCTAACTCACTTAAACTAGTATATATTTGAAAATCGATTTCCAATCGAGATTCATTTAAAGACTTATAAGGCATCTAAACTTAATTACGGTATATTTGACCTAATTATACTTTTTTTCTTGTACAAGGTGTGGAATAAACTTAATTCAGCTGGTATAAAATCTTGTTATAATTTTTTTTCAAGAATAAACTAACTCTATTAAGCGTTAGAATTATAAAACGCATACAAAATTACTATCAAAAGGCTGAAAATCCACTCAAACGCATTAATATCTGGAAATACCGGTGACATTTGAAAAAATCTTTTAATAGAAATCTCATTTTGTAGAATATGAATTTAAAAAGTCTTGAAGCGATGCATTATTTGACAGCATGTTCGGGCACAACATCGACGGACGTAGTTTCGGAGTTGTTTTAGTCGGTTTCCGGAGAAGGAAAATATCGTGATGAAACCATAACCAAAAATTTCAATAAATCGGCCCGATCGTCTAGGGGGAGTTCAGTTACACATGTGTAGAGTAAAATATCACACGATTATGAATAAAATATGAAATTCACTACATGGTATCCAAGATCTCGTCAAAAACTTCAGGTTATATTTGTTTCACTGTTTAGCTATGGTTATAGATTACTTTATAAAAATCTTTTAAAGTAAGAAGAATTAATAATATCCTTTTTGTCACGATTTCTATTCACATAATTATTTTAATGATTTAATATGGCCTTTATAATATGTTTATTAACTAAAATGATATTCAATTGATTTAAAAAACACTAGGCTCACACTATCAGAGTTTGGCATATAAAAGGCACCACCCGATTAGGTCTCCCACGGCAGCGGCTCAAGCCTAGGTTCGATCCCTCGGTAGGGAGCCCTTGAGTGCGTTGCTTGCGCGATACGGTGACACACAAATATACATCACTGCTACAACACTACGCGATCACCCCCACACACGTGCACGCTTACACGCTTACACATGAAAGTGGAAGGGTTTACTTTTTTCCCTCATCGAACTGAAAAACTCTCAATTTTCTGATAATAAATATACGGAAGAGTTGTTGAGGCGTGTATGACTGGTACACATATACGGTTCAACAACTCATACATATATGAATAGTTAGCTAGGTTAGCTAAGATAGGTCGCGATTTTGCATGCAACAGGCAACAGCCAAGCCGAGGTGTGCCGTGCACCCTTGAGCTGGTTGCCATAATAAAATCGGCTGAGTTCCTTAAGCGCTCGCCTTAGTAGTCCGGTGAAGCTGTTAAGACCTTGATGGGTCAATAGCGTAGTCATTTCGAGAAAAAAAAAAGTGTTTAATCGGTTCTCCTGACTGACCGAATATACGTTCGTTACATTTTAGAATTGTTATATTCTTTAAACAAACTACGGGAGACTTTATGTTTCTGTCTTTTATCCTAATTGTGTTTCAGGTTTTTATAGTGTCTTATTTACAATATAACGATGCCGGTCGCAATGTACAACTTAAATTTTTATCTCAAGTACATAAAAAAATGTTTATAAAATGCATGGTATGCGTGAGTTCCAAAGGTATCAAACGATCTCGAGAGCTATTCCTATAAATTCTGAATGAACGTTATTTGATAATAGACTTTATTATAAATGCAGAAAGGTTCGCCTTTATCGTCGTATATCCAACTTAGATTTAACAAGCTGTTTGAAGACTCGGTGAAATTATCTAGAATCGTATCGTTAGGGACGACACTTCAATAGTGCAGTTTTATTTATCCCTTGTGGCTTGTTAAGCGAACTCTATATCTTAATTCCAGGGTACTAAATTAAAAAAAACTCGTTCCTGTAAAGATTATAGGCGATTAAAGTGAAAGTTATTTGAACTTGAAAGTGTATATTGACAATATAATTTATATAAAATGTTTTTTATACATTATCTAGCTGACCCGGTGAACCTCGTACGCGTAACAGTTACTAAATGTCGTGTTAACTTTGAACTAAACTTAATGTATGATTTTAGTAATATTACAAAACGATGATTAAATCTTATTAAGTTAGATATTTTATTTAAGAGGTTATATATATATGTAGTATAAACAGCTGTCAATTGCACAACATGGCGGAGTACCAAACCTAATCATATTGCTTATATTTTTTTCTTCAATATATTTATAAATATAAATTTATAAATATAAATATACATTTTTATTTATAATTATAAATAAAGATCTTTAGAATTCATAAATTCAAGATAAATGAGTCGCCAACTCGTTGGACGAAACCAAGTAATTTATCAAGTAGTTCCGACGCCGCGCCGGTGGGACCTCTTTGGAATCAATTAACTACAATACTTCGTCAGAAGATAAATTGCTCTTCTTAATATTCGTACTTTTTGCAAAAAAAAAAACGGCTTGTTTATTGTCAAGTGAACGACCGAGAGATACTATTTGGATCGTTTAGAAATATCGGCCATTTAATTTTCAAGTGGAAAACTTGTTTAGAGTTCTTTTAAAATTATAATTTTGACAATTTTATTACCAAATGAGGATAATTAAATAATATGGTTATTAAAGAGTTAACAAATATTTTCATTTGAAAATTTATTCTTAAAGTCCTAAGAAATGACATACAAAACCGACTTAAAAAAAATAACCCTAAATTATGAATACATAAATAAATAAATCCCCGACAATATCATTGATGATACGACGTACGAATCTAGTCTTGTATGGTTATAAATTTGAATCACAATATCTCAATGAAAATACATTTTTTATCATTTTTATACGATTATTAGTAAGCTCTGGTGCATATTCGAAATTTAAGGTTCGATACTAATGAAATATTCAATTTGCAATAAAAAAATAATTTTCTTATTTTATGTATTCTTATACTATTGCATAGTTTATACGTTTTGAAGTAACAAACATGATTAATACAACCAAATTGAAAAAAATCTTTTTTATGAAATAGGTTAACAAAGGTGATATAAATTACATCCTAATACAAAATTTACTAACAGTAAAATTGATTCTCGGATTATAATTCACAAACTAAATAAGGTACTATGATTCAAGTTTAGTAATAAATGATATCTAGTTTAAGATAGACAAAACTTAAAATATCTTTGTTCCTTAGGAGATATATGTCAGTCGAAAATCGAAATAGAAGTAGTTTTATAAAAGGTAGCTCAATAGTAATCTTTATTATATATTCTTCTATTAGGGATTTACGGCCATCAAGGTATCACCTTCTATGAATAAATCTTTTTTAAATTAATTAGCTCAACATCCCTCTTACTATATTTTTTATTGTGGGTTATAACCTAAAGATGGCCATAAAGGACCAAAATGAAACAGCCATAAAGGCAATAACGTCATTAAAAAATACGTCGTAAAATAGTTAATAGTTAAATGAAATCACAAATATAAACAAATAAATTAATAATAATAAATAAATGAAAAAAAAAACAACTGATAGATGCTCACAGATACGATTCTTGACGCACACAATAAATAAAACGAAAACAAAAAAAAGGTGCGGACCAAAACTCTGCAGAATAGAAAAAAAAGCATTTGCGTTCCCAGCTAAATCTAAAATTAACAATGAACAAGTTTAATTTTGGTATATCTTTGATATCGTATCTCGCTTGCCAACCTGATACAAAATATGATCGTATTCAGGAGTGTCTTTCTGATCAGTAAGATTTTGTTTCTAAAGAGTTTACTGTTAAAACAGACAAGTGTACATAAAACACGCCATTCGAAGTAATAATAAGCGAATACCATGTAAATATTCAAAGCATACCAAACTAGTTTATTTGCAAGCCGTCGAGTGAGCCGTTGCGACATAGTTTATCCCGGGTTGCTTAACGATCTGCATCGTCTGTTACGTTACAAATGGGTACGACGAATTATTACTTCGAAGCAATGACATTCAAGCGAACATGTTTTGTTAAAGATTTATTGATATTATAAAACAATATAATAATAAATGCTGAGATACATCATGTATTTTATTATATTGTTATAAAAATTAGTCACAGATAATCGAAATACTTGGACTGAGCTACGGCTCAAAATATAACTTTTAAAAAATGGAATGTAAAAAATATACATAATAGATATACATGCTCTTAGAAATATATCAAATAGCTCATTGCTCACTCACATCAAATAATGATTGATTACCATAATAGTAAAAATGTTCGTCTAGGAATATGCGCGAGAATGTTAATTAAAACAGCATGTTTTTTCTTTTTTTAACGCAATTTTAAGTTCTACTTCCCTTCACCGGGCTTGTGAGCAAACATAAAAAAAATCTTAGCCAAAGTGGCACTTATCCTAAAAGTGCCAAAATGACCGAAACGTAGCTTGAACTGTTAGTTAATCTAATTGCCCATTTCAGCTAAAATCATATAGTAACGGAGGTTCCGACAGGCGTTCTTTTGCCGGAAAATATGAAATCCTGGAATCTAATCGCAGCGTAATTATTAATCTTAAACAACTCATTGGGGTGCCCAGATGGGAAATGAGTGTGATGTATGTTGCGAGCTAGTGAGTAATAAACGAATATATGAATGAGTAATGAAGACATTTAATATATCTACAACAGGCTAAATAAATTCTTTACGGAGGATCGCACATAGGCTTGAGTCGCCGCAACGAGGGGACTTGGATAGTTCGGGTGTGAAGCTTACTAGCAGCTCTGAATAAAATCACCGATCAAGTAACGTAGTTATAGAATGGCGTTAAGAGTCATATAATTGTCTTCTAATTTACCGTAACAGTGTGTACTGTTACACAGTATGTATACGATAATATAAGTGGTGATTTTACTGCAAAGAGTTTTTTAAGACATTGATTAAATTGAAAAATACTATGCCCCATAAAAAGTGATGACTATTAAAGACACCGTGTCAATCGATGTAGTTTCGAATTACAGAAAGAAGTTGAGTTTCGATGAAGAGTTTTATTTTGTTCCCATATTTTCGAAATTGATTAATTAATACATATCGATCTCTCACGAAATCTTATATGTATGAATAGCTAGCTTCATTTGGCTTAGACAAAAACTTGGTGTTACACCCAAGGCAACAGCCCGAGCCAAGGTTCGGCCACTTTGGCACCCTTGGGTTTGTTGCCAAGCGGCGAAGTGCGCTCGTCTTAGTAATCCGGTGAAACTGCGTAGGCCCGTCAGGCTGATAGCGTAGTCTATTAAAATAAACTTATCTGGAAAAGAATATCGTAGTGCGTCGTCAAATGTCAGCCTTTCTAATACCCTCAACTTAAAAACTGTTAAGAACCACTCTCTCTAGGCTTACCGCGCAATTATTTTGGATCACGTATTTAATTAATAAAGAGAAAGAATGTGATTAAGCGTCAAACCAATAAAGCTTTAAAAAAGTATACTATAAATGTAAAAATAACGTAATAAAGATAGTGTATAAATAAAGAATAGTTGCCAAGTTAACTAGCCATGGACATTTTAATAAATAGACTGTGAAGGTTTCTTACTTTTGTAAAGTTTATGCGTTTTGCGTTCGAGAACAAGTTTATAAATGGCATTGCGTTCGAAGCTTATCTAAAAGGGTCGTACTCGAAGAATTACTTTAGGGACCATTTCTTTATATTCATGGTTAATTTTTAGTCTATTTAAACGTATGAGAATGGTTCACTTGATGGATTTATAAAGATGTAAGTCTATGGTTTATGTGAAAATATATATTGGTTAGCACCATGAGGAAAGTTTACACCGCTATCATCTTGGAAATTAACATAATTGAGTAGTTTTTCCTATAATGCGATTTTTTACATGGACATGCTTATTCGCTCGTTAAGTATATATATTTTTTTATATCATAGGAGGCAAACGAACAGATGGGTCACCTGATGTTAAGTGATCACCACCGTCCATAGACACTTGCAACACCAGGGGAGTCACAAGTGCGTTGCCAGCCTGTGTTTGGGAGGAGGGCGGGTGGGACAAGAAGGGAAGGAGGAAGGGGAAGGGGAGGGTAGGTGGGTCTCCGGCTCTCTCACTGACCGAACGAAACACAACAATGCAAGCAGGGTTACTTCACGTCGCTTTTCTGTGAGAGGGTGGTGCTTCCCCGGACGAGCCGACCCATTCGGGCTGAAAACAATAATAGCTTCAGCTTGGCTCTACCACTACCATAAAGTACAGTGATAACTGGTTAAACTTTCTTATGATGCAAAGTGTCGTTAGATTTCAACCGCTATTTAGTATAAGAGTAAATAATGTGATACAATCGATTGAGGTCACAGCGTACATTGCATGCCTATACGTATTGTCATGGAACGTTTGTGTTACCTGTGACGTCATCGAGCTAGTGTAAATGCGAGCACATGATTGTTTTAAATTAGATTTGTGTAAAATTATGAATTATTGTAACGCGAAAGCTCGCATCAAAAGAAAAGAATATTAGAAAATGACGTAAAGGAATAACATAGGTGAACATGCTTTATCATTTTATCTGCTGGTTTTCACGAAAAATCTAAAGCGCTGCGTGGAACTTAATTTTATCTAGGTTTTTTTTACCCCACTAGACGGCGCTGTGGTGTAATGGGGTTAAACCGATCCTGATGAAAATTTTAATATATATAGATATTTGTTCTATAACAGATATACTAACTATATATAACCAATAACTAAAGACAAAATCACTCAACTGAGTAAGCTATTAGGGTCATCGGTGTCACGCAAAATGTTCCTAGATCCATCCCACCGCATACTCACATACATCAGGATCAAATAAGAAAAATACAAATTCGGGTTCCGCTAATGAACTCGCACGGCTTGACAAGCGAAGGATTGGGGTTCAGGTCGCGCCGACCTTGAGGTCTAAATATAGCTCGTGATGGCATAACGACATATTTTTATTATCGTGCCATATTCGTTGCTTTTTAATGACGTTGGAATGGACTTTTGCTTTTATGGTTTTAATTATTGTTTTTTTTTACTTCTTTTGTTTGACGAATGTTTATAATACCGCTTATATTAGGTCTTTACCTATGAAATTGACGTTTTGTATGAAAAAATTTAATCGAATTTTTTTCATGTATTTTTTATTTGTATTAATCGAAGTAATCACCCAGGCAATCAATGCATCTTTGCCAACGCAGTGACAGTTTAATGATGCTCTTCTTAAAGAAATCACCTGGACGGGAGGCAACAAATTCTTCAAAGGCATTTTGTACTGCCTCTCGGGTATTGTTTTTTTTTTTTTCCGCCAAGGAGTTATCTAAATTCTGGAAAAAGTAGTAGTCTGTAGGCGCAAGGTCTGGTGAGTAGGGCGGGTGACGGAGAACTTCCAACCCCAGTTCTTGCAACTTGGAGACGTTGTCGTGCAGCAGCAGCGGAGACGAGCGATTGACCAATGCTGGTTGCAGATGTCCCAGCTTCTCCATCATTGTGCCGAAGTGGGGCTGTCCCTACTCAACCAGGAGGATGTCCACACGTGCGTGCGGCAGAACGGGGGGTCTGTGGTAGACGTCTCGTTTGCTACCCCGTCTGTCGCACGCCGTGTCCGGGGGTGGAGGGTGCTTGAGGTGGTGGAGACCCTTTCGGACCATCGATATATCAGGTTCGAGGTCTCCACTTCCCAAGCTGGGATTGGCACCCGCCCCTGGAGGGGCGCGAAGTTCCCCTGTTGGGCGGTGAGCCGCCTCAACCGCGAACTAGCGGAAGAGGTGGCCATCGGCCAGGCGTGGGCCATGCCCCCCCCGCAGGACGATGTCGACGCGTCCACAGCCCGCCTCCGTAGTGCCCTCACGGAGGTATGCGACGCGTCGATGCTGCGGAGCGTACACCGCCCAGATAAACGGGCGGTGTACTGGTGGTTGCCGGAAATCGCCGATCTCCGGGCGGCATGCTCCGCGGCCCGGCGGTTGTTTGGGCGCAGCCGCCGACGGTGGCATCGGGACCCCGAGGAGGAGGCCCGGCTGTATGGCAGCTACAGGGAGTGCAGGAAGACCCTGCAGGCTGCCATCAGCCGGACGAAGGAAGCGGCATGGGAGGAGCTGCTGCAAACGGTGGAGGGCGATCCTTGGGGGCGCCCGTATCAGATCGTACGTAAGAAGTTACGATCTTGGGCGCGCCCGGTGACGGATATTCTCCAGCCGGAGGTGGTGGCGAGGGTCGTGGGAGAATTCCCACGATTCCCCGACTCTACGCTGCTACCGGCTCCTCCCATGCCTCCATCTCAGGAGGAAGCCGAGGAGGTGTCTGACGGTCCTCCCCCAATTACGGAGGAGGAGATGGGGAGGGCTGTCGAACGCCTCCTCAACCTGCGGAGAGGGTCCGGCCCTGACGGGCTCCCGGGCCGGGTGCTCGGCATTGCGCTGGGCCATCTTGGGGGATGGCTTCGGGAGCTGTTCGACCGATGTTTAGCGGTCGGACGGTTTCCGAAGCCCTGGAAGCTGGGGCGGCTCTGCCTGATGGTAAAGGAGGGCCGCCCTCCGGACTGCGCGTCCGGGTATCGGCCCCTCGTCCTGCTGGACGACGTCGGGAAGGCATTGGAAAGGGTCATCTCTTCCCGGGTCGTCCAGCACCTGGAGGGAGTGGGGCCAAATTTGTCGGACGCGCAGTATGGCTTCCGGGCAGGGCATTTGACAGTGGACGCCCTGTGCCTCCTGAAGTCGCTGTTCGCGGAGGCGACCTCCCAGGGGGAAATGGTTTTGGCGGTGTCCCTGGACATCGCCAATACCTTCAACAGCCTGCCGCACGCTGTCATACGGGAGGCTCTCCGCTATTTCGGACTGTCCCCGTATCTGCGGCGGTTGTTACAGCTGGTGTGTACCCAGCTGCCTCTCTATAGGTAGGAGTCGGGCGGCCATCTTCGTCCGGGCGGACCATTGGGGCGGCTCTACAATGTTGATTAACTAGAACGATCCCTTGCCGCCCCAACAACACGGTCTGTCGGTACACCGTGGGGTTTTAGTCCGTGAGAGTTGGATATAACCCATCCTCGCCCCTGGGAGGGTGGATATCCATAATGGATTTCCCTACGTAAAAAAAAAGCTTCTCCATCATTGTGTTCAGTTCTTCACAGTACACATCTGCAGTAATGTTCACCCCGTCTGGTAAGAAGCTGTAATGAATCACATTGGCACTAGACCACCAAACAGTGACATCACTTTTCTAGGGGTAAATTTTCGTCTAGGGCATTGTTCAGGTGCTGAACCAGGATCCAAACAACTTGTTGAGCGCTTGCGATTATCAAACAGAATCCATTTTTCATCGCAGGTAACAATGCGGTTCAAAATTCCTTCATTTTTGTGTCTGTTGAGCAGTGCAAGGCACGTCTCGACGCGTGCTCGCGCTGGCGATCATTGAGTTCATGGGGCAGCCATTTGTCAAGCTTCTTTACCTTGCCAATTTGACGCAAATGGACCAATATTGTTTTGACGCTAACGTCGAAAGTTGCTGCTAATTCAGCCGTAGATTGTATATCATCAGCTTCCACAATCTCATTTAATTCGTCATTGTCCACCAAAGTCTTCGGATGACCGCGAGGTTTATTTTTCAGGTCGAAATTTCCAGAACGGAAGCGAGCAAACCAATAACAGGTGCTGCGTTGGTTTGTAGTGCTAGCTAGCTCCGTAAATGTCGTTGATGGTGCATGCTGCGTTGCTGCCACGACGGTACTCATATTCCATAATTACTCGAATTTTGAACGTATCCATGATGACAAAAAAGATTAAAATGCGATGAAAATGTAATAATAATCAATAAACAAATGACTACTTTTAGAAAAAGAATTCCATGTTTTTAAAATAAAATTAATTTGAAATTAGAATTCTTAGCCAAACAAAAATTATTTTGATTTGAAATGGCCAGTACTGCAGAATGGCAATTTCATAGGTAAAGACCTATTATATAGCGAAGTAAATGTACTATGTAATAAATAAGGCATATGTGATAAATAATAACAGCATTTTTAATCAACTGTGTCTTGGGAAATGTACTTAATTCATTTAATTATGTAAACGAGGTTGACCTTAAATGATCTATCCTGATATTATAAAGGTCAAGAGACTGATCTTTTATTAATCGAACCTATTAGTCTCGGACTACCAGTCAGACTAAAACAAATCTTTTTGTGCTATATAGTATATTAATAGGAAATGCTATGTTATATCAAGCGACGAGAATTAGAAGCCGAAATATTACTACATAAATTGAGTTGCGACTGGTATCGACGAGAGATCAAATACATACCTAGTAATATAAAAAAGCTAGAACACTGAACGTGATCTATATTTAAATGATAGTAAAGTTCATCTAAGACTGGAATAGATAACGTTGCATTCAAGTAGCGGTCGCGATTATGTTACAGTAGCTTTGTCCTTACAATATTGTATGTTTTTTTTAAATTAATATTCCATAATCATCTAGTAAGCGAGATGTGGTCGTTCTCACATACTAATTATACAGTTTAGCGTTTACATTGTTTCTTCTCTATAAAAAATCTACAAAAAACGACACTGAACTTCTGAGTTGTGCAACTTCAATATTATATGAACTCTATTACAGTGCATATAAACTAATTATAAATACAAATTAGAGTCTATTATTAAATTATCTCATAACAAATTGACTTTAGAACTATTATTCTATTGTTAAAAATATTAAATCTAACAGCGCGTTGCATGAATATCCATTATGATCAGATATGGAAACCAAAGTAGGGCACTCGCGCGCTTACAAGGACAGTGAACGTTTGCGCAGATGTCGCTACCGTCGCCATACATTCGCCGCTGCATTATTAGAATAACATCGAGTACACACTTGAGTAAATCGTGAAGATTGTTCTAAACGACAACTAGAGCTTTATTCGATATTAAGAACTTTGTATTAGGTAATAATACGTCGTCACGATACGAATAAGGAATATTCATTTCGTTGTCCTGTTTAATAATTGCAATGCGATTTGAAACAACGAATAACACAATAACGGAATAACGGTTGTTTTTTTTCCGTTATTGTTAGCTATCGTAAAATAACATAATAACGTTATTTATTATTAATATATAACTGTTATATCATCTACTGTCTTTGATAGACACTCGTTCTGGATTTTATGTGTTTGAATTATTATAAGAGTAAACTAAAATCTCTGTTTTACTTTTACATTTGACTACTGGCCTTAAGTACCTGATTAGCTTTTTCGCAGGGTTCGGGATAATTTATTCAGTTCAATTTTCAAATCAATATTACTCAGCAAGCTCGAGATGTGTATTAAAAGTGTTCATATTTCATAGATCAAGTAATCAGATGTGACATGTCATTTTTTTTTCAGTTGCGGTCCATGGACCATAAAACGTGTCACAAGCTACAAAGGCACGTCGACAATTAACACTAAGGTAAGATTACTACTCATTAATTTACGTCATTGAAAGAATGTTTACATCGCATTTTCGGTTACCTAAAATTCGGGCTTATTTAGAGTAATATTGTAATAAGGTTTAACTGAGGTAAATGAAAATAGTTAAAGGGATTGTAGGTACGAGTGTATCAAAAACCACGACTATTTCTTTTTAAAAAGTAGCACTTAAAAATAAAACCGTTTAGTTAAAATAATCCTAATAGCAAATGGAAAATGCAATGATAAACACCTTTATATTAAAACTAAGAACTGCCATTTTATCTGGGCAATTTCTTCAGTACTCTGGACAATATTTTCAGAGTAATTAAAAAAGACAGTCAGTTTTTTAATGCAGTCTCATTATAGGCGTTAGATAGTAATAACAAATTAAGCAATTAGACATAATTAAAAGGTAGGTCATATAAAACAGAAGTAGTAGTCAAGCGGCTTAATCTAAGAATATCAAACTGATGTCCGCAGGTTCGAACCCCGGTTTTTGTCTACGATTTTTTCGGATTTCGGGTATATCTACTGATTTAAATCGTGACGGTGAATGATAAACATTGCGAGGAAACCTGAACCTGATAAAGGTTCTCGTAGCACCACCATATGTAGGAAAACATAGAACTTGAAGCTAGTGTAGTGATGATGCGAATACCTTCCTTCCCGACTCTGCCTATAGTCTTGCAGTGGGTCACTTACAGGTTGATGTGAAATAGGAAAACCATTTACGTGAGAATGTAATCGCCGCCTCCAACTAGCTCTGTTATATAATTTCGATCTCTAATAGTAAATTATGTATACAGCATGTGTATGTTATGTATATCGCATTATATAAACACAAACGTATATATACAGTGAGTTGCTCTTGTAAAAAGTGAAAGTATTTACCAAATTCATCGAAGCAGGTCGTTTGTATTGCATCATGTACCTTTTCCAACCTGTTGCGTTGGGTATGGTCCTTATCGTAAGGGAGTAAGGGTCGTTTTCAAAGAAATAATTCATAGTTATAAGTTGGTGAAGTGTGTAGTTTTTTTGCGGAGTTGGGGTTCCTTTAGATGTGACATTTAATTTGATTTTTTTTTTCGTAAGCTTGTATTACAGGGCAATAGTTTTTGATTTTGTGTTTGAATGTGTGTATGACTATTATATACGCGTTAACCTAAAGGGCTTATAGAATTTTAATATAAAAGGTTTCGTTAGCTTTGTCTTAATAGTGGGAGCGAGACAGACTGTGTACAATTTAAGTTAGATATTTGGGAGTATAAAAGAGATGGGAATTAAAAAAGAGTACGTATTAATACTCAACCGATTGAAGGACTCGCTCATTAAAACAATAAAACTAAGTTTATGCGTTGTAATATTTGAGTCTTTTATCTATCAATATTAAAAACTATTTTAAGGGTTGTCTTTTGAATAAAAAATAACTTTCATACTTCATACTACTAACTGTTTCTCGTACAGACTTACATACCAATTTTTTTATTTATTTACAAAGTGATTTGCCAAAATTCTTCCTTAGTACTAAGTATGATTTTCCAAAATCTTTATATGAATTAGACAAATAAACGAAACAGTTCAGAAACTTTTTGCCTAATCTTTCAATCGATTTTCTCTATTTATGTTTGGTTTATTGTTATAAACGAACTTTATTATTATCAAAAAAAACTTTTGAGATAGTGTTGAAATAAAATAAAAAAATTATGATAGAATTTCGACCGTCACACAGGTCACTAGTACAAGACTTTAATTTTTTTTTTTTTAAATTCTGTAGGTGGTTCTGGTTTATTTGTCAATCTTTAAAATCGACAGAACCCATTATGAATATTTACATTGCAATATTCGACTTTTTGCTGTCGCATTCGTTCGGGAAATCGAGACAGCGTAGGTACCAGTTTTCTGAAGGTTATGTCACCTCCATATTAGGCGGTGATCCCCGTAAGTGTATTCTTGTTTGAAGTGGGACTGAACGAGTTTTTGTCTCTGTTGTTTTCATTCGCATTTTATTATACAGAGTGGAGTTTTTGGATGTAGCTGTAGGCGAAAGTGCATAATCGCTGAAGCTGCATGGAATATACATATGGAGGTTGTAGAGCCACGCTGAATGTATTACTGGTTTCAGCATGAATGGGTCAGCTCTTCCAGGGTGGTACCACTCTCTCATAGTAACACCGACGTGAAGAAACAGTGCTTGCATTGTTGTGCTTCATTCGATTAGTGAGAGCGCCAGATACCCACCACCCTTAAACCACCCCTCGCCGCCACTAGTCCCTCCTCGAAACACAGGCTGGCAACGTATTTGTGACTCTCCTGGTGTTGCTAGTATCTATGGACGACGATGATCACTTAACATTATGTGACCCGCCTGTTCGATTGCTTCCTATGATATAAAAAAGTTCTTTATAGGTTTGGTGTTTGTTGTGGGCTAAGATGATAAACACGTTTAACCTACAAAGGGACAGGCTCACGAGTCCATCTGTTGGAATACATCAACAGCTACTTGACGACAAATTTACGACTGGTAGGTGGTAGCTAGTTAAACGGTGTTAGAAAAATCCCTAACACCGTGCTATGGTGTCATTACCATACTATGCTTCACCGAAGGCTTCAAGTGAGATGCAAGAATTGGTAGCTGCATCGATATATCTACATATTTGAACATGCTTATCACATAGGCGTTATCGCTTCATATACTTGCTTCTTGTTAGATTAGAGGTTATTATTATTTTAATAATAGAAAGAAGGATACATTGATTTCATTATTATTTTTACAAAGCTATAATCACTTGCTTGTTTTTTTTTTGTAAAAACGCAAAAAGTATTTTGGCGGGATTTTGGAATGTTATATAGTGGATTTTATATTTTATTCATGATAAACTTGCCACAAAATGATCGCAATCGCGACAATGGCAGTAACAATCTACAATAAGGGTGGTTCCTAAATTTTTAAAAAAATCATCCTCAAATCGTGAAAGAGTTTTTTCGAATTGACTGCGTTATTGATCTAGCAAGGTCTTAGCAGCTTCACCGGATTACGGAGGTTTTAACAAATTACTTACATTTATATACAAAGATTGTTGATTTAATTTTATTAGTTTATCAATCTGGCAGTGATTTCATCACAGAATATATGTTTAGTTTTAAATCGCTAAGCACAAAGTTCAACGAACACATTTAACAAAATACCCAAAAAAAACTCATTAATATTCTTATTTTTGTCAAAAGTCACCTTTACGGTACATTTCCAGTTTTGAACTCACTCCTACAAGGAATAGAACACATTTTTATATGCTTATATGTATGTTTATTAATAACGGATGACGTGACCGTAGTTCACAAACAAACTGAACGCGATCCGGTCTTGATATTAGATGTCTTGTGATTTACAATATGGCAGTATATTATAATCGTCTAGGAATTTCCTTTGCAGCGGTCAGATAGGAAATGTCATTGGTTGAATGAATGATTTTATTTTATTTTTGGTAATTAATCTTCCATATTATTACTGCTGTAGTCGAGTAGGTAACAATATTACATGTGTTTGCGATAATTTCAATGCTCTAACAAAACAGAGTTAGAACTTTCTAGGAGATCAAGCCGCCGTAGTCTGGGCGTTAATTTCGCTCCCGCACACCCGATTAGGCCTCCCACGGTAGCGGCTCAAGCCTAGGTTCGATCCCTCGGTAGGGAGCCCTAGAGTGCGTTGCTTGCGCGATACGGTGACACACAAATATACATCACCGCTACAACACTACACGATCACCCCCACACACGTGCACGCCTACACGCTTACACATGAAAGTGGAAGGGTTTCCTTTTTTTCCCTTATCGAACTGAAAAACTCCCAATTTTCCGATAATAAATATATGGAGGAGTTGTTGAAGCGTGTATGCTTGGTACACATATACGTTTCGACAACACATACATATATGAATATTTAGCTAGGTTAGCTAAGATAGGTCGCGATTTTGCATGCAACAGGTAACAGCCAAGCCGAGGTGTGCCGTGCACCCTTGAGCTGGTTGCCAAAATAAAATCAGCTGAGTGCCTTAAGCGCTCGCCTTAGTAGTCCGGTGAAGCTGTTAAGAACTTGCTGGGTCGATAGCGTAGTCATTTAAAAAAAAAAGAGAGTTTTAGTGGCATCTCAGAACTCATGGCCCATGTTATTCTCTTCCATCCATTTCAGTTATGCACAATAACCGAACTACGTAAATGCCACTAATATTACAAAATATAGTGTGTAACACAAGATCATGAATAGAATATAAAATCCACTAAGTAACAGTTTAAGATATCGTCAAAAGCTCTGAACGAACATATAACTGTTTATATATTCTTGTTAAAATTACGTTATCTCATAAAAACCACTGGTTTCAGCTATTTAAAACAGTAATTAAAGACTGATTTAGAGTTTCTATATATATATGGAGTGTTTGTTCTGGCTGATCTTCTAAGCAGTTGGACCGAATTTGATGGGGTTTTCATTGACATCTGATGTTATAAAAATACCCTAGGTTTTTAAAAAAAAATTAGGGTTGCACGCAAACTGAATAAGCTAAAGAAGCATTCATAATCTCGCGAGCACCATGAGCACCTTCACATTGATTTATTTTGTTTTACTAAATTTCACGCGGACAGTGTGACGGGTAACATGTTAATATCATATTTGCACTTCTATCTTGTGGTATTGTGCTTGTGGAATTACAAATAACGTGACAAAGGTGATGTATTAATTATTTAATTTTGTGCCGGACGTTGGTCATTTCGTGAAAGTCAAGGACGAGTCGTTTGCCTGTTACCGTTAAATTGTGAGATTATTTACATTCAATTCAGTATATAATTTAGTACATATAAGTCAAAGAAGTTTCACATCATCCGCATGTACACATAATGTTTTTTTTTTACACCTAGCTTTTACTCGCGGTTCCGATCCGGTCAATGAAGATTCAATCTATCTTAGGGAAACAGTACTTATTTCTAGATATTTTTTTCTATGCCCTGACACCATTTTGCAAAATTTCATAAGGATTAAGGAGTATTTAAGATGTGAAAACGATAGAATAAACAAACACACTTTCACATATATGTTACTATTTAAGAAGCCAATAAATAACTATGGACACCATATTACTTCTAGTTTTATTATACCTTAGTTCGTAGACAGCGGTTAATTTTGTCGTATTAAGTTACAAAAGTTAGATTTTTATGTGATTTGAAATGAGCATATATGTATACATAAGCACGGACTTGCATCCGTGTAGGAGCGGTGTCAACGCCCACTGAAAGCTTCGGCTGGCATGCAAAGTAGCTATAAAATGATACGTACACTTAAATGGAAAAGTGTTTAGTTTTATCTGATACTAGTTGAAGGTACAGGGTTTGTTTTCATAAAACAGATTTTGCCGTTTCATTCTATCTGAATTAAGCCATAGTTGTTGAGCTTCTATAGAAAAACGTGATATTTTGTAGCTTAAAAAGTAATATAAATGGTATTATATTTTTCCGTCTCATCAAAAGCATACATACAATAGACACCTTAAATTAGTATCTTATAATATTATTACATAAAGTGTTGTATATGGAAATACAGTATACATAAAACACACTCAAAAATTCATATTCATCCATAATTAATGCAAGATAATTTGAACTTGTGTAAGTCAGGTTCCGAGCTCTTGGAAGATAGCCAATATTCATCCTATACCCAAAAAAGGTGATCAAACGGACCCTACTAATTACAGGCCTATAGCGATTACCTCCCTTCTTTCTAAAGCGATGGAGCGAGTCATTAATACACAGTTGTTATGGTATCTTGAGGGGCATCAACTGATCAGCGACCGCCAATATGGCTTTCGTCATGGCCGGTCGGCTGGTGACCTTCGTTTTTACCTAACACAAAGATGGGCTGAAGCTATAGAAAGTAAGCGGGAAGCTTTGGCAGTTAGCCTAGATATCGCAAAGGCCTTTGACAGAGTCTGGCATAAGGCTATCATCTCCAAACTAAAGGCCTATGGTATATCTGAGAATCTCTGCATGTGGGTATTGAGTTTCTTGTTCGGGCGTAGCATAAGAGGTAGTTGATGGCCACATCTCTGATGCTTTGGCAATTAATGCTGGTGTCTCACAAGGCTCTGTGCTATCTCCTACACTTTTCGTTCTGCATATTAATGATCTATTGGATATTCCTAATATTCATTGCTATGCAGACCACACCACACGAGATGCCGAATACTCGGGTCAGGCAAATATTTCTCAGATGCTTGTGGAGCAAAATCGGACCAACCTTGTGTCTGAGGTTGAAGAGTCCCTGGAAAGGGCCTTTGATTGGGGAGAGGCGAATCTTGTCCAATTCAATCCCTCTAAGACGCAAGTATTGTGCATTTTCCACGAAAAAAACCCCGTTTGTCATAGCACCTAAGTTCCAGAGCACTTCCTTAAACATTTGTAGTACTATCTAACTAGTAGGATCCTTGACGTCAACATATCTAGCGATGTACAATTCCGAAGTCATTTGGAAAAGAAGGCCAAGTTGGCATCTAAAAAACTTGGTATTCTCAACCGGTCCAAGCAGTACTTCACATCAAGACAACAACTTGTGCTCTACAAAGCGCAGGTACGTCCTCATATGGAGTACTGCTCACACATCTGGGCTGGTGCTCCTGCCTACCCGCTTTCTCCTTTTGATTCCGTGCAAAGGCGAGCTATTCGTATTGTTGAAGATCCCTATTTAACACGCAGACGTTAGAACTTCGTAGAGACATTGGCTGTCTATGTATGCTCTACACCATGTATAATGGAGAGTGCTCTGAGGAACTGTTTAATATGGTGCCCTCTTCACCTTCTCAAACTCGCACCTCCCGCCGCTAGCTGGCTGCTCATCCACACACCTTAAAAGCTAGCAAAATCGCGACTACCGTAAGGCTCCCTAGAACCTTCCTCATGCGTAC